>OX235270.1:92680827-93280827 GCA_944472135.2 Trichobilharzia regenti
GCTTGTAGTTTTGTCCTTCAGTTTCTGAGTGTCGAACGTGAATTGTGATCTGTCTCAAGTTGTTGTGAAAGATTTCAGCTTGAACTGGAAGGTTCCCTGGACTAGGCGATGGTGTGGGTGAAGCCACATCTACTCCCCTTCTGGACTTTATATCCAATAAGGTAAGTGCGTCTCGACTTTCTTGAGCAATGATGTTGTGGTGAATTCTATCTGGTTTTTGGTGTGTGCATCAGGCGAAATTCACTTGACCTTATGTATAACCTTGTTCTTGTACACTCTGACTCTGATCACCAAATCATTGAAGGCTGAGAAGTCTGTCCTCTTCGCTCGACCTCCTCCGTGTCACCCTCGGACGCCCAACTTGCCGCTCAACATTCGGGATGCAATCAGTAACCTAGCGTGTTATATCACTTTATGGTTTTCTCAGAGTATGGTCAATCCACCTCTATTTCCTCCTGCATATTTGGTATACAATTGGTTCTTGATTGGTCCGCTCCCAGAGATCTCTGTTGCTGACCTTTTCTGGCCCTCTGATCTTGAGTATTGAGAGAAGGTAGCTGGAAGCTTGAAACACGCAAATTGATTTGATTGATTCTAGTTCTCTGTGAATGGCTAGTGCCCGGATGCTGAAAACTCGAGTATGTTATATCCAAGAATGATTGCAATTCTCCAATTTAACAATATGGTGGAATTAGTTGAGTAAATCACTGGTTTGTTTTCGTCATTTTCCTTAGCGTCAAGGGCCTGAAGGTAAACCAACGATTGATAAAGCAGTGGTGGTTACACCTAGCAGTTTGTTAAGAAATTGGTACAATGAATTTCAGAAATGGTTACACGGAAAGGTGAATCCATTGGCTATCGATTCTGGGAGTAAAGATGAAATCGACAGCAAATTAGGTAAGATGATTATTGTTGAATATTTATGTAAATATATATATATATATATATATATATATATATATATATATTCACGTCACTAATTCGAATAGTCTTTATATTAGAAGATTTTTGTCGTTAAAATTTACACATAAGTATGTAACACAGAAAAGGGAATCAAAGTCGAATAATAAATTGGATGAACTTCAATGTTATAGAAGAAGTATTTTAATGATGGTTGGTTAAAATGTTGATAATTTTCAAGGTGATCAGAAGTGGTATCAGTCTATTATAATGATATTAGCGTGTAAACTATGCAGTTATATTTTCGTATTTTAATTAGGAGATAATACTCATTTCTCAATATATCGTGTTGGTAAAATCCTCATCATCATTCATATGGAGTGGGGAGCAATCCATTCGACGAATAACTCATTCATTTTCCTTGGATGAAATGTAAACATTTTGTAAAGCAAAGTAATTTTATTCATACATTGTTAAGCCTTATGATATTATCCAAATTTATTATCATCATCATTATTGCTGTTGTTTTGTATATATTTTACAGCTTGTTTTCTCTCTCAAACTGGTCGTAGAATTCCATCACCCATTTTGATTATCTCTTATGAAACATTTCGATTGCACGCATCTGTTCTGCACAAGGGTTCTGTTGGTCTTGTTCTTTGTGATGAGGTAATTTGATTGTTACTCGCGGTATATGCTACTCCTGACTGTATGTGTTTATCAGAAATTTATGCACGAAACGCTTACAAGTCAATTTATTCATATAAGTTAAGCGAGCTTTTTCTTATGCTTTCAATTTTAGTCTCTTGGAAAACAAATGGTATTTAGTTTATTGTAGCCGTATAGTATTCATAACATTTATTTGTTGTTTTTTTTGCTAAATTTTTGAGTGTGTTGTAAATTATTCATTTATCATAACTGTGCTTATGTATACAGAATGACCATCTATGCGATCCAAGGGAGGATCTTTACTTTCACTTTATATATGTATATCTCAAAGGCATGTTATTTCTAGGATAAATTCGACAACTGGACTCTTTGATTGAATATTTTAACGCAGTAATACCTCTGGCCTTGGAGTTGATAACATGTTTTGCCAATACTTGATGTCTTATGAAAACTATGTAAATTTGTAATTGGAATTTTATCTCTTGGAGTTTACCCGTTCAAGTTAACAGATAGAGGTTACTTTTTGCTTGTTTTGAGTTCTATTACATCGTAGATAAATTGAAGTAAAATTAAAAAGACCCATTTAATTTCTGGAACAGCAGCAAATTAACTACATGTTGGCTGCTACTCAGTTGCTACATATAACAGCTCGTCACAAGTGGTAGTTTAGTGTTCCAGTGGACAGACGACTCCTTTATGGAGCATTATTTGGACCAGGTGAAGACTGTACAATAATTTACGTAGAAACCTGGTCTGTTTGTTTCGTCAATGTTAAGTTCCAGTGTGTGACACTGTAACTAATCAGTATAATTTTCAATCCTTAAAGTTAATAAGTTCATCCGGTGACACTACGTCAAATTACGGAACTGTTTTCCACCAATTTCATTACCTGTATTTGTAGTCGTTCAGCCTACAATTTTAAGGTAAAAAGAGGATTTTATAATGCTTTACATTTCATTTGTGTTTACTTTCGAACAGGGTCACCGTTTGAAGAATTCCGAAAACCAGACATACCAAGCACTGGTACAGTTAAATTGTCCACGTCGTGTACTACTATCAGGGACTCCTATTCAGAATGATCTGCTTGAATATTTTAGCCTGGTACACTTTGTAAATATGGGTTTATTGGGTACAGCTAATGAGTTCAGGCGTCGTTATGAAATACCAATTTTACGTGGACGTGATGCAGATGCTACTGATGAAGACCAAAAGAAGGGGGAAGAAATACTACAAGAAGTATGCTTTCATATGTGAATTTTTACTTGTTTATATTCATCAGTGTTGAATCACCTTTTCGACTGTAGAGACTAATTATCATTTTGAATTAATATACTGCTTCAGAATTTGCGTCAATGGACCGTGATAGTACATTTTCAGCAGCAAAAATGATTACAACTTACTTAATGTCAGTATTTTAGAATGGAGTTGTGTGTTCTAGTAATTTCGCTAGGATTAATGCAAGTTATACAGCATACTTCTTGGAAGTTACACTTATATGTTGAAACACGCACCGCTATATTCCAGCTGTTATCTTTATTCCTGTACACTGGTGTTTAGTAGTATTGTTGTGATGTGAATCAACTAGTCATTACGTTAGTTTCGACTCTCTTGAAACAGGTAGAGTTACCCATTGCACTGTAAATATCGTCAGTCCACAGATTCTGTGAGGGCGGTTCACAGATATAAAAATATAAACATCTACATCTTTATATGATTGTAAGAACAAATCAAACTTGCAGTTTAGTTGCGAAAAACGTATGTTCTTGGTGCTGGGTTATCCAGCCGCATTGCGACAGTTTAATGACAGCCTCCCATTAAGCTGTTACATTGGACATCAACTGTTCCTTTGCAGTTTGTTATCTAATACACTTTGTACTTGTTAAAATGTAGATGGTATTTTATGTTGATTTATATATTTATTTCGCTTTTTCTGTTTCGACTGACTAAATGTATTGTTATTATTATTGTTATTTTATCATTGATATGAAAGCTTTTAGGTATTGTGACACGGTGTATTATTCGTCGAACTCAAGCTCTTTTGACGAAGTATTTGCCTGTGAAAAGTATGTTTTTGAAATACGTATTTTTTTCGTGTGACTAACTTTTGTGTAATCCAGTACTTTGTGTATAATAACTGATAGTTTTAGTTGTGTCTTTCAGTGTTGCTATTTAGTCCAGTCAGTACAACTTTAGTATAGATTTACTATTGTTTTAATCATACAAATGTTTGTTGGCTATGCCACCAGTGTTTTTTTTAGTGAGTGACTCATAAAATGCACCAAACATCATAGTCAATGGGGGAATGACATCGTATCTTGCATTTAACCGTTTGCCTTGTTTCCTATTTTACTTTATTCTCTGCAATTTGGTTTAAAAACAGATTTACAAAGGAAGACACTGGTTGCAGGATTTCACCATGAGCTGACATTAGTTAGAGAACCATTGGAAAACCTGGGAGTACTGGACAGCAGTTTCGTCCTAGTTTGGGACTCTTAAGCAGTACGCACCCCCGGGGTTCGAATCCAGGACCTTCCGGTTACATCGCGAGCTCGTATACCATTATGCCACTGAACCCGATCCAATGGCCCATGAATTCTAACTTCTGCCAGTTCATGACATAGCGCGACCCCTAGCCAATGTCTTCGGTGAGTATTTGTCCTCACAGCCGACCTGCTGCACCCTACTGGTCATTACTTCTCACTAGAACCCCACGTAACTACCTACGTGAATAGGGCAAGACGCTAGTGAGCATCTCATTGAAATTCAAGTGTTGGTTTGTAGGGATTTGATTGGTTACAGGATTTCATCATAAGTTGACATTAGTTAGAGAACCATCGGAAAACCTGGGAGTACTGGACAGCTGTTTCGTTCTAGTTTAGGACTCATTCTGTGAGTAATTAATGAACGCGCCACTGTCGTAAAAGAAAATGGGATTCGGTTCTTACCCGACTACCTTACCTGTATGATGAAATGTGGGGGGGGGGCTTGAGTTTTCTTCAATGTTTGACTTAGTTGTAGAGGGTAAAATGCATTAGCGGCCTAAAAGTGCAAATACTTCTAAATTTTCAAAGGAAAAACCATGGTGAGATTTCATGTGAGGGTGTGTACGTAGTTAATAAATAATTTCATTTCATTTGTCAGAAGTTCTCCCAAACATCCAGATAGAATTAGCTTGATTTGAACTAATTCAGTTCTCTGAAGTCAGTTCATCTAGGCACACTACTAGTGATTTGGGCTCCGGTGGTGCCAGATAGCCTTCTAGTTTACATTTCATCCCCTCATCGCAAGAGCTATTAGTTGATATAATTTTTTTCTAAGCAGTCACATCTTTCAGTTGGTATATATGATGTTTAGCAGTCTTTGTTTGTTTCCTATTTTCTATTATTTTCTCAGTTGAACAAGTAGTGTGCTGTAATTTAGTGCCAGGCCAACGTGAAGTTTATACAGATTTTGTGAAGAGGATGGCACGTGAAGTTGCCCTAAAAATGAATGCAGATGAGTCAAAACTATCGGTGTCAAGTCTAGCATCGATAACACATTTGAAGAAACTTTGCAACCGTAAGTTTTGAGAATACTGATTTAGTGATTTTTATTATTATGTTGTAAAGAAGCCAAGTAGTTAGGTTTGTGTGGAGATTTATTGAATATAGGGATGAATTTCTTGGGAAAATAACATCTACTGGGAAACTACTAAGGAGCTGTAGTCACTGGAAAGATGTTTTTTTCCAGTTTAAAATAATCGCGCCTAAGACACTCCGGAGGGCTTGACATTCTCTTCTAGTAGTCTGCAGCCGAAGACAGTTAGCAACTAGACACACTCGGACGTATATACATATAACTTTATGCACAATCTGTATCACTTACCTGATATCAGTCCCCCTGCTTCCAGATTTTTAGTTGCCTTAAAGTCGATATTAGTTTGCAACGAAGATCATCTGGGTAGAAGTCGATTTTCTAGAGACTTTCCAGTTAGACATGTAGTTGAATATTTGGTGTTTTTACCAACAAACGTATGAGTCACTTTTTATTTTTCTAATCACACGATGGCATAGCGGTTAGGACGCTCGCCAACCATGCACATAGTCCGGGGTTCGATCCCCGGCCGACGAACTCCTTTTCCTCGCTAAGCCAGAAATAATGCTGGTAAAGGGGAAAGGTTGGGCATGAGGCTAACAACCCCATCCTGTAAAATAAACACTGCTACAGAAACCTCAAGCCACTAGCTTGAAGCCCTTTGTTCCACTGGGGAACGTGAAGGAAAAAAATCACACGATGGCTAAGTAAATTCTTCAGACTGTGATGACATATACATCGTATCAACATTTAGGTCTCATTCACATGCGATGGATTCCTGTGTATGACGAAAATATTGATAGGATAGCCGGGAACTTAAGTACTACAAGCTAATTTCTATTGTTGACGCCAAAGTGGTTTCCAATAACTTTTAGAGAAGGGCATAGTAAATTCCTCAAAAGAAGATGTACTGATAACCTGTCCAGAGAAGTTTGCAACTGTGTTTCTGTTGTAAAACTGTACACAAAATCACATCACTTCATGTTGTCACATTTCATAGCCGTGAAGAAAGAGGAGGTGCACAGAAGTTATGCGAAATGAAAATACTGACAAACACATCATCATTTTCTTTAAAATAATAGTGCAGCAGAGATTTTTCACACCAGCTGAAATTCATAATATTGTAGGTACATTTAGAGGAATAATGGTAATAATTTTGCTCACAACGAAAAGAACTTTTCGTTATTTACTTGAATTACATCACATAAACTGCCTGAATTTCAAACTGTATTTCTCTAGTGCACAATCGCTCCACATATTCTAGTCGTGACAATAAATGTGACTCATGGTTTAATACATAAATTTGTATTTCATCACCGGATGTCATCATTTCAAGTTGGCATAAGAGAAACGACAGGTGGTTGATAGCTAACTAGTTTAATCAAATCTAAGGGCTCTCAAGTACACTCTTGAAATTCTCGCGGTGATAAATATATACTGTCATCGCAGATAAATCAGTGATTAGAGTTTCCTTTAAACAAGGATCACATAGCAAATGAACCTCAAACAGACGATTCTATTTCTAATTTACAAAGTATGTATGTATGTATGCATTATGCACAAGTCTATTAGGCATTAACGCACAGTTATCTTATTATTTTTTTGTTAGTTTGATTCACGCTTAATTTCTTATTCATTAGATCCTGATCTAGTGTATGAAAAAATGGCAACCAATACCGATGGTTTTCACAATGCTCTTAGCTATTTTCCTCCAAGTTATCGGGGATCACTTGAATCAAACGATGCTGTGAAACCAGAATTATCGGGTAAGCCACTGATTTCTATACTATCGTGCATTAGTGTCAGGAAAAGATTTCCCACTCTCACTTTAATATTTTGTGAATCCGACAAGCATAAATCAAATCTTATTTAATTATTTGTTTCTCATTTCAATGGTGTTTGTATTAGCCATTTATCGGTCTGTTCAACTGATAGAAGTGACATAACATCTCAAGCTAGTCAATAAGAGATTCACTACACTAGCAGTATTCCATCTATTACTGACGGCTGACAGAATTGTAATTGATGATTGTCACCACTGGTCTATGCTACTGTGTGTTCGCGTATGCGCCTGTGATGATGCATATTTGAGTTTGTAGTTTAATGTGCATGTTGAATGCTGTATGTATGCTATGTTGTTAAATCAGTCGTCAGGTGTAAGATGTTGACAGTTTACCTTTTTCTTCCCTTCTGATGATTATATTTCAGAAATTTACTGCATGATTCGCACTTTATCGCTTGTTCATGTGACTAGGTTTAGATTAGTGTTTTACAGGTCATGGAGTCATTGGTTGCCTAAATGATCTTTGACTGACTGACTGACCATGTTTTAGCATAGAACTTCGCATGGAAATGCAGCAGTTGGAGGTGCAATGCTCCATGCAGCAGACAAAGTTATAGAAAAAAAAGAGATACGAAAGAACTATGATGAACAGAAATGTGCAGAATGAAAAATAGTAAGATGGAAAATGACACTTTAATGAATCTGGGAACTGTTTTGAGTCATATCATAAACAGTCCCTACATATTGCTTACTAGCATCTCGAGGACTCTAATAAACACTCTACACTCCCCTAGGTCGCTGAAACCAACAGCCAAAGTTTTAACAAACTGTTTTAAGGTTTTGTTGTGACCAACCTGATCTGTTGTCGGTTAGGAAGGAGGTGCCTCGGTGTGCACAGTGATCTTTGTTATGATAATGAATGCTTACTTATGATATTAAGGTAGCTACGATTTTTTCGTCTTGGTCTACATCTGTTTTCATGAGTTTTTTGAAATCAGTTTTAAAAATAAGGCGATAAGAATGATGCTTGTCGTCTAAATTGTAACACATTTCAAGCAAGACTTGTAGCATTGAAAAAAAAGAAAAAAAGGAATTGCTTGGCGCTGCAAACTACCGATTAATTTATATGAGTAGCTCAGTACCACTCGTATCGACCAGTTGTGAGGTACTGAATTAAGTCCAACACTGTTAATCTTTTGATCAGCTCGTCTCCAAACGAATCAGTTGATTTTCCGGTGTTCAGATGACGTAGATCTGACTAGCAAGCACTACTGGTTGTAATGTAAGTGCTACGGAATTACTCATATCAATCTGTCAGTGTGCGTCGGTGGCATAGCGGTTAGGACGCTCGCCGACCATGCGCATATTCCGGGGTTCGATCTCCTGTCGACGAACTCCTTTACCTCGCTAAGTCAGAGATAAAAACCTGGTAAAGAGGAAAAGGGTGGGCATGAGGCTAGCAACCTCATCCTGTAAAAATAAACACTGCTACAGAAACTTCAAGCTTCTATCTTGAAGCCCTACGTTCCACTGGGAACGCGAAGGAATAAAAAGAGAAAAAAAATCGTCACCACTGGAGTGGTGCAATATAACGTGATACGTCATATCAGACAGGACTGGTTAGCTGAAAAAACATGACTTGTGCTTAACATCAAAATCCAAACTAAGAAATATTTTCATATACTTTACACATTCATTTTGATTACTTATCTACCATAAATGAAATAAAAGATGATCGAGTAGGACCTACAGCTTTTGAGAAAGGTGGCCAATACGATTAACACCATAGTAATAATTATTCCATAGTCCAAGCAATGTTGGTGTATGAATGCGGACACTGCACGTGAATAATAAAATAGTGTCGAAGAAGGCTAGAACGATGGCATATATTGACACAACCAACACACAGTTCTGAAACTCTTCTCTTTATCGACACTTGCAGAGTAACCTGTCCCTATAATAGATTGCAACATGAATGAATTCATCGACACTAACCGAGATTGCGAATGGTGTCTCAAAGGTAGAGAAGCGCTTGAAATGTAGATAGCTTTTGATTAGAATAATTCGGGTAGTGTTTAGTGTATTGAAACTTAAGACAGTTCCATAAGGATACTGCTAATCACGACAATTTATAAGGAATAAAACAAATGTTCTGATAATCACAGAGGTACCAGCTTGACACAAAGCTGATTTTAATGGTTTAGTACACCCATCCATAACCTCCTACCGTATAACATTTTGCTAACGAGTAGTTTTTTACTAAGCTGTTTTCCTTTGGACATACACTGCATAGTTTTCTATTCCGAACGACGTTAACTAATGTTTTTGTTCTTAGATTAATGACATTGGTCTAAGGAAGTTTCCTCCATGTACTAAATACATGGTAGAACAAACGAGTATTATTAATGTTTTGACATAGAAGTCTGAAAGTTGAGCCGCAAGGACCTAATATCTAGATTATGAATCAAGTCTTTCTCTATATTATCACTATTAAGTTCTTTATTATCTCTTACACTCCAGGCTTTGTGCTGACAACATCCGATCGTTTTATGGCGAACAACTGCTCACGGCGATTTTCGGTAGTGTTAAAATGCAGTTTTTATCCATTCACGTTTTGAATGCTTCGGGAGTTTCACGATTAAGTTCCGAATTGTCTTTCCAGTACTGGAATAAAAATTATGGTCTGGAGTGTTAGGTCAAAAGCTTGAATTTGATGGAACAATTTTTTCAGCGACGCTGCATGATCTCTTTTGCTGTTTGGAAAAGCTAAAAACTCGCCTGTTAACGTATGAGTCACAACAGGCTTCTATCTGAAGTCTTCTTCAGACACTTCCAAGGCCTTATTGTAAACTTCTTCCAGTTCAAGCAGGACTGAATGTACAATGACTTCCATAGCCTCTCCTTACTAGTGAATCATATCTTTTATAGAATCACTATCAAACGAAACTTCAAATTTTCTTTAAGGTGTCAGTAATCTACAGGTTTACTGTCGAATTAAATGACCTCGATTTCAAGAATATCCAGAACTTAAGGTATCGTCTCCATAATCTAATCTTTGAGACTGATATTGATTTTATATAGAGAAGAAAACTCATAGTCCATCCTTTTTCCTTTCTCGGTTGACCAATGCTTTCCAAGCATGACTTTCATTGTCCTTCCAAGTTTTTTTCTTAAGCAAAACTGCATACTTACCCGCTCTATTTCTTGTATGCGTTCTGCCTTGTATTCATTATTCTATTTTCATCATTTTTGTAAACTGCACTACTCCTTTCTGAGTATGAAGACAATTCTGTCAGTTGGTTGCCATTTTATTGTTCATCCTATAAGACAATTATTGTCCGAAACCTTGTAGGATTTAATTTACCTACAGAGCTCCTAACCACCATAGGTACTACTGACGACGTATATTCTGATTTTAACTTTATTTATGATCATATACACACGACTAATTTGTAAACTCACATGACAGTCTAATTGTTAGTCATGGTTAATATTTTTTTTCTTCACTTTCCCCAGTGGGACATAGGGCTTCAAGCTAGTGGCTTGAAGTTTCTGTAACAGTGTTTATTTTACAGGATGGCGTTGATAGCCTCATGCCCAACCTTCCCCCTTTCCCAGCATTATTTCTGGCTTAGCGAGGTAAAGGAGTTCGTCGGCTGGGGATCGAAAGCCGGACGATGTGCATGGTCGGCGAGCGTCCTAACCGCTATGCCACCGATGCACCATGGTTAATATGATGGTGGTGAAATCTGGTCGCTAAACTATCCGACTACTTATCCGTGATAAGTAACATTCCCTACGAAGCGACCACTCTTCTTCTATGTAATTTCACTCCTAGTAAATACAAATCACTTCTAGGGTTATCTTATTTAGACTGGTAGTTCTAACTTGACTATCTCGATAGCTGTCGAAACTACTTTGCTATTGGCTTTTGCTTCTTCTGGATGTACCAGTATTATTCACCAGAACTACATTACCAGACTGCAAATTTCTGTTAGGATTCAACCACTTCCATGTCACCTTTGTAGGTATCTGTGCGATGCTGGGGACATCACTCGTACCAAATCCCCATGAAACTTCATGAACTCTCTTACAAATTGCCGCGCCTGGGCAGCGATGATTCGAGACGTTCATGAAGCCGGCTCATCCTCCCGTAGGAGATAGCCGAAGTAAAGTATCTGTGCTTCACCTCAGGTTTAAGTATATACTAACACTCTATCGTTTCCCGTTACTTCAAATGTCAGCTGATGATTAAATAGGGACGACTTATTTGGTGTTGGCGTATCCCTTCAAACTTTACTGCGAATTATTATTACAAAACAAACTTGGTACATTATGAACTCCAAGAGATGCACCTCACAAAAACAAAAGGGAAATGGAAATGGAATAAAGGAGGGACACCATCTGGAAAACAAGCATACCTATTAATAACAGCATTCAAAGCAGGGGCATCACTTCATGTTACTTTCAGCAAGAGAAGTACAGAAGAAATTGCACCATTCACCAGTGATTATGATGCTCAGCCATATCTGACAAATTCTCGAGTCACTGATTCGAATTACCTGCCGGACTCATCAGGGAGTTGTGATTCCTCAACGTAAGCTGACTTAAACGCAACTGTCCTCCAACGCACAACGCCACACCATGGGCTGGCCACCCCTTAGCCTTGTCCATCCAATTTCAGGGCTAGCAAACAGCGAGCAGTATGCGAGCCTCTGGAATGATATTTGTAACACATGTCCAAGCACCTGAAGTCAGTGTTCCAAGATGACAACATATAACGAACAACGATATCTACCGTTTCCAAACATACGCCGCTAGACTTCAAAATCAGATGATGATGCCAGCTACCACAAACAATTCTACAGAGGAGAGGATAGTCGAATAGTCAGATTTGCCGCACATCCTCAGCTCAGAGAAATCAAGTTTCACAGGAGTAGGGCAAGATCGCGCACACCAAAATCTGACTATTGGTAATCAGGCTGACGTTTCGACGGGAACAGACTTAACCCAGGTTGACGTATGCTGTCCTGGCGACTAAAGATCCTCCGTCACACCTGAACCAGCACTCACAAAACTACCTGAAAAAAATGATCTTAGCGACTACTTTCAAGAGTTTATCATTGAGGGTAAACTCATGTACAGACTCCCAATGTTGCATAAATATCTAGCACTTAAATAAAACAAGCACATACCATACTCTTAAGCGGTGATTTCATACTGACTAACCGTAATTTAGGCTGACTTCAAGCTACAGCACAGTAGGACGATATCTTTTTTTCACGTATCGGATTTACACTACCACTACAAATATCCTCCAGAATATCACTGATTTCAAAGTTAATGAGAAACGATGAGGTTAGATAAGCCTGTCTAACCTCATTGTTGATTAAAGACAAAGTTCATAACTGGTTGTATGGCGTCGCTCTACCTGAGGTACTTTTGTATAGGGCTTTCGGGATTTTGATAAACTCCCCGAAAATACTGCTCCTACACAATTCCTAGGGGCACCTAGGTGCAGCTAACAGAAGGCAGCACAAATATGAAGAAACAACCGTTGTTGGCCTACAATATGAGTGACACTGGTTTAGCAACTGACGAAAGATGTTTGAACATGTTATCAACACATCCACAACTTAGGCAAACCCCTCCTTGCTTTCTGCGAATCAATTTCTCATCCAAAGTACGCAACCTGAAGAGTGAGACAAAAACCAATATCTTAGATGCAACCGGTAGTGAACTAATACCCTGAAGGTTGTTGTATAAAATAAGCCAGACCTTTTAAAAGGTGGGCACGATGATGGCTCTGTTCCACATTTACGGAGCATTCTCACTTCCTCATACTTTCCTGAACAATCCAACCAGTCCCCTGATGAGAATCTCACTATCATTTTCAAAAAGAGCTAAGCGTATGTTGTCTCGGCCGAGTACCTTAAGCTGTTTCAACACATGAAGTTTCTTTCGGATATACGCTTCGACTGGTAGGTCGGTATTGACACACCATAAATCATTATAATCAGTGGTGCGTTGGCGCTGTTGCCCAAAGAATTCGCTTCTCGAAGTGTGTTCCTAATGAGCGTGTCGTATGACCCACAGAGTGTCCCGATGACATCATGATTCTTTCTACCGGTAGCTCAGATTAGCTGGAATACCTTCCGGTTATTTCTGGATGCATCTGTTGATGCCAGCTCCCTCCCTTCTTCTCTCTCTTTCTCACACACACATTTTAACCACCAGCTTCCGCGTTCCATACGCAAACACTGTTTGATTTTATGCGTAAGTGCCTTTGTCATGTTGTACTCGCCGTCTTCCGGAATCGACTGATGCGCATCCAGAAGTTTCAAGGAACTCACAGAAACCCAGTGGTTTTTAGTGAACCATTCTTTTAAGCTTCAAACAGCTCTACTTGTCATTTTCATAACAACTTAATGATGTAGTCAGTGTTCATCTATGCTATCTAGAGAGTTGCTAGCTATCCTCGATAACAACTCAGTGTGGTTCTTCGGAGAGCTACATACTACCAGTTTGCTTACAATACCCTGTAGGCGATACCGTTGATGAACCCCGCCAAATCGCTTGATGAACACATTAAGCAGAACCTGTCATCGGGTTCCAGCATTTGTGTATGAACCAACGCTGTGAAAAATGGATGAAGATGTGGTCGGTTTTGGTCGTCCGACCAGTATTTGCGACCTTCCTTAGTAATAATCTTTCTCTCACGTTTCTGGTTATTATCGTTCATTAGAACTAGTTTTTTCTTTCTATTTTCTTCCGTTGCGTGTCTCACGGAACGCGACAACTCGAACTGCTGCACATCTGTGCAATGTTCTACATTGAAACCAGTCAGTTAGCTTGTATGTAATATACTGAGGTCACACAGAGAGTAACCACGAACACACTGAGCGAGTAGTTGTCGTGATGTTACCAACAGCTTCAAAGCCTCTCATGCAGTTGGAACCAATCTTCTCTGGAATAATGACAGTAAGATTCGACTCAAAAAAGGGGAAACCCACACCTATACATTAGCTACATGGTATGCTATAAACAACAGAGACGTAGTGGGGAATAAGGAGATCTGCGGACAACTGAATGCAAGCAGTAGTGAAGAAGACCTAGCCAGATTATTATTAGTGTCTTGGGTTCCGAGTGGAACAAAGGACTCCAATTCGTTTTCTTCGTCCGGACCGACGATTGCCTGTAATCTCTCATTTTCTCCATGTTATCCTCAGACGACCCAACTCGTCGTTTCCGACTCAAATTCCACTCGAATAATGGTCATTCAACAGTCTCCTCAGCGAATGCCCGATCCATCTCCATTTTCTCCTACATATTTGTTGAGCAATCAGCTCTTGGCTGGCTTGTTCCCAGAGTTTCTTGTTGCTAATTCTTTCTAGCAGGCCATTTGATCTTCATTATGGAGCCAGAGAAGTTAGAAGCTGTTGATGAAAGTCTTCAGTGGCTTGTTGGATATCCTTTTCGTGACTCGCTCGCCAAGTTTACGACTCGTATGGAAGAACTGACTTCATATTTGTGTTGGAAATCCGAATGTTGTTGTTTGTGATGATGAGGTGGAGTTGAGAATATTTCCACACCGGTTTCAGGTTGATGGAGACTTATCTTGCCTTACCGATGATTCTGGCTGACTGGATTTGACATCTTCATCCATTCCGACTGTGTGTGTGTTTAAAACTGTGCTTCCTAGTCGGATAAGTGAAGGAAGTTACCTCCTCTGTGAAACATCTCCCTTTGATTATGGTTGGTGCTGGTTGTTGTCGCAGCTGTTGGTTAATTGTCTTCATCACCTCCGTCATCTCTATGTTTGCCTGCAGTCCCGTCTTCTCTGCCTGCTTCCTCTGTCAGTTTGTTGCTTTTCGCCCGTAAGTCCTCGAGTTTGTGTGACATCAGACATAAATCCTCCGTGAAATCCAGATCTTCCAGAGTCTTCTTATCAGTGGTTCAGCGTATTCATGTTTTCCCGCCCACAACACACAGTCTGGCTCATAATCCAGTCCACCACAATCAGTGAATCATTACGTGTAATAATAGACAGCTAGCTTGTCTTACTCCTGTACTCACTTCGAACTTCTCGCTGAGTTGCCAGCCAGTGTGTCGTGGAATTGTCTTTTGTCTTTCCTAGAACTCTTCTTCACTTCTTTCTTGATTCAGTGCAGCGTACATTGAACTCAGCTTCTCTCTCTGCTGTTCACCTTTGCATTGAGTCATCTTCTCTTTCACCATCCTTCTCTCCTCTCCTCTCCTGTGCTCTATTCTCTTCCAGGTAGGTGTCCATAGACAGGCATTCCTTGTATTGTCTCTTCTTTCTTCCGTAAACGGTGGTACGTGTTTCCTTGAATATCGCCTTCAGAGCGTTAGTTCCAATGTTCTTCCACACAGGTTTTCTCAGTGATACCACGTAGTGTCCCTGACTTTACTTTGCTCTGATGAGATGTGTACTGAAGGTGTCGCTTGTAGTTATGTCCTTCAGTTTGAGTGTCGAACGTGAATTGTGATCTGTCTCGAGTTGTTCTGAAAGATTTCAAGTTGACCTTGAAGGTTCCTTGAACTAGATGATGGCGTGAGTGAGCCCACATCTGCTCCCATTCTGGACTTTATATCCAATAAGGTAGGTGCGTCTCGACTTTCTTGAGCAATGTTGAGGTGAAGTCTATCTGGTTTGTGGTGTGTCCATCAAGTGAAATCCACTGGGCCTTATGTATAACCTTGTCCTTGTTATACTGCGACTCCGATCACTAAATTATTGAAGGCTGGGAAGTCTGTGAAGAGTTCTCTACTCTCATTCATTTTGCCGAACGAGAGCCTCTCGACCGATGGTGAATTGTCTTCCTGTATTGTCTGCTCTCAGCTTGACTTGAATTCATATCCCCGATGAGGATTTTGATGTCTCCAATCGCGATGTCGATTACTGTTGTTCTTTAGAGAAATCATTCTTCTTCTTTTCTGGTTCTTAGTTGTATGTAGCACTGTGCGTAGCATCGTATGATAATTGTGACCTGCCTTCATTCATATTGAGTTGAATGTTGCTGTCATTATGCTTCTGGGTGAGATGGTTCCCCACTGCGTGAGTGCTTTGACTGCCACTGGTGACATCATGATGGCTACTCATTGCCTCAGTGTGTTCGTGGTTGTCGTCTGAGTGACCAGACGGGAGTAGGTTACTGACTCTCCAGTTGAAAATTTCGACAGTCCACATTCATTCCATTTGCTCTCGCTGATTTCGAGCACTTCTATGCTGTATCTTCGTATTTCTTCGGCTACGTGGGCAGTTTTCTTAGCTTCGTACAATATACGTGCATCCCAATTCCCATGCTTCCTTTCGCTTTCATCGAAAGAATACACTACTTCTGAGTGGCTTTTGAAGGCTTTCTCGAGTCGTCTGAGTTATTTCGTTTCTCCGATTTTAGAGAAAAATAAGTTCAGGTTTTACATTGTTAGTTTTTATTTTGTGCTTGGAAGTTTCTTTAGTGATTAGATTGATCTTGTGGGGTAGGGTCGCTAGCCCCACGCCCATCCTTTTCTCTTGATGTGGGCATGGGACTGGATAGAAAACTAGCAAGCTAGTCGGCTAGGCGAGGTTACGATGTCAGATTGTGACATCAAATTTGTAATCAGGAGTATTAAAGACATCGAAACGGGTAGCAGAAAACACGGCAAGTGAACTCTTCATGGGTCGAGATACCTTCAGTGAGAAAATAAGATCGGATAACTCTTTGCAGACTTCTGCATCTTTAGCTGTTTGGTTGGCGGAGGCAGTGTTAAAAGGCACAAAGATGTACACAGGATTACATAGGTCTCGCTACCTGAACTCACCGAAATTCAGATAAACTTTATCTCACTCTCAAGAAAGGGGATATGTAGCCTAATAGACAGAACATTGTGGGCCCAAACTGCTACCTAGTTGAAGTTACTTTCATGATCAAGGCAAAACCCTTTAAAGGAGCTGTAGATTGAAAATCAAGTTCAACACTCCCAAGATGTTATATTTATAAAAAGTCGCAGACAGTATGTAACACTATTCAGGAAATCCGCATGGAAAAACAATGGTTTTTTTGTGAAAGTGTCTTGGGAGGAAATCTGCATACACTTCTAAGTCTTGAAGAAGAAACACGACAAGGATGGCTCAGTTCAGACAGCTGGAAGAGGAGAGGTGAATGGTAAACCAGTTTAGTGATGAGTACCGGTTGGTGCACACCTTTGCCTCCACTAACCAGTTGTAAACCTGGAAAAGAGGGAATGTTGGACGTGTGGCTAGCAACCCCACTTCGGAAAAAAAAACACTGTCACTTAAACTTCGAAGTGCGAGCTTGGAGCCCTATGTTCCACCCGGAACGCAAGGGAATAAAACAAAATAATAAAAAAAATGCCAAAGGTAGATTTGAGTACAACATGTAAGTTATTAAAGAAAAGAGGACAAACCACGTCTTTGCGGCATACTGGCAACTGAATCATGACATGTTGCGTGTTAGATAGATCTTATAACCCTGTGAACACAGAGAAAATCAGTAGAAGATAGTGGAGAAATTCCAATTAGCAAAGCAATGCAACAGAAGAAACCTACGCCTGATAACTTTGAAGTCCACTACTACCTACAATTCCTTCAAAAATAAAGCCAGCACACAAGGAAACTATCAATGAACAGCATTCCTCAAACAAAAACAGAAGTTAAAACAATCAGAAAATGTAAATAAGGGATGAATTAATGCATTCATCAAATCTCGACAGAACTTTTCAGCTGAATGCTCTGCTGACAGTGACTCACATACCATCAGATATACACTGAGAGATATATTACCGATGAGTAAATAAACTGCATTGAATCAATCTTGCAATAGGACAGATGTGAATGCTTTTCAAGTCAGGCTTAAATAGATAAGTGGGTGGAGGGTATGAAAGACTAAAATAAGGATAATGACGTACTACGGGTCGGTTACATTACTTAAGTAAACAATTAGTTATCACCAAAAGAAACTCAAAAACTGCGAACTGAATAATATCAATAATAATGAAACGAGTTAAGATGATGGTACTGACGAAGGGTAGTTATAAATTAATCAAGAATAATAATAAGAGATAGACCGAATAGTTTTGGTCTTCTGAACGCTAGGAATCAATAGTTGCAGAATGTTGCAACTTTGTGCAGATCACAACATATTTCTAGCCAGCACCAACTTCCTCCACAGCCATCGCCATAGCACCACATATCGTTCTACATCTACCAGTCAAGTTGTCTCATTGACTGAGTTTCAACATGTAAGTGCACAGGAGTGCAACAATTCAGGTGGTTACACTCTATACAGTACACGAAGATTGAGAAAAGAAAAATTCAAAAGAATTCTAGTCAGCAACAAAGTGTGATAGAAAAAAATAACATGGAAACGCGAAGAACTTAGTGGATGTAGGATATTAAAATAGTGCTTGCGTCTTCACCACTGAGAATGATTTTAGGCCATACCACCAATAGTCTCTAAGAATTGATTCTTAGCATCCCGAGGATCCCTGACAGGCTCTAACTAACTGTTAAAGGCTTTATGAACTGATTCCGAGTTTTGAATTGTCCATCACTAGCTCTTTTCCAACCTAAGACTAGCTATGTCAGCTAACATTTCTCGACTCAGCATACTTACCACGTGTCTCAGCCATCTCAATAGAAGTGACTTCACAAACTAATAAATTCATACCTAATACTGTGTGCCTAACTTAAGTATTACTTATATTACGACACTTAACATCTGTGTTGGGAGACGAGAAACCTAACCTTTTTCATTTCTTCCACTTCCAATCGCCGTGTCTCCCAGTCATAAAGAGGGACACGCGTACTTTGATCAATAGCAGGATATTACGTCTAATCCATAGATGACGTAAGTCAGTAAATGCCACACAGGCCTTTTGTATTCGTGATTAGATTTCATCAGTGATCAACCCGTTGCAACTTTCCAGATGGCTGGAGTAGTCAACAACCTCCACCACCTCACTCCCTATCTTTAAACTGGAAGTCAGTGCATCACCTTGCATATGACACAAAGGAATCACATACCAAACATTATAAGATTGCTTTTCAAGGTGTTCAGAATGATCTGCATTTTATCAGCGGGGAGTAATATCAACAACAAAACTATTCCCTGCAAACAGGTCAATCTCTCGGTCGTTGAAGTCATTTAGGGTGACATCTATTAGTGCATCTATGGTGCAGTTTAATAAAAATTAGGACAGTGGGCATCCCTGATGGACATCTCTGGTTATCATCACTTCAGATGGTAAGTCTCAATAAGCTCTTACCTCGCTGCCTTAGTTTTAGTAGAGTGACTTTATTAGCGCAACATACTTTCTTATCGATCCCTTTACAGGCAAACATTGCTAAAGCATCTCTTGATCGAATTCCGCCTTTATGTCAAGAAATATGACAAATGTTTGGTCGGCGGTGAGTATATAAATTTTCTAGAATCTACCGAAGGGTGAATATATATTCAGTATACCCTCTTCCTGGCCTAAAGTCTGCCTTTTTTCCGGTACTGTTCAGTGTATGCCTGTTTAGTGAACCTGAAACTTCAGATACTATACTCACCAAGCTAATCCCCCTATGATTATCACAGTGAGACCTGTCCTCCCTCTCATAAACAGAGAAAATCTCCAGTCTAACGAGAATATCTCGAACTCGCAAGCGTCGTCTAATACCTTAGTCAACCCAGACAACAATCCGTTACCACTGTCTCTGAACACCCCCTGTAGTCTTTCTACCAGGTTCTGCTTATTCGCCTTGTTTCAGCTTAGAGACAGATTTTAAAAGCTCACTTACTGTTGGGGGACCAATGTCTACATCCGATTCGGGTAAGTGTTGGATGATAGGTAGGTTGAGCGAACATATAGACTATTTAGACTACTTCTGGAAGCGTTCCTTCCAATCTTTCAGTCGTTTACCCTGAGAGGTTATTTGGGAGCCACTTTTCCCGGAGATTGTCTTGCTTATCATCTGCCTTTTGCCGCCTGCTTCCTACATAAGCCTAAGTAGTTGTCAGGTGTTCAATCATAAGCATAAACGTCCACGGACCAGGCGTGATCACAGTCGACGCACGTGCTCCAGGAAGGGAGACAGTCTTTTACCGACCCTCGGCAACGATTAGCTTATCGCTATGTGATCTATTTGAGTCCATCGTTGATTTGACGATTGAGGTCGCTAGGTTAGGCTACGTCTTTTTGTGTGTTTGGAGTTGGTGCTGACCAGAAACAGACGATTATCTGAGGAGAACTGTAGAAGACTATCACGTTGTTAGTCCGTCGGAATGGAACTCCGTACGTGCCACCAACACACTTCTCAGTCTGACACAGCTTTTCTACTTGGGCATTGAAGTCGCCTGCTTGAACGATTATGTTTGGGTGTTTTGCTTTTAGCATAAGACTAGACATTGATAGAACTTATCTTTTATTTCGCTCAAACTGCAGTCGGCTGGAAAGTGAGCAATTATGAAAGGAAATGTATGGATATCGAAGTCCTTTCTTCTTCTTATGGATCTGTTCAGATGGACAGCACATATATATATATTTTTTTTATTTTTTATATACGAGTATGCACTGGGATTTAGTTGATTACGGATTTTTATGCCGTAGCACTCAATGCTATCCCTACACCTACAAGTCTTCTTGAACGGTGGATTATTTCAGATTTGCCCTGTTGAATGACCATACTTGGATCTCCGAAAAACAACATACATCCATGGCTGGTGATGTCTGTTTTCCGATTTAGCAAAGGGTCCTGACGTTAAATGCCCTAATACGAGGTTAGCAACTTGACTTTAAGAGATTATTGGGAGTGTTTTTCCTTCTGTCGTCGCTATTGATTGCAGTATGAAAAGATAAGGAACCTGCCTGTACTAACAGTAGGTGGAAACTAGGAGATGGGGGTGACGTATATAAAAGTAGGTGATGATCAGGAGAGGTTCATGTGCTTTTGAGAATGTGTGAACAGTTATCACTTTCAGGATGCCCTTACAGTTTAAGTTGATCATTTCTTGAATTACCGAAAACAGCAAAAGAATTACTGTTGCCTGACCTCAGATCTCAGGTCATGGTCAACAACTACATGGCCTTTCTGAATTGGATTTAAGAGTTGTGTCCGTATGAGGCACTTACCACTGGCTTCGGATCGCTGTATGTTAAGCTGGGATGTACAGTTGTCAGCGGCGACCTTTTCTAAACCCACCGGTTATCCAGAGTGGAGAGGCTACGAATCTGGTATGTTGATCATCTGGATGAAGCACCTTACTGCTGTTATATCCTAACAACTTTTCTTTCATGGCACGACCTATATACACATTAGTTGTAGTTAGTGTAGCTCGTCTGGTCATTGTGATATACAAACCCGACCACCTCATCAAGGTAACAACCATCGATTGGGACCTTCCAGCTAAGAATTTGGACTATTCATTTTCACTCCACTAGCCTTCACAGATTCCAAATACTTTTTGCTGTATCTTGTTATTTTTTGTCAAATCTGAGCAGCCTTGTTGGCATAAAAATGGTACAGATATCCCATGCCCCTATATGCTTATTTTTGCTTTCATCGAACTAAGTCACACTGGTCGACTGGCTTCCCTAGGATTTTCACCCGCCGGTGTCATCTTGCCTCTTTGTTTACAGTGGAGAATAAGTTTATTCTTTATATTCATCTCCTTGCTCTGAAGTTTTTATATGGTGGCTAGGGTGATTTTCCTTGGTAGTTTTGCTAGCTGCTGTATGCCCAACTTTTCCTGCTTTTCCTAGCTTATAACCAGTTGCTAAACTAGTAATTTTCCTCATACAAGTGAACCTGTTTATATTTTCCCTCTACACTAATACCTTTGAGGTTATATTTATCCATCCAGTTATTTTTTTCAACTAAATGAAGTTTATCTCTCTATGATATTTACAGAAGGATAAAATGGTTATACTTTTCTAATACTTATCTGCTTTTAGGGAAATTTCAAGTACTCGATTGTCTGCTAGCTGTGATTAAAGCGACCACATCAGATAAAGTTGTACTTATCTCAAATTACACTCAAACACTTGATCTTTTTGAACGTTTATGCTGTCAAAGAGGGTAGGTTTTTGTTACATGTTTTTCTGATATTTTCTTACTGTCAGATTCTATCTAATTGATTGTATTTTTCTCAGTTATATGAGTAAGTGTAGATTAACGTCAGTTTGATCGTTTCATTTCATCTTTAGATTATACTTTCCGTTGAATGTTGATCCAACGATTGTAGAGGAGTTGTAAAAGTTGTTATTTATGTATATGATGTCAGTAGTTGTTCGTCTCGTTAGCCGCATACTTCAGCGTATGGAGAAAAGCTATGTAAAATCCATTGATTTGGAAGGTACTCAGCAATCCAGTTATTATTTGTGTACTATGACATTATTTGGTGTAATAATTTTATAGTTATCTGGGAGTTTAACCAACTTCTCTCTAATTTCATGAAATATAACCATTAAAATGCAATAAGAATAAAGTCTAGCGGTTAGGATTCCTGGCTCTCACCCAGGCGGCCCGGGTTAGACTCCCGGCGCGGGAGCGCTTTTTCTGGCGTCGGTGGTAAAGCGGTTAGAACGCTCGCCGACCATGCACATCGTCCGGGGTTCGATCCCCGGCCGACGAACTCCTTTACCTCGCTAAGCCAGAAATAATGCTGGTACAGAGGAAAGGTTGGGTGTGAGGCTAGCAACCCCATCCTGTAAAATAAACACTGCTACAGAGACTTCAAGCCACTAGCTTGAAGCCCTTTGTTCCACTGGGGACCTTGAAGGAAAAATTAAATTATTCATTGGACTCCTAAAAATGTTTGAATTTCCAAATAGATTAGTTTATTTGATAAATTAACAACTGATGCAATAACATTTATTTTATAGCTTTTTTCATAAAAATTAGTTTGATGAGTAAGTGTGTGATTTCCCAGAATGTATTATGCAAATTCGTTACATGTTTCAGACAGACTGTCTTGTAAAAATACCAACAGTCTTGTTTTATACCCTATCCGTAACAAGCGTGTTGACCTCTTAGCTTATTTTATGAGTTTCATCAGCCCCAACGGGTTGATCGCTGACGAAATCTCAGCACGGATACAGAAGGCTCATTTGACATATTCCAGTTTACGCCACCTCTGGCTTAGTAGACGTGATATCCAGCTGGTTGTCGACCAAGGGGCGTGTGTACTGCTCAGCAGTCCTCTCCGTCCTCCTTTATGGTTGTGAGAGTGGAAGACATGAGAAGACTGGTTAGCTGTCTTTGACCATAGGTGCCTGGGTTCTATCTCCAGTGTTAAGTGGTATATTGAGATGAGGCATGGGTAAAGTGCTAGATAAGAAGGAAACTCAACGAGGTTGTGAAGTTACATCGATTGAGATGGTTAGGACATGTGTTATGCGCATGCCCAGCCATTACCTTTCTCGACAATGGGCAATGTTAGCTGACATAGGATAGATCAGGTTGGAAAAAAGTTAGCTAGTAGCGGTCAAACCAAAACATAGAATCAGTCAATGAAATCCACAACAGTTAGTTTAAACCACATAGGGAGGTGCAGACTTCCTGTTTTGAGTCCTCTGGATAATGAAAACCAATGAAGGTTGGAGACAATCTGTGATATAGCTCAAAATAGATCTTAATAACTGATGTAGATGCATTCACTCTTTGTGATTTATAATATCCAATAAAACTATATTGTTCTTCCACACTACTACTCTTTTTGTCTCATATTTCTGTTTATAATCACTCTTTGCTCTCTTTTCTTACTTTGTGTGCTAAATGGAGGTAGTGTGGCAACTTGAACTGCTGCACATCTTTGCAAAGTTCTACGTTGAAACCAGTCAGTCAACCCGGAACAATTACATTTATTCTTTTGCGGAAAAATGTCATTCCTAAAACGTTTGCAATAATGAGAAGTTTCTGACCATAAAAACTTGTTTTCTTCAGCTATTTTCTTAATGCTATGCGAGAATGAATGCCAAGGTTTACTTACAGACTCAAGGGCACGTCTGATCATTTACAGTTGTTTCGAACCTGCTGTACACCTAAATCAGTCTTTGAAGACAAACCCAAGGACTAACAAAACTCATTGTTTAGCTGAATAAAACATTCTACTTTTCATGTATTGCGAAATATATTTTTCCAGTAACTGTTTTCACTTCGTCAGTGAACTAAATTTTTTCAGCTTACATAAGCCTGATTTTCTGTTGACGTGTCATTTCTGAAATCTTTACAAGGGAAAAAAAATTATTCATGGCCAGGTATTAATTAGGTTCATCTGTGTGCTGCTGTTTCAGGCTGAATTTCCTTAGGGAAAATGTGTGGTGATTGCTGCATATTTTTTAACCACCTGGCCAGCATTTGGTAGACACATAAGTTTATTTTTGTGATTTTAGATATAATTATGTGCGACTGGATGGCACAATGACAATAAGAAAGCGAGCAAAAGTTGTTGAACGTTTCAATGATCCAACCGTAAGTAAATGTTATGTAACTGAGTTAAGTTTTACGTATAAATATTTTACCCACCACGGTTGTCTACAAGTTGTCATCTCCTCCATTTTACTCTTGGACTCCCAACTAGTCGTTTTCAATTCGAGTTCCACTCGAGGATATGTCTGGCGCGCCATGTCATTCAGGGATCTCCTCATCAAGTATGAGATCCACTTATTCTTATTATATTTGTTGAGTAATAGGCTGTTGGCTAATCCTTGCTGGCCTTGTGACCTTCAGTATGGAGCTAGTGAAGGCAGCTGTTGTTGAAAGTCTGAGACCTGTTCTAAATGCATTTACTGACTCGTCAAGTCTCCGAACCTTATAGAAGTACTAATTTAAGTGTTGAAAACCCGAATCTTGTTCCGTATGATAAGTGCAGCGGAATTCCAGAATGATTTCAGAGCAATGAATATCTATGTCTCCTTTCTGATCCTGCCTGGTATTGACATCCTCATTCGTGCCACTTGTAGTTGAAACGATGCTGCTGTAGTTGATAACGATCGGTGCCTGTTACTGCTGTTGATTTGTTATCTTTATCACCTCCATCTTCTCTGTGTTCACTTGATGTCCTGTTTTCGCCACCAACCTCATCAGTCGACTTGTTGGTTTTCGCCTATAAATCCACGAGTTCTTCTGGCAGTAGACACATCGTTCGCGAAATCCTAATCTCGTAAAGTCTTCTTGTCGGCTTGATGTACTCGTGTCGTTTCGCATCCCACAACCTGCGTCATGATCCAGTCTACCACAATCAGGAATATCGTCGGTGTTAGTATCGAGCTTTGGCTCACTCCTATCTTTACTGGAAAGGTTTCACTGAGTTTTTCTGTGTGAATCACTTGATATGTGGCATCATCACATGGCTGTTGAATGAGATTGATAAAGTTTTAGGGCCACCCGTAGTGTTGAAGTAGTTTCCAAATTACTTCACAGTCAACGCTATCGAAGGCTGTTTTGAAGTTGACGAAGCTGACTGCCATTCTATACTCTGTTAGGTGATAATGTTTAGGGTTGCAATTTGGTCAGCACATGATTTGCTCTTGCTGAATGTAGCTTGTTCCAGTTAGAGTTCTGCATCCAGAGGATCTTTTAGTCTGTCCAGAATGACGCAAATTCATATTTTACTTGATGTGGACAGGAGCATTATTCCGTACCAGTTGTTGCAGAGGTCTTTGGTTGTTTGGTAAGGTTGCCATTCTTCCAATCAGTAGGTGGTCTTCCTCCTAAAATTCCTTCAGCATTGAGATGATCATGTCCACATGGGTCGCTGGACCTAAATCCAGTGATTATGGAGGAACTCGATCTGATCCCACTGCCTTCCCATCAGAATCTGAGTAACTTCATGGTATCTATGACCTATAATTTTGTTTATGGATTGGTTTTCATTAACAGTTATGTCGTTGTTGTTGGTATTTCCTGGAGAGTTGTATGTGTTAGTTGGTTTAAGTCTTTTGAAGTGATCGGTCATCAAATCACTGGAAACAGATAAGTTTGGGAAGAGCTCTCCATCTTCATTCAGTTCAACAAAGCCTACCGACCCATGATGAGTTTCCTTCCTGTACATAAGACTAAATACTTAGTTACTTAAGTTTTGAAGGTCGTATGGTAGGCCTTCTAGTAGAATCGCTGATTGATTGTATTCCTTTGTTTCGTATTTATTTGTTTCACTAGTTGTGCTGTGTGGTTCGATTTTTTATGAATCCTGTCTTTATTCCTCAATTTTTTTAGTCACAAGATTTTGTTTTCATGCTAAGCAGCAAAGCCGGAGGTTGTGGACTTAATTTGATTGGTGCAAACCGGCTTGTAATGTTTGATCCTGATTGGAATCCAGCTAATGACGATCAAGCGATGGCACGTGTCTGGCGTGATGGACAAAAGAAGCAGTGTTATATATACCGGCTTATATCGGTAAGTAAATAAAACATCCTGATGTAAAATACTTGTATCAAATGAAATCTATTTAACGATGCATATCTTGTCATCTAAACAGTTTATTTCCTTTTGATAACAGTCTTATGTTATTTGCGGTCATGGCGACAATAACCGAAGGTGTATTTGTGTGATAAATTGAATTTTTCCCACTGTCACCTTGAGATGTTTGGTTTTGTATGATGAGTTCTTGTGAAGAAGATTAGTTAAGTACTTTCATGCTGTAGATATCTTTTCAAATAGGTGTCTGCGTTAAGAATTGAAAACGATGTTGTTTGTCATGTGTTTATTTCATGTAAGTGTTCAGGTTACGCATTTAACTCCCTGTTCTTTATTCCTGTTGATTGGATGATATACTGAAATCCCATCTACAATGTGTTTTGCAATCGAAAAATTCATATTCAACACGATGATGAATATAAATTGTGCAATTAGCCATAATATTAATAATAATAATAATAAGGGTTTTATCAATAATAAGGATGAAAAGTGAGGCAATCTGTGATAACATGAATAACGAAAAACCGCATGATTAAACAAACATATCTTCAGGTAGAAATAGTCGATAAAGGCTAAGAAAAACAAATGAACCGACTAAGTAATGTTAGGTTGTAAGGGAAGTGAATGAAACACGTTTTTTGACATATATGTGCATTTATCAATTCAATTGCACCTGTGGTGACAGTTATTTTGGGCATACTACTAGACAGCTTAGCCAGCGTGTTACTACTAAACATCTCCCATCGTGGTTTGGCGAAGGACAGACAAAAGCAATCCGTAATTTAATTTTGTCACATTTGGTTTATAGTGGTCATGTAGTGGAGAAAACGAGAGCTTTCAAAGTAATTCATCGTATCCCACCGAATCTTTCCAGTAGACTTCGTATTCGTCTACTGTACACAGCTGAGGCAATAGGCATTCAAACTTTTAAACTTAAACTATGCATTCATAGGAAGTTCGTACAGCCATTATCCCTCCCATGGCCTATTAAGAGATAACCAACCGATGACTTTTACACCACCACTTATTTTTCCACCCCTTTCTTATCATCCCTTAATCTTATCACATCATTAAAAACCTGTTTAATTCACTTGTCATAGACTCTAGCATTACTTAATCTAAACCAATTAGTTGCTTTTATAAATTTTGGTAGCGTTACTAGAAGACGGAGATTATCCAAAAAATGTGATGTATTGGCGCTATACATTTCGAACAATCTGATCACACATTTATTTGTCAAGTCAATATATATGGAAAAGTTAAATTAAACAAAGTGACAAAAAAAGAATTAGTAATAATTAGCACAATCAAATAAGGATTACCAAGGTAGGTTAAGAGCAATAACAAACTGTTTTTGAATACACAAGGGGGGCTTAAGTTTATGAATAGCTATAGCCTCAGCGTATTTCAGTAAACGCCCTTGACCGTTTTTATAGGTGACCTTACAGGCTGAGTTGACATCAATCTTATGATTCATCTCGATTAGATGTTTAGCTATAGACGAATTTGGTAGTCTGCCACCTGCATCTATTAGCTTGTCACAATTCATCTGTTTTTCTAACCATTTTGGGATATGCTCTCCCACCCTCACGTGCAAAGCGCGATTACTCCTCCCTATGTATGTATGTCCACACACACACACACGAAAATTGAAAAATAGTGTGGGGTGTGATATAATCAGTTGTGCACTTTTGAGGTTTGAAGTGATGCATATTTTTAGCTTTTTCCACAATTACAAGCTGGGCTGCATAGTAGGTTCTACGGATGATCGAATTCAACCTTTGTCTCAAAATCCTACTGTTTATTTCCCCATTATATGGTAATTTGACGGTACGGATTGTAGGTTTAGAGACTAGTTGACTTCTACACCTGTTTAAAAATTTTAAAGGATATCCGTTTTCAACAAAAATATCCATCAATATTTCATTTTCTTTGTCTATAACTTCAGCCGTGCAAATACGCTGAATCCTCTTAAATAAACACTTCACCAAGCCTCTCATACTGTAATGGACAGAAGCTGTGAAAATTAAGGTATTGCCCTATCCAAGTGGGCTTTCTGTAGATAGACCGTCGTATTGAGCCATCATCTCTTTGACTCAGAAGTATGTCTAAAATTGCAAGCTGGTTGCGAATTTATTCCTCGCATGTTAGACTAATATGATTCTGTACAGAGTTAAACCTATCTAATAGACGACTCGCATCTTCATGATCGTCGCATATCAAGATGATATCATCTACATATCTCTTATAGAAGGGCAATTTAGAAATTAAATCAAAGGATAAGTTTGCAACATAAGACATATAAACGTCAGCTAACAAAGGTCCTAATGGACTCCCCATAGCAACACCATCCACTTGTCGAAAATGTTCACCTTCAAACGTGAAATGGACGTTGTCAGTGCATAATAGTAATAAATCCTTCAAATAATAATAATAATTTACTTTATTCCAAAAACAGTACCTGTGATACAGAATGGAATTTTCAGCATTAATCACAATATTGCATCTAATTTTCTCAAATTATAAATAAAATTATTCACACAGAAAATCTTCCACATTTACAATAGGGGTAATGTCAGAAACATGCAGCATATAAAATGGAAATAATAATAATAATGATAACAGCTAAGGTAATAATAATAATACAAGTGAAAAATCGCCGTGGGCTTTTTACACACAGTATTGTCAATGCGGTATAGAAAACCTAGCATGTTTAAAAATAGTGAATATAATGTTCTCCTTACATGATATGGTGAGGGGAAAAACAGAGATTACAGCAGTCATAGAGATAAGTTGGTGTTTGCAATTATGAGAGTAAAACAAAGAAGTAACAGGACCATAAATATAATAGAAATAATAAAAGTAGAACTTGAAGGTATATAAAGATGGATGGAGGAAATTATTTATTTACTAGATGAAAAAAGGTTAGTTAATTGTTGCCTGACACTATTTTCATCAAATAAAATACGTACCAAGTATGGTATCATAGAGTTTTGATAGACGTGCGAGCATACAGTTTTCTGAAGTTACTTCTTGTTCTACCTGAGGAGATGCAAGGTGAAAGCTGAGCTTAAAGTGGATGCTCCAAGTTAAAGGAAATGAAAAACAACTAGAAGATATATAGTCACAAAGAATATCAACAGTATTAACCAATAGTACATTAGTAAACAAAGAATTGACATCAAATAAATACATTTTCCTATCTTATATGTTCATATCTACAAGACAGTCAACAAGTTCAAATGTATCTTTCGAAGTAAACTTACATAATTCATTGCGTACTGGACTCAAAATATCAGCTAACCATTTTGCTAATTTATGTGTAGGAGAGTTACACATTGAAAGAATTAGACGTAATGGATTATCAACCTTATGAATTTTGGGTAATCCATAGAGGTTTGGAAAGTCAGATCCCATGGGCTTCAAGGAATTAAACTCCTGTTTATCGATAACTTCCATACCACGAAGTTTTGCTAAATGAGAAGTTACTTTTCCTTTCAATTTTCTGATATCATCCGAAGGAACATCGGCTATGAATTTGCTTTTGTCATTAAGGATGGGTAACATTTTCGTTTTGTAATCGCTTCTGTCCACTGCAACTACACCAGATCCTTTGTCAAGTTTCAAAAATGACTATGTCGGATCTGTTACGTAATTCTTTTAGCACTTTAAAATGAGTTGATGTTAAAATGCTTCTTTGTTTCTGACTTGAATTACGGAATTGGTGTGCTACATCTACAAATTTAATTTTCAATCAAGTTTGGTCATCTGTTGAGGAAGGAGTTAGAGAACTCAACTGATCATGCAAATTTTCAAACTGAGAATCAATTGCTAATTCCGAAATATTGTTTATTGGGATAGAAAAATTGAAATTAAGTGATAGCACCTCCTTTTCATGTAATAAAAGTTCAACCGATGACAGATTTGTCACATACTTATCAGGATTTAATGAGAATTGGTTTAATTGAAAGTCAGAGGTACAAGATCCAAGCAATTTCAATCTAGTATTCTCTTTCGTCTTATTAACGACAGAGCTACAAAAATTAATGAACTTGATTTAGCAAATTATGGCGACATCAGACAATATATTTGATGACGATAAATGGAGTTCAGTCAATCCACATAACTTCTCATTAGAATTGTCAATGTGAGATTTCATAAGGCGAATAAGATTTGAAATATTTGGTTGAAGTTTAGAAGATCGAAGAGATTTGTAAAATGCCTTCGGGAATGTGTGAGTTGAGAGACAAGATTTATAAAAATCCAATTTCACTTTTTCAGATGCTACTTCACACTTCAGGTTAAGAATAATTAACACGATTAATTATTGTTAATTCATTTCTTTGTCACTTTGTTTAATCTAACCTTTCCCTATATATTGACTTGACAAGTAAATGTGTGATCAGATTGTTCGAAATGTATAGCGCCAATACATCACATTACTTAATCTGTTCATTCGTTTTCCTTAGGCTTTATCGACTACTTCTAGCTGAACATTTGTTTGTTTGAGCATGTTGGTTTTCCTTATTTGTGTTATCACAGATTGCCTTACTTTTACACCTCTATTGTATCTTTGGTGTCTTCGAGTGGTTTGAACTGATTTAGCTCTCTAGGCTGAGTCAAACCAAGTGCACCGCTGATGGTGAGCTCGGTCCCGAATGTGCCAAACTGCCGTTCGGTGTTTAGATCACCTCAATCTGGCTAGCGAGCACTTATCTTTGATATGAGTGGTATGCAACTGTTCATCTTAATCAATTATTAGTAAATAGTTCAACGTAAAGTCGCTTGCTCTCTTCATTACCACTTATGGTATTAAGCAAATCGTATACTGTGGTCTGAATTACCCGGTTCTCAAAGGAAACTACGGTAAAATTCCACCCCTTGAACCGTGTGTGTTGCAAATTGTGAATTTGATTAATCTCTGGTATGTATGCACTACGAAAACAGTTTTATTGTTGGTTCAACGTTTATTTTTCGTATCTCTAATGGCAAACGAAGCTAATTATAACAGGTTAACTTATTTACTGTGTATTTCATGCAACTAACTTCATCTATATCATTTCGTAGTATTGATAAATACTCGTTTATTTTTGTTTTTAAAACTATGCTTGGGTACTTTTATTGTATTCATCTGTGCGTCATTTCTGTGTTTTATTTGTTATATCATTTATGGCTGTTGTAGTTATTTCACTCTAAGAAGTGCATACTTCCTTGTTTGCTGACTAATTTTTCATGAAGCTGTGTAGCCCAAACGTTCACATCTGAATATTGAATCGTGACAGTGACTTCGTAATTACTGTCTGTCTGGATTCAACATAGAACTTCGCACCGAAGTGCAGCAGTTCGAGTTGCCACGTTCCAAATAGCACACAAAAGTAGACAAGAAGATGAGTGGAGAGAAACAATAGAGTTTGACAGGTATAAGAGCGAAACAGAATGGGTAATGGTAGAAGGAAATATGAAAGATAACAGAGAATGAATACATCTGCGCCATTGACAACGATTTTGAGCCATGTCACCAATTGTTTCCACCCATTTGTTTTTACCGTCCCGAGGACCCCAACCAGGAAGTCTACACCTTCCTACATGGCTTAGACCAACTGTTGTAGATTTCATTGACTGGTTCCATGTTTTTGTTTGACCTCCACTAGACTGGAGGCGTCTGGTTTTTGACCAGATTGACTGAGTCAGCTGGAGTATGTAGCCTCAGACATTGTGTGTACTCATCTCAGCATTCCGTGTTTATTTGGGGGACAAAACTAGTGTCATTTGTGCAAATAGTCAAAGCTAGCGAATTCTTCATTTGAAATATTTCAAATAAAGTATAATTATATTTTAATAGTTTACACACAATGATAAGTTTTTTTATTGGTAATATTTCGAGCAAAATTACTGCCCGTGTTCACACCACTGTTGGAATTGTTTTATTCACACATTTATGATTTGTACTCATATATATAGTTCATTATTATTATTATTATTAAATTTTGCTCATTCATGTTTTGTGTGTGCATATGTGTGTTCAGAATTATACTCCACATTCATTCATGTGTTTGTATTTAGAATTATATTCCAAGTGGTTGATAGTTGTACTGAGTCACCCTTGTTACATGTATCCGGTGTGACTTTAATGAATATCGATTCTGTTATGAGTCTTTCTTTCCATTTGTTAATAATAATAATAATGAACTATATATATGAGTACAAATCATAAATGTGTGAATAAAACAATTCCAACAGTGGTGTGAACACGGGCAGTAATTTTGCTCGAAATATTACCAATAAAAAAACTTATCATTGTGTGTAAACTATTAAAATATAATTATACTTTATTTGATCTAATCCACAATGCTCAAACTTTTTACTGATATTAATTGAAATATTTCATTGAGTATATAGCAATGCTGTTGAATTATGACACATTTATAGTGTTTTATCTGTCACTCGTGACTCCTAATGATGGATTTGATAAACATTATTGCTGGATGTGTTATAGCTCTATGGAGTTAAGTCTTCTCAGAGACTTCGCTTACTGACCTAAGCACTTTACTGTCAAGCGATTGGACAGCACCATCACGCTATACTCCATAGATGTGTTTCATAGTGTGGTGTATGAAAAATCTACTTTAGGTGACTGAGTGTTTTAAGGAAATCAGTTTCTGAACCAATGCAATAAAGCTAGCCATCCATGAAGCAATCAGATCAAATTAATGAAGACAACTGTCGCTATTTATAGTATATATTCAATACGATTGTTTAATCGTGTTTTTACGCATTACCTAATTTAATTTAGAAAATCAAAACAAGTAATTCAGCGAAGAGACTCTTTTCAACGAATTTATCATCAAGCTGTACAGTCGTATATATATGGTTTATCAGAAGTTATATCCGGTGAGGGAATTGAATCTTAGGTGTGAATGCACAAAATAATAATAATAATATGAAGTTCAATTAAAACTAAAATGTTTATGATTATAATCGTAGTTAAATGTCAAGTGGCAAAGCAGATTAATGTCATATATAGAATAATTCATAGGATGGATAGAACTTGAAAAAGGATGTGCAATTATAGGATTAGTAGGCAAATCGAATAAAACAAAAACGTTACGTAATATTGTGTGAAATTTAATAGCATAGAATTTATCGTTGTAAAAAAGAATTGATTTAGAATGACAAGTGGAACAAGTGAAATAATACCGGTGACAGTTCAAAGTGAGAATAGTAATAATAACAATTGACTTAATAAGGAAGAGTATACAAATTGAATAGACAAAATGAAAAATTGGTAGAGCTAAGATATGATTGGGGATTATCATATTTTAGCATAGAGGGATTAAGACCATGAAAGTTGGAGGGGTTGAACGAACTTTTTCTGTACACAGAGATCTGGCTTTTCTGTTTCGATAGCCAAAGCTTCAGCAATACAGATGAGTCGGGTACGTAGGGATTTAGGTAGATTGCTCTTTGCCTTGTAGATGACTTTAAAGGCGGAGGCTATAGAGATAGGGTGATCATTTTCGACCAGATGTTCTATGATCGCGCTTCTTATTGCTCCACTTCCACCTTTTCGTAGCCATGCAGGATAATGTTCTTGCACTCTCTTGGACAAAACTCGAGTCGAACGACCGATATACCTAGCTCCACAAGAGCAGGTGAATTGATAAACGCACATAGAGTTGGTCAACATTTAATTTGTTTAGGCAATTAGATTGTAGTAGTATTTCCCACGTAAAGGTTTAAACTTATAGCCTAATTTATGGAGTTGTACATTGTCACTGGATTACGGACTCATCCGTATTCATACTGTGATGAATATTATGAATTGGAATCATGTTCGTCTGTGAGTATGAAGTCATCTAGTATGTTGGCTCATTACTGTATGTGGAAGCCATATGTAGGCTTCATCAGAGTGAAGCGTTTAAACTTTCCGAGGTTTTCTATTTCTAACAGTACTTGGAATTTTGCTTATAACTTATTTTGTCCAAAGAGCATGCTTCTGACGTTTGTACATAATGCATAAAATTCACAGACTTGTGTAAAACATCAATTAATGCAGTTCTTTTTTATGTTATGTACTTTAAGAGGATTAATTAATTAATATCATTACATAACGTTGTACAGAACTTCCTTAACTCAGTGATTTTTGGCAAAACCAATGAAGTAACTACTAGTCAATGTGCCTGCTTATGATTGGTTGTATTTTCTCGATAAAATGAAGTATTGCACGCTAACTTTTAGTGCATAATTAAATGCCTCATGTTTTTATTTATAGTAGTAATTATTGCTTTCCGATTGTTTCCAGACTGGCACCATTGAAGAGAAAATGCTGCAACGTCAAGCTCACAAGAAAGCTCTTAGCAGTTGTGTAGTTGATCAACAAGAGGAAGTCGAGCGTCACTTTAGTCTGGGTGACCTGAGAGAACTTTTTATGTATCATACTGAAACACTGTCGGATACACATGATAGGTGGGTTCTACTTATGTTCTAAGATCTCTAAACAATGTCACAATTTTTGCGGTAATGTTCTGTTTTTCAAATCATGCTTTGTTACTTAATTGTGCGTAACTCATTGTTAAGGAGTATTGAACTTAGTCAACTACAAAATGTTTTCACTGTTTGCATCTCAAGTGGAACTTAAGTCTTTTAAGTTTTAGCCACGGTGGAGTCTCTAGTCCGTGCGTGGTTCTACCATTGGATCACCGATGCACTTCCAGTGTGTTTATATAAGTATTTATTTTGTAAGCGCCGTGCTGTTGCTTTCTATATCTACCAGTAACAATACGTTTTGGTTTGTGAGGGCGATTGTTACTTCCTATGGTTGGAACAGTTGGTGACATGGCTCAAAATCGTTCTCAATGATGCAGATGCATCCACTCCCTGTGACTTATGATTTCCAATGAAACTGTTTTGTTCTTCATTACCACTATTCCTTTGTCTCACACCTCTGTTTACTGTCTCTATTATGCCTTCCTTGTACTTTCTTCTCTTACTTTGTGTGCTACATGGAGTGTGGCGACTTGAACTGCCGCACACATGTGCAAAGTTCTATGTCGAAAACAGACAGACAGACAGATCAGTAACAATAATAAAGACTTCTTTTGACTAGCTTTCAAGACTTTTACTAATAAGCTGTCTAAATAATGTAGTTAGAACGCTGTCACTTTTAAAATTTAAAGTACTATCCTAACAGAGGCTTTGTTCGGATAAGATGGTTGAAATAGAGGCTTTTAACATTAACATTGTTTCAGAATAAGTTATTTTTTCTTGGTAAAATATTTTCCAATGTATATCAGAATAGTACATAAGGTCGACTAAATAATTTTAATGTCTGTGTTGAGAAACTTACTCAACGGTCATTTAAAAAAGAAAACAATAATGTGATACTTTTTCACGTACATTTCTTTAGATTTAAATGTCGTCGTTGCGTAAATTCAGTCCAGATAAAGCCGCCACCGGAAGGGACAGATTGTAATTCAGATTTTTCACAATGGAATCATTGCTACGGGAAGAAAACACTGAACGATACGGTCTTAAAAACAACTTGGGATACTGGTTGCATATCATTTGTATTTTGGCATTATTCACATGAAGAACAACGTATAACAGTTTAACTGTTTCCTCTGGATAATAAACGCCTTTTACTTACTTTTGTACTATTGATAAGATAAATTTTCTTTAAACAAATTTATTTACAGCATACAAACTGTGGATATTCATTTCGGTGTGCTGTTATCATCACGTTTATTATTATTATTTTTTGATACAATACCAAATAAATTATTCAAGTTTCTGGCGAGAAATTGTTTAATTGGGATTAATTTCAATTTCTCAATGAGAAGTAACAGGGGTTACAGCGTGAAATAAGATGATTCAGTTTTCTGGGTATTTTATCAGATTCCAACAGTATAAGTTTCTGATGAATATTTAAATTAAGTAGTGATTGGAGTAAATTTAGAAGTTCAGCAAACTGGATACGGGGGATGAATGAAACTATACTAGGATAAAATAATCCAGTAGGGGAGTAGCAGTAAAGTTCGGTGAGTAAATGGAGATTCGCTAAATCTATGTAAGGTGATTTCATTAAAAAAAGAATTTCGAATATAGTTGCAGCTATTATGTCACTGAAAAATGAGTGCGGTCTCCTTTTCATTTAAAAAGGATTCGGCTAGGAAAATTCTCTCGACGACTTCAATTTAATAGCGGTACAATCGTATATATATTACAATAGACAATAACAGTTAGTTTTCTTGTGTGTGTGTTAAAGTTTGACAGTGAGTGGAAATACCAAAGTTCGATAACACTGGTGTATATGATTACGAGTCACACATTGATTAGATTTAGAAATGAGTTTCTTCACCGAATTCTTGGTTTTATGTCCCCATTGGGATTATTAATTGAAACTGTGATCAGGAAAGCAACAGATTGAGCAAAGTGATATATTCCTTTTTCACTTTTAGGCTTTCGTCAACAGTTCCACATTATTATGTACATTTCGAATCTATATGCGTCATAGAGTGGGTCTAGTTGGTGCATTGGTTAGTATTTCCTATACTCATCTGCACTTTGTGGATTACTTCATCCTTCTGCTTCGTCGATGCATTAGTATTCACTTCCGGTAGATATTGTCTTAAAACCTATTAGGTACTTTACTAAGGCTGGGTAAATACCTAGAGCATTAAATGGCCTGATTATGACATCATCTTGGTCATTCAACAGAGGTATTTGCCTAACTATATATAAAGGTGAAGCATAAGCGAGCCAACGCAACAAAGTGCTATGCCGATTATGTCTCCAAGATTATCAAACTCTAGCATTCTTCACTGAACATTAGGTGCTGACCTTCGCTGTTCAAGTTAACTTGTCAGGCTGAAAGTTCACGATCAAGCATCCATACTATTTGACACACACTGTTCTGTTACGTTCGTGCACGATCCATAGCTAACTAAGTAATCAATATTGCACTACGACTCTGAACCTGAAACATATCTGGAATTACGGATCCATAATGCTCCCCAACGGCCAAGCGAAAAACGAAGTGAATGCGCGAATCTCCAACGCCCGGAATGCGTTTCTACAGCTGAGGAGCGTTCTATGGAGCAAGAGAGAAATCAGTCTCAGGACTAAAATTCGGATCTACCAAGCTTCCATACGACCCGTTCTGCTGTATGGCTGTGAAACCTGGCCTCTTCGCGCGGAAGATTTACGCAGACTCGAGGTATTAGACCATTGGTGTCTCAGGTACATTCTGCATGTTCGTTGGCAGGACAAACTCTCCAACGAAGAAGTGCGTCGGCGTTGCTACAACATCAACCAAATTCCAGTACTGGTCCAACAACGCCGCCTTCGGTGGTTTGGCCATGTTCTGCGCCGACCAGATGACGATCTGGTCAAATCAGTTCTAAATCCCTCGCCATTACCATCTTGGCGATGTCGCAGAGGCGGACAGCTGAAGACATGGCTTGGTACAGTCAAGGCAGATATGGAGTGCCTGGGGCTACAAACGGTCTACGGACTCCGTATGTGGAACAAGAATTGGATATCCCTATCACAAAACCTTGCTTCAGATCGCCGCGCCTGGGCAGCGATGATTCGAGACGTTCATGAAGCCGGCTCATCCTCCCGTAGGAGATAGCCGAAGTAAACAAAACAAAAACAAAAATTACGGATGACCATTTTGGGACTTTGACTTGTCTTTGGTCTAAGCAGGACAAGGATTTCAATAGTTACGGGATAAACACCTGCGTTTTATACACCGTATCTTGGGTAAACGTCAACGTCCCTTTATCTCCTAAAGTAACAATGATTGAATGAGTGTTTCCCACAAAAGTGTTCCAAAAAACGATTAAAGTTAATATTCTGCGTCGCATGAATTTTTGATAATAGCCTTTTGATTGCATGAAGTAACAATGTACAAATTGAATGCTGGAAATTGTGTGGTAACCAGTGACATTTCCTACACGCCTTATGGTGAGGCTGAAATTCGATGTAAGTAATGGGCATGAAACGGCTTCTCAAAAATACAATTGTGTCTAGGAACGATGTGAGGAAACAATTTTACCTGTTACATCCTTCGAATTTGAAAAAGGGAATCGAATCAGCCCAAACTCTAGTTGGCCACTGGGTAGACTGGCAAAACATTGAATCGAGTTTACAGTTTGAGATTCTGTTGATACTCACTGGTCCATACTTTGCATTGCTGAGCATTTATGTACCACTTTTGAAGCTGTCAACAATAACAAATATGCGTCTGCGTCCATATCGCGAAGTTCACTGTGCTTATGTTACTGATTAGAAATTCAAGATGTCTCGGTAGAGTTCAAACAGAAAAAGTATCTTATTGTGCTTTTCATTTGAAGGAAGTTTATCGACGAAATTGCCATCCACTTCGAAATGCGTGTCGTAAGTATAATATGACTAAAAGCGTGAAAGTCATTACATGAAAACCAGGCAATTTCTGCTTTTTTACTGTTGATACTACTGATGTCTTCTCTTTATACTGAAGATCAGATGGCCAAAAGAAATTAGCAGCGAGGAATGCTGGCAAGTGATAAAACAGCTAGCAATAGCTCAAGAATTTGCGAAGTGGATAGGAAATACACTGAAGAAACTGTGACGTAGAGTGAAACTGGATTGGGAGACGACGAGGGGATCCTCTAGGATTTAGTTCTCAGGGACTTTTAACCTGCGTAATTTTTGTAGTTTTCGCTTTTTCTCACCTAACTTCCGCAAAACCACTGAAGACCCCTAAAATTCGTCTTAAAAATATAAAAAACCCAAAATTTTTGACAAGGGGTAATAAGAATAGCTGTTGTTGCTACGAGTTAAGTATGCATTACCTGAGAAGAACTTATCACTACACTGTGAAGATTTTATAAGAAATCGACTCACTGTTCAATAATGTAGTTAACCTTCGCTCACTAACATTATCCTAGTTTGTTTTACTCTGACGTGGCTGGTAATATACAGTTCATTGGAATTGTGCTTTTTTGAAACTAACTGTTCTGATGACGTGAACGAAGATAAATGCTATCATGTGGTTTTTCGCGCATAGTATGAAGAACGCAAAAACAGATATCCCAGCCAAATGTAACATCTGATATGATTACGGCCCTCTTCTAGGCGCGTAGTACGAAATCGACTACGTGAGGAAATTTAGGCTTACGTTTCACCTACAAAAGTACAGTGAAAGGAAGACGCGGTGAGTTTGATTTGACGTAGGTTATAAGGTCGTATGATAACTCGTTGCCAGGACTTTAAGCGCTTCCTTTGGTTTTAAGAAGTGCGTGTTGTTAAATATCAGCATTTGCTGAATTGAGGAGTGAACTAGTAATATGTTGTCATCAAAGTTATATCGAATAAGATATAATCAACAGCTGAAGCTATCCACAAGTGTGGTCACAAGTATAATAAGCTGCACTTAACGTTTTTTCTCCACAAATTTCATTTAATTGCGATCAGAATGTGAGAACCTTTTTTCAGCATTTCATCATTAGCTGATATCCTCCAACCAATCAAACAAAATCGCTACAAACGAGTACTTGGAAAATGATCTGATGCTAACTAGCCACTGGCCTTATTCAGGCAGTTACCTGGGGTTCTAATGAGAAACCGCGACCAGTGGGATACAGCAGGTTGAAGGCAAGGACAGTCACTCATCGAAGACATTGCTAATTTGTTGCGTTATGCCGTGAATTGACAGAAGTTAGAATTCGTGGGCTGGCCATTGGATAGGATCCCTATAGCATAATGGGCTACGAGTTCGCCTTGTAACGAGAAGGTCCTGGGTTCGAACTCTGGTGGCAGGTGAGTAAAAAACAGTTGTCCAGTACTCCTGGGTTTTCCGGTGGTTTTCTAATTAAAGTCAGCTTATTATGAAGCCCTCCAACCAACTTTTTTAACCAACCGTCACTGGAACTCATTTGAAAGTAGTGGCTAAGATAGTCTATCAGAAAACCAAGTCATGTCGGGGTCAACAGTTTAACGGATAAAGTTATCTACAATCTGAGCCGATTCATTTAGGTGGGAGTATTGGTACATGCTCCCCAGAGAACGATCAGTAATATGTTCATTGAAGGTAGGATCAACAGTGTTTACTAGAACCTCACCTAGTTAACGATTTCACTAACTCGTTCAATTTCATAAGAAAAAAGGAATTTTTTTTAAATATTTTTTTATTTTATTTTTTATTTACAGCTTGATTCCACACTGTATTTTCGGTACAAGTATGGAATTTTCAGCATGAATGTCGGTAGCCCAAGTTTTTGCAGGCCGACCATAGATATTAGGTGTGCGTCGGTGCGGGCTCGAACCCCCGACCATGTGCATGGTCGGCGGAAGTCCTAACCATTGTGCCGCCGACGCACTAGGTAGGTCAGTGGGTTTGGCGACTTTACTCTCCCTTTAAGTCACTGAATAAACATCTGGACACATGGAATGTATTAGGCAGAAATCTATTCTGTCCTGGAACCACGGAAGTGAAGCGACGGGAGCTGGTAAGGATTTCCACAAGCCATTTAGTCGATGTGTCTCCGTTTGATAAGAGAAAAAATAGTTATAAGGACAAAAAACTTTCTTACGATGTTCTGTGCTGGAAAGGCTACTCAAATGTCGAAACAAATTGGTGGGTGAGGTATAAAAGTTCTTGGAGTCTGCGAGATTGGGGGGAACAGTAGTAGACTCTGGCAACTAGAGGGTCAGTAACCTACTTCAGTTACCCAGATGGCAGTCACGGTAATAAAGGAGGAGTGGCTGTCAGGATCTTGCTAACGACATCAAAGGCTCTTATGAAGCGGCAACCAGGTTCCTCCAGAACAATGACATGAAGATTCAACTGAAAAAGAGAAAGGTTGCATATATGTAACGCCACTCTACGAATAAAAACCTTCACAGACAACCGTAAACACTGATGTGCGAACCAAGTAAGTGGGTAACTTCACAACTGTAATGTGTTATATGAATGCTAGCCACGCTGAAAGTAGACAGTACAGGAAGAGAACTTATAATGGGTCACGGAGCTCTTCGCGAAGTGAATGACAACGGGGAACTACTATTAGACATCTGCGCTTTTGACGATTCGTTGTCTGGAGTTAGCACATACAGGCACGTAGATATCCACAAGGACATGAGGCTTTCACCTAACAGACACTTGAAAAGTAGGATAGACTGTACTGAGTCTTAAGAAACTGGCGAAACGACTTAATAGTCACAAAATCATAAGAGAAGTATATGTCTAATCAGGCCATCATCTAGCGGGAGGCAACCACATAGAAAAAATGAATGCTTCCAAAGAAGCTATAGACACACCACAATTAAAGTTTGATACGGGGAAACTGAAGGACAAAACCACAGTAGATACTTTAACTGAAGCCATCGAGGAGAACTCAAAAGAACTTTCTAAAAATGGTGTTGGGGGAATTGTTTACAGCTTTCTCAGGGAAGAGGAATAAGCGAGACCAGGAATGGACCTTTACTGACATGTGAAAGCTAACAGAGAAGAAGAAGATGGTGAAACAGAAGGTGAACCTTTGGAAAGATGAACAACGAAAAAGGAAGCAGAGTTAATTCGATACCGCGCTATACTACAGTGGAAAAAAGAGTGCTAGAAAACGCTAACTGCGACTAAACACAAGGGGCCGTTGGCCGGACATTAGAAAACCAGAATTTTAACAGTGGATAAATAAGTCGTTGTCCGGAAAGAGACCACTATAGACGAAATCGGTAAGCGACTTCATACAGAGGAATAGAACCTACTGATGGAATAAAAGGCTGAAAGGAATGAACGAACTTTCAGAGAAAATTGATCTAAGACAGCAAGCACTGATGCTCCTGTCTACAACAGAGCGTGATATAAATTCACCCTATGGTTTGGAGAGAGAAGGATGCCTTCTATGCAAAACTCCTCCAGAAACAAACTGGATTCAGACAAAGCCAATTATATGCTGAAATGGCGGCCAAGTCTGAATCTCACTCTTATCGATTCTGAAAAGACCTCCAACAAACGATCCAACAATAGCAAGCACTAGACACTATCAGAGAGCGAAAATCGAGCGAAGTCGCTTCATCCAGTTGACTAAGCATCACTGTATCATTTGCAGGCGGCACAGATGAAGGCCTCAAGCCCAGGATCGAAAAACGAAACAGATATACATTACTATCAAACCAGAGTGGAAACCTTTTGCACCCAGCATAAGTAACAGTATTCGAACCTTGACTACCAATGTGGCGAGAGCTGGCTCCTAGCCAAAGTTGTTAGACACCAATTTACGTGAATGTTAATGTCCCCAATATCAGTCCTGAGAAAAGTGAGAACAAAGACTGTGTAGGCGGATACAATTAGCATATAGATGATCTGGCATTCAGGAAACAGTCACGAAGAGATGAAATATTGACTTTCTGTGAGAAGCAACTAATCACAGGACTGTGTTTGTTTGCTTAAATAGTCTATAATAATGTACATGAAAATGTATAAATATGTGTTGATTTCGTAAATAAACGATTTGTTGCCTGGCCCTTGTCTTCTGCCGTCACACTAATATCAGGTCAGTTCTAATACACGAATCAAAGGCTTGACACTGCGAGGAAAGCGTTTTCTACAGGCTGAAGGTCGTACACAGACAACTGAAACAGCGTGCTGAATAGTGTGGTCGCTTGGTCGCATAGCTTCTTCCTGGCAAGCCGAATCAAACCTTGGAGATCAGAACAAATTTGAACGGCGATGAAAGTGTGGAGTACGTAACAATATGATTGTACACTTTTTGTTAGTTGTAGAAATTAGAGACATTGTACATGATTTTTTGTTAAAAACGATTCTTGTTAAAATATATATAACTTCCGTGTACAATTGGAAATACACTATACTGTTGGAGTCTTCGCCTTCTTCCTGGCCATTTCTGCTTCCTTGCTCCACTCATACTGTGTTGTATGCTTTGGATTTATTGCAGGAGTCTATAATCCTAATCCGAAGACAACTCTACAACCGGCACACAGCATCTACCAGCAGACGCAACTCCAACAGTGAACGCTCCCGTGGATTATATAAATAATTTGTAGCAGAGGACTTAAACTTCATATCCAAGTAATCCTTTTTATTAATATAACTTGTTACTGCATTATTGCCAATATATTGTTACTCAACATCTCATTGACTTGGATTATTATTCTCACATTTGTAATGTAAATGAGCTCTCATAACAGTCCCCTTCAAAAGCAGTGAGTCAAAACATTTTGAAGGTTATTTTTCTCTATACAATCATTTGTTTATAATGCAGCCTATTTTGGGGAGAAGTGGGCTCTCCTGGGTTATTTGACGTGAAGATGCCTTTCCCTAGCAATTCATAGAAGAACTCCTGGAGAGCACAAATATCCTCCACATGTATCTAGGGCGAAAATGTTTCCCTGAAGCGGAAGTTTTGGTCCAAAAGCTGTATGAGTTGATCGTATAATTGATGCTTAAACTGGCTGAACTTGTTTCTTAACATCACTCCACGAGAAGTGGATGGTGAAGAATCAAGATGAACCGTCAGGATTCTGGTGTTTACTTTCGTCGCTCACAGTTGGAATGGTAACTTACAGTTTTCTTAGAAACAGAGGTTAACGCAGTCCGCTTACACGACACAGAAGCACAACATGTTCTAGCTCATGTTGTTGGGACTATATCAGTGTAGCGGAGCTTTAGTTAAGTATCTCTAGGATCAGACTTACCTGGTGACTTCAATACTAAGGTGACATGTGAGATATCTGTTCAAGGGATATCACCTGCTTGTACGTGAAGACATTATTTGAGGTGAAACAGTGTTTCATCCCATTTAAACCTTGTGGTGGAGGCTTAGCTGTATTGTTGGAGTAAATTACCTGTATCAAGAGTCAGAAACTAATAAGGAAATGCAAACCTTATCAGGTGGTATGTGCAACACCTGTGAGCCTGTATTAGGCAAATGTTAAATGGGCTTTAGATACAAGTACTGTGAGGATTGGGAACTCTGAGTTTGTGATGAAGCTATATCCCCTCAGTGTCACAATGTCATGGCCCAAAAGCCTTGTCTGTGGTTTTGGTTGATCCTTCCAGATTGCCTTATAAACCCTGCTGTTCATCTAGGTCGCCACGTGGATACAGAATTCAGCAGCATATTTTGTAAAAACAGAAGGACTCTCCAAAGGAATGAAGGAAGGATGGATGGTCTTAATGTAGGAGGTGCACCAGCTCACCATCAGGAAGCCCCCACCACTAAATATCATACAGCCCTAACCAATATGGCGGAGGAAGTCATGGTGGTGTCGCAAATGCTGGCGATCAACCCGTCACCCGGCTTGAAAGCGAAATCAGAGAAACCGTAGGACATAAGTACCTTGGAGAACAAAGAACAAGGTTAAACAGCAACCGTTATCGCATATAGTATCTCGAAAACGGTGATTGCGGATGCTAGTAGCAAAAGCACTAGGGATGCGCGACGATGACAGTGGCTATCCAAAGGGCCGAGCCCCAGTAAAGTTTCAGCAACTAGCTTCTGCGGACCAACTCTGCAAGGATATACAGGAACAATGAGCTTCACATGCCCAGACACCTATAGTGATTTTCTGCAGGCGTGAAATTCGGCCAAAGGCAATATGATTCAGGTCGAGTGGTGAAGAGAGAGGGAGCAAAGACACCTAAGGCAACGTCAAAGAAGTGCAGTGCCGTAATTTCCACACAGACAATACAAAAGATCTAAAGTTCAGGCAGCGCATTCCAACTGGGTCTGGCTGCTAATACAACGCTAACCAATTTTTTGAGTTAGTCTGGTACAACATTACCCTGAATGTCACTGGGCACCCCGTTTGAGGAATTTAACAATTCCTGGAGCGTCATCTGAAGCATAGGTGACGAATGATCGAGGCCATCTTTGTAGTTTCGATCATGAAACTAAGTCGTTACACGACATCAGAGCCACTGGTCCTTGTGAAGGTGCTGAAGAAAACATTCACGCGGGACGGCAGAACACTCAAGTCATGTCACCTTCTGATGTAAAATGTGCTATTAGAATATCTGCCTGGCAGCGAAAGCCACTCTGTAGCACTTTTTGGTTTGGACGTTAAATAACAGTTAATAAACAATTACTCTAAGTGTTGGTTTGTAGGGATTTGGTTGGTTACAGGATCTCATCATGAGCTGACATTGGTTAGACAACCATTGGAAAACCTGGGAGTACTGGACAGCTGTCTCCCATATGACTCCATACTGCACAGTTTTGGTGTTGGCAATGGCTGCTAGAGCACCATTCATGGACGGTGAACAATACAGGAAGTGTTTAAATCCAACTGCCGAGTAGGCTATGAATAACTCGGTCCGTATGATAACCGTAAACCCTTTCGAAAGAACAAACTGGCGGAAACCTGGAGCAGAGTACCTCACCTTGCGCAAAACAAAGGGCCTGGTACAAGTCGTCACCTACGAGTCTTAGGCAAAGTGTCAGAGCCTACAGAGCTCTAAGCGACGTATGAGATACCAGCCTTCGAGTAGGTAAAAGAAAGTTCCACGCGAAGCCATCCAGTAAAATGCAATTTTCCCTTTCTAGTTTGCACTGGTTCATTGCTAGGACTACAAGCACCAATCAGGGAATGTGTCTTTGGAAACTGGGACGGCGAATCTTCGTGAAATCTGGGGGATGTCGAGGCCTCTGGCGTTACTTTCGACTTTCGACAGCTGAACACCGAAGAAACGAACGACACCCCACCTTCTATCTCACTAAGTGAGTTGTTAAATCATGAGTAGGACAGAGGTTGATTACGGAGACACTGGAAGCAAGCTATCCCATTGATTTCTTTAGGGATGGGGGTTATTAAAGCACCTAGATATATAGGGCCGTAGCTTTGCTACCCACGGTTTCAAAGCGAACTGAAGGCCTATAGAGTGGTGACATCAGAAAAAGCCTGAGTGGATAACATCCTGAATGAGGTTCAGCACATATTCAGAGAGGATTCGTCCCGCACTACCAATTTGTCTCAGGTTGTTCAGCGACTAACACTTTACATCATGTTTCTAGACCTAGTAAAATCCTTATACTAGATGCCCCAAGCAGCGAGAGTCCTAACGTTCTCCATAGTCGGAATAGTAAGCCAAATTCTAGTTTGAATTGGAGTTTTTATGGAAATTGCAGCGTTTTGCATGATGGTTGACCAAGCATGGTCTACGACCAATGGGTCATCACAAGGAAACATTGCCGGCCTATCTTCATTTATTATTACCACGAATCGTCTCTTGAATAACTTGGGCCGTTTCACAATGTAAAGCTGTGATTAGTTGTGCGAAATGAAGAGGAATCCATCGGGATGCGCTTATAAATTTACTACCTCGAGAATCGGGCCACAGAAAAAAGGCCAGCACTTAGCATTAACACTTTAATCCACACTCAAGCAGAGGAAAGGAGATAGATAATTATTATTTGAAATTGACCTCTCTAATACGGAAACAGAGTGGAATCTTAAGCTACTATGAGCAGACAATATGCAGGTAGCACAGTGAGAGCCACCAGGGCTGTCAACTCAATGGGTAAGCAGCTATTCGTACTTACACTTGCACAGTTTTCGCAGTTGTACCAAGCACAGTTACAGACAGATTTGGAGGTATTAAGTCTCACTGTAGTGCCACTTCTAAAAAGGGAAGCAAATATATTAGGACATGCACAATTGATGTTGACAGTAACTGTCACCCCATCGAAATAATCATAATTTATATTTATTACAGGCGCCGCACCAGTAACCTTTGGCGATACATAATTGCAGTCTTCAACCAAACGAAAATAAAAACAGATTGTTCTAAATAGCCTTGACAAACTCCCGGACAGACCAAATGGTTCCAAATAGAATTATATCGACAACAGAATGCTGAATAGTTGCAATACTACTGTTCCGTTAAACGAAATATATCGGATAAATGTTGCATAAACCCACAAATTTGAGGTGCTCCTGCGCTCAGACGAAAAGGGTATGACTGTTCAACCCAAAATTAGCTCGCAGTTAGCAAAATACCAATTTTAAAAAGAAATTTATAGCATTCCAATGAAACACAAATGGCCTAACTACAATAAAACGCAGTATGGAGTATAAAGTGCAACTTAAGCGTTCAAAGGAGTAATATACGACGTAACACGCAATGCAAGAGGAAAGTTTCTGTTCCGAACGATTAGTGAAGTAATATTTAGAATAATGTTCATTCATTCAGGTGAGTAATTACGCAACACCTTCAAAAACTATACTCCAGACACAGAGGAAAAATTCACTAGCAAATCACCTGCACTCCCTATACCAGTCCAGGCACTCCTTGCACAACACATGTGCAAACATACACTCAACTGGTACACACTGCACTGAGCCAAGAGGACTTACATCAGTACGCCTGGTGACCCTTAAATCTGGCTTTTTATTTTAAGGATCTATGGCTTACACGTGTAAGCATAGATGCCACCCTGACTAGCCTTATTATAACTGGTCTCCAAGAGACATTTTCCTCATATTGCTCGCCAATACTCTCTTGGTAGTCGTCACCTTCGCTTGTCTAAGTCGCCTTTACTCGGCAGCCTCCATCGCATGGGCTGGAGCGGCCACTTACTCTTTCTATCAAAGGCCGATACTACGGTAGCCAAGTCTCTGAATTTCATATTATTGCTCATATTTGCGCATTCGTTCCTTTGCCATTACATATACAATCATATACATATTCATACAACTGGCGTTTTCGAAACACAACTAGTATTTAGTTGGTTTGCTCCTACTTTCTGGAGAACTCGTCGCTTAGATAGGTTACAGTAATACCCATCGAGTTATCACATAGTAACATCAGCTGGTCGGTGCTGACACATTGAGATCTGCGTCCGATGTAAGTGGCTCAAGGGGTCTGTTACTTACAATACGCTCAGCCACTATGTGTTAAGCCATAAGGCCTTCATCTGTCAATGGTTGTTCACGAACAAGTCCAAATCAAACCCTATGTAAAGCGCGAGTCACATGTTACTAATCACCACCTCAATGGCTTGCAGCTGGCGGGTTGAAGTGCCGAACCATACCCTTACTCGTTAATGTGCTGTGTATTCATTCTTGGTTTCATACTCTTAAACACTTATATGTTTCTCTTTTCATTCCTACTAAATTTTCTCTGTTGTCGCTGAACATATAACTGGGGGATCTCTTACTAATAAATCTTATTAACACCAGTATAAAGGAGCCCGTGGAGGTATGCTGGCCTACCTCTAGTTACGCAGCTCGCAATTTGAAACAAGTGAGAATACAACCATATCGTTTCCCACCTCTCTTACTCATTGTCACCGTTATTGGCCTGAAATAGTCAATGTCTACAGAAGATACTTTGGCATGGGTGGCATTAATTGACACTGGCTTAGCATTTGCCCCTCTACACCGCATACAATTTTTGATTACCTTCCTCATTGATAAGTCTCCTCACAACAGCCAAAACCTTTCTCTCAGAGTTCTCAGGATTTTGTGGCGCCTACATTCCTTCCTATGATATGGCAGTATCTCTTAATGAACTCCATGACATGATATTTTGGAGACGGTACTACGAGGTTTTACCGTTCAGTGGGCCATCACGCGTTTCGCAGTTGGCCACCTACAAAAAATCTAGTTATATATTAGGATCGGACTGGGTTTGCGCAGGGAAGAGGTTAGCTTTCGTTTTCCTGAACTACCAAATGTTATTAACAACTTAGTTTCCTTCTTAAACTCTTTCACCTGAACCATTCCCATGATATCCAAACTAGCACGCAGTAACTGCATTGTGGCGTCTATACTCAAGAAGTATTATTCATATAATCAAAACGTTACTGTTTTCGAAAAGTCATTGGAAGACCTGTGGAACAACCAATCAGATTATCGTGTCTGGTAACAGGGGACATAAGTCGTCGTGTAGGATTACACAGATTTTGTTATGTAATCTCAAAGGAACAAAAGGGGGAATGACATTTTCCTGGGAGGAACGATGATGCAAACAATGCAAAGCTAAGCCTAAAATTTGCTACTGAAATGCGGTCCTGCCTAAAATACCCAGAAACTCCTAGCCTGCATTTATCTGTATTTATATTGCGAAATGCAATTACGAAGACCTTACATGATAACATTGAGGAACACATATACTGGTGGCTTAATAAATGCTTTGTTTGCTACATGAAAATAGGATAGTCTTGATCAGCATGAAAATAAGCAGTTTGCATTTGGGAGCTATTTTGAACTCATGAATATCACTGAATCATAGAATTAGACTTATCTTTTAGATTTGTGAGTACAAGACTGAGAAACTGTGAAAACTAGATTGTGGTCAGCATCCCGTGAAAGTGGTGCTGTATCCACTGTGGCTGATATTTGAAACACAGATAGGTAATCCCAAAGTGACTCGATTCAAGTATGATGAAGTGAGCATTTATGCAACACTTGTCAGATTTTTACACTAGGCTACTATTTTAGATAATTGTTATGAAAATTAAATGTTCTGAAGGCGGGGAACTTCCGGTCAGCAAATGCACATGCTCTTAAATTATGCACAGTTGCATTGAAGTATGTGCCTTTCTGAATTTCGCTTGTTGACCTTATTTTATAGGATGGGATGTCTATTCACTAAAGCGCAAAGTTTTTAAGGAACGGCTTACTACTCATACTGCTGCTTTCTAAATAAAACAGACAGTTGCATTTCTAGACTGAAGATTTGTAGCGCAAGTAGATGATATTGAATAAGTAGTGTTCTCTGATCTGGCTGACTTAATTGCAAAACTTTTGTACTTCTAGGCAATATTTTCAGAGCGGGTTATAGTATAAAATGAACTTATTTGAGTTCTCCATTAATAACGTAATTGTATCCCACTGTCGTTAGTGGTTGTTAGTTTATATCCCTATTGATCATATTTTCATTAACTTGGAATTAGAACTTTATTCTCATGTGCTTCGCTTTTTATTAGCTGTCTAAACAACATCTGAATCACTCACGATGGATTTTCTGGTTATAAGCCTATTGATTGCCACCAGCGATGTGTCACATATGCAGTGACGTGATAATTTATTCATCCTAATTCGAAGAGGCAAACGAAATTATATCATAATTTGCCAAAGCTTGGTTTGAAATGCAAATATGTGTGAATTGGGTCGCTTGTTATACGTTTGTTTAAAACGATCACTTAAAATTTACATGTTCTGACCTTGAGGGTGTGGTAAAATAAATATTGTGGATCTATCGCGCTGTATTTTATAATGTCTGACAACGGATCTCTAATACAAAAAGCTCTGGCAGCGAATGTAAGGATACATTCAAATGTTTTCATCTTAAACATTTTATCAGTAAATGTATTCGATTTCACGAAGTTAGAAATGATCTGTCAGTGACTTGATCAATAATAGTGTGCAGTTACTTGTTTTATGAAATAGAATGTTTGGAAACGACAAATCTTGGTTATATTTCACCTTACAGTGTCTTCTAATTATTTATTCAATTCTCGCTAGATTATCGTTTTTTTATTTTGAGCTTTAAAATGGTGGATATGTTCATAAGTTACTTGAGTTGACGGTGGTTTAGCAACGTTTTTCATTTATTGGTTAGAACCTCTGTACATATTCACGATTTATTCCTACGGTGCATTTAGGCACAGGAGAGAAATTTGTCAGAAAGAATACATTTGTCCACACTTTGATGTCTATCAGGGTAATTAAGGTTTAAGGATACTGTCAGTACGCTTGCTTTTCTAAAGACAAGCCGTACTAGTAATTATGACAATGTGAGAATGCATATTAAGTTGGTGCATAATGTCTAACAGTCTGATAGCAGCATCTATCCAAAAGGCAAGAAAGCTTGAAATTTCTTCTTGAAGTCTCACATGATTTTCCACTATTCAAAACTAAACAGAGATGAATATATGTATGATGATCAAGCATCGATCTGCTTAAGTTACCAAAGTAAATATAGCTCACAATATGAAAGGAATTTGGACACCTCAAGATGCAACTAGCGTAATTGTCTTAAGTCGCTGTAAGGTGAAAGACTGTTCGTGACAAATTGATGCCGCTTGGTTACAGCACGTTTCTAAAACTATTTATCGGCTTGTTTTTATGCAAAGCCTGATATATTTTTAGCCACTGCCAGTACTTCCTTGATCTGTTTCTACACGAAATTCAACTTTATAGTCTTTTCCTGATGTAAACCATATTCTCCACTTTGTAAAATGCACTTACGTATTGTAGTCACGATAGCACTTTTTTTTGTAATGTAAGGCAGAGGAAATGGAAATATCTTCAGTGGTTTTTGAGAATATTATTTAACGGAATCTGTCGGTATAAATAAACTGTGGGATACATATAATAATATTGTGTCATCATCGTTTTAAACCTATTTAGCTGATGACTCAACTCCTAAACTTAGATCTAAGAAAGGTAGTTATTTCTCATTGCTGATTTGAGGGTCCCTTCCGACATATAGAATTTTTAAAGTTAGATTTGAAAATCAACTGTCTGAAGGTAGATACCTTTTTGCACGCAGACAGTTCACACTATGGTTTTAAATGTAAATCAGTCATTTGCTTTATGATGCTGCTTACGATATGGGTGATTTCGTCTTTTACACCTGGATTCATGTATATATTTCTCCTAACACAACTCACATTATGAAAACAGTAAACATATCACTAATTAGATTCAGTGTATTAAATGTGGCTTGAAAATGAGTGTACATGTGTATGTCATGTCTTTCGATACCAGTCTCTTCTGGTAATATGTCGCATAAGGCTCAATTCACCCATTCGCATAACCACTTGTGGCTAACACAGCATATACTTTTTTCGGAAATTAAAACCGGTGCATATATACACATACTCAATCTCAACTGATTAAATTAGTAGATAAATATATTTCTAACTCAAACCTTAACCTAAATTATTAAACATTGTAAACTTTTTTACTCCTAAGTTCTTAGGCGTCCAAATAAAGTGATTTTGGTTTTCATCGGTGACAAGGAAAATCGATAGTTTTGTTAACACACAGCTGAGCAATCGGTTACTGACTAGTATGATGTCACAACTTACATTGTGATTACAGGTTGATAGTTAGTCACCCATGAATTGCCAGTTAGCCAAAATTTTAGAATATTTCTAGTCATTTTAGCAACTGGGGACATGCAAATGTATTCACTTTTAGGCTAAACTTATTTGTCTCAGTGAAGCGCAACGTCTAACTGTTTAATTTCAAACCTGTTTGTCAGTTGGTGTAACTTGGTCACTAATATCACTAGTCTGCATATTTGACATGCAGCAACAGTCAATAAATTATTACTTTTCAAAGACCTTTCTTTGATTATAACCCAGTCTTAAATACATTAGTTTATGGTCATATTAGTCCTTTGTAAGAATATTCGAAATGTTTCTTTTGTTTGGTAGACATACCGCTATTCACGAAAGGTAGCCTTTAAATCTCCTTCAGCGATTTTCAATTCATTTAAATCTTAAGCAGATATTATTATTTTGCAGCTACGTACTTGCCATTTTTACACATTAATGTTTGCTGATGTGCTTTTTTATCCTCATCTACATGTGAAATTACTAAATAACGTTTACATTTGTATTCAATAAGGAATAATTAAAATATTTAAGTCTCATGTGAGGTGGTACTAAAATGAATGAGTTTTGATAAGATAAAATTAAACCAAATTATGATGATTCTATTAGCGGCATATATAGTATTAAGTATAAGACTACTGATAGCTTTCGAAAAATAACAAACTATTGAACTTTATATATCATATGGCCGTGATCACTCATTGTTTTAGTAACCAGGTGATAGCTTTCAACCCCCAAATTTCAAGTTGTCATTTAGTGATCTAACACATACAAGAGCTATACACTGGATCACTAATTGTTTTCTGGAAAGAAGAAATACGATACACATTGTGAGGTCTGCGGATATTTTCCATTTTATCCCATAAGTGAAATTGTGAAACTGTTTAGTTCATATACATACTCAAAGAGTTTTAGGTGACAGTAATACTCAAATATGACATGCTTGTAGTCAACAGTGAACGGTATGTATCTAAAACACGTTCTTTATACAACTTTAAGTGGGCATGTTATGTTTTCGTTACTGGAAATTATTCTTCTGAATTTCCTACACTTCGACAGCTATGCATATCCGACTATATTCTTGTAATTGATACACATTTCTAGATTATTTGCTAGTAGCCCATTTACTGGTATCCTACACTGTTCCCTATCACCCGTTTAAAGTATCACTGACATTTCAGCATGTCGCTTTTGTTGTCATTTATAATATCAAAATGAAAATAAGAGGCTGGAATATTATGAAATATATTACTTAAAAATAAATGAAAGTCAAAACTGCACAATTAGAAAATTTGCAAAGTAGTACAATCACAAATGTTTACATAAGACTTTGAAATTCACTTACTTTATTTCCTAACACTCAATGTAATAATACTTCATACACTATGACTAAGCGTGAAGACGAAATGACCTAGGAACTCTATTTATATTTCATCAAATTATAAAATAAAGTCTGAGAAGTTGTAAAATAAAATACGGAAAACTTGTAACATATTGTTTTAGACATGGATTCACTTATTCCTTAATCAGAGTGAAATTAAATAGACAGGTTTATTAGCCACTTGTTAACTGGTAAAAAGGGTATATTCCGAGGCATTTGGAAGAGTATCCAAGCTGTTTTATTGGCCGGTTTTTCAAGGTCTTAGTAGTAAAACTAGAAAGTGTCATTAACATAACCCCTTCTCAAAAGATATCAAGCCTTCTACTATAAATATTTTTCCAAAGGGATGTAGCATTTATAGAGCTTTCGCTTGACATGTAACTCTAGCTCTGAGTGATGAATGGCCGAAATTTTACATTCTTCGTGTAACTTTAACCGAAATTGATTTTCATGCAGCTAGATATTTGACTAAGAAGTCGACATTTGCTAACGAGCGACTATTGGATACGTGATCCAGTACAATATATTGTAATGTAAAGATGACTAGTTCAACGGTTGTACAAAACATCACAAATTTTCTTATAAAAATTTTGCCTGACTTGAATGTAATATTCAGGTTAAGTCTCCGCTAAGAAATTTCAATATTCATGTGTTTTATTTCTATATTAAACAGGTTTAAATCCGTAAGGAATTGTGAAATTTAAAGTCATCTGTATTGCAATCTGTTCATTTAGTATTCGTGCGTGAAGTAGAGGATTACCCATAGACAACCTTATCTCTAACGAACTTGTGATAAGCGGAACATTCAACGACTCAAATGAAACTTAGTTCTAAGTAACGTTTAATTATTCAAGTGAATATCAGTTAAGTTGGTAAGCTTTTCAAAGAGAGAACCTCGTCTATTAGTATGTTAAAAAGGTATAGATTCACCTCCCAGCTGTGTAGTAATTCTTTTATGAATGCATTTTCTTGATGTTTTCGTGTTTCACATACAAATTTAATATTGATGGATACTTTTTAGATCATCAGAACCTGACACAATCATCTATAGACTCATGAAATGTGTGTGTGTGTGTGGGTGGGTGGGTATTTGTAAAACGTAATAAACTTCAGTAAATTACTACGCATGTACTGATTTATGCTAGTAATTAAGACAAAAGCGAGTGAAAAATACATCCACTTGAGTACTTTATCAATTACTTTTCTGTGTCATTTATGTAAGTTCATTTTGTAATCACAAATAATAAAGGATAGACAAATGCACAGTCTTTCAATAAAGTTTTTACTTTTACCTACGAAATGAAAATATAAAAAAAAACTAAGTCATCGCAGAAAAGTAAAGTAACTATAATTCGCCTTTTGCTTATTTCCATTCGTGTGTACTTAAATATGGAACAAAATAGAGTATATAACCAAGAAGTGGTTTCGTATATTTTTGTGTTGATAAAAAATATTAAAGTACTTGAAAAAAACTGACAGAACATTATTCAACACTATGAGTCAGGTGCAGATCCAATACAATTCTTTTGCAATGTCTGACTAGAAAAATAACGTAGACCAGAGTTAGGAAAAGTCAGTGTTCATGAAGTGCAAACTGTCACATCTAAGTCCATAATCAAAACTGTAAAGCTAAACAGTCATATTTACCAATTAAAAGGAAGAATTATTGAATTGAATTTTTGATTTTCCCGTCGATTGATTGGACCGAAGTGCTCGGTCTCAGGTTGACATGTCGGCTTCTTGTGCAGATGCTTCGACGATGTCTGGGTATTTAGTTAGTATACAATTGTTGGATGGTGGCCACTGCTAGCCACCATCCAACAATTGTATAAAAGGAAGAATATTATAAAATAAATTATTGTCTGATTTTTATGGTAAATAAATTGAAATTCAAAAACCTCATAGCATCATTGTACAATTAGCAGTTAGTTTTTCAATGACAGTCAAAGTTGTATTAAGTTGTTTGAAGTGGTCCTTCTATTAAGTTCACAGGTGTAGCCTTATCGGTACCACCGTCTAGCGAACTGTAAGACATTCCCCTTCATTTCTAATCTGAAATAAAGTAAGCTGCTTTCCAGGTGCTAAGCTAAACATTACAGATAAGAGTTGACATACATTAGCAAGCGATTATAGTCTTCAATATTTCTACCTCCATTTATAAGTAGAGGATATGTTGCCTTAGTTTCTAAACCGAACTTACTGTGGTTTAAGAAATGCTGATTACTGATGGAACACAGACTTGACCAGTGGCAAGATTTGATCCTGTTGAATATGATCACTGTGTCACTAGATAAAAGCTAACCTGTCATTCTCAAAGGACAATACCATTTAAAATCTTTGCAAATAATAGGGTTAGAAAACAGATGAAGTCACAGTCCTCGAAGCTGACTCTTGGCCTAATTATCAAGTACTGGCTTTAGTGTTTCCGTTGGTAGACTATTTTGATCAGAGTCCTTTAGTTATAAATTTCTGTTAGCTCCGCAAATGTAGATATTTTTTGTTTGACTATATGTCTTTATAAAATCATAAATATGTTGAACAAATTCTGAAGCTAAGTGTCAGTACCCTCAGTGTCATAATTAAAGATTATGAATGATTTCAGTTTGTCGTAAGTTTTTCGGTTACAAGATGTCGATTAGTTTAATTATTTCACGTTTGCTGCCTTATGGTCATGTAAGTTTTATAACAACCAAAAACGTAAATTACATTTGGCTAGGTTTTGAAAAATTTTATATTCCAACAAACAGGCTTTAGATCTTACATTTGTAATTCCTCATTTTTCTGACGTTGGCATTTACTTTATTTACTCTGTTTCACGGGGCTGAGACTTCGAGGAATAAAATTTAATGATAAAACTATCATTTCCTCATCTTTTGTGTAAGACACTTTTTTCAAGTACTGTGAAGGAAATTATAATTCCGTGTTTTTCAGCAATAATATTATTAACAAATGAACAGCAGTTTAAATATTGTCTCCTTTTATTGCGAACTGTATTTTTCTAGTTTAATCAATCCAGTTTAAACCTATTAACTCACCTTCACCTGCACATATATGTGCATATAATTACTTGCATAAACTTCAAGCCATTGTGCTTAGTTGTCCGCGTTTGAAATGAATGTAAGGCACTCAAAAAATTAAGACTTACTAAGATTTGTCAACTTATTCAGTAAAACCTACATGTTTTGATTTGACACTAGTAACTAGTGTGATGCGTCTAGTCCTCTGATTGGTGTAGACTGAATTCTATCAGTCAGGTTGCAGATACACCTTGCTGACGAGTGCCAACTAGCACGAAATCTAGGTCCAAGGCTTTCTGTCGACTGCCTCCAACCATATAATACCATCAAAACTTACATGTCTTAATAAAATGTGGTATGATGAGGTCAGATATGAGCCTGATTTTTTGTGCTGAACGGAATAAGATTCTTAAAACATTCTCTTGAAGAGTAACAGATAAAGTCAACGTTTCAAATTGATTGAGTGGATTGCAGGCTACTAGTGATCTATTTTCCTACAGCGTTGAAGTTCATTTTACTTTGTGTATAACAGCTGTTGCTTCACAATTTAAAAAGACACTTGCCAATAATCTGTAATGACTTCAGAATTGAAATTCTCCTGCTAACTTTTATTTAGCTACTAGATTCATTATAGTTGCTTCATATTTCAAAGACAAGAGCTTCAATTTACAGAAATGTTTCCTATGTAATTTATTTCTCATATTCGACTCATGAAACACGTTATTGTAGTTATTTGAGATATCTGTCAATGTTTAATAAAAAGAGGAATTTGTGACGCATTCATGTAATATGACCTTCGTGGACTACATTCCTCATTATTGATGTCATGATATATCTAAAATGAGTTATAATATAATGAACCATGGTTAGAATCTAGTCTCTAGGATGTGTTCACTATGGATTGTCCAAACCACTGGTTATTCTGACCCAAGAATCTGATAAACCACGTTTAGAATTTGAGGATAAATCAAGTCTTATGCTAACTAGTATGAAGAAGCAAGATTTCAGTATCTATGGGATCTTTCAATCCTATATTTTCAAACAGCTGCTTAGTGTAAATCAAAATGCGCTAAAATGGAGACTAGATTGATGATCGTATTGTATAGTTTGGCTAGATCTGAGGAGAAGCCACAATGATATTGCCTACTTTTTATTTATTATTGGATGTAACACTAGTACTTACTATTTTAACATTTATTTTGCAGCACTTACCGAATGATCACCAGAATATACAATATTTAGAAGATGGAACAGTTGAAGTTATTGACACCTTATCAAAAGAGGAATATTACAAAAGTTTACGTCGTCGTGGCACTGAAAGCAGTAGCCAGAATACAAAACATTATGGATTATCTAGTCAGCTGAGTTTGGAAACGTCTCATGGAGGCACACTGCGTTCGGGATTCGGCAAACGTAAACGTATGCTGCGTGATTTCAAACCATCTGGAAAAGAAGAGTTGTGTTATGTTCTCATGCTAGAAGGAGTGGAGAAAACGTACACTATTGATGTAAGTTTTTTTTCAAAATTCTGTGTCCTGTTACTTGGTTCTTACCTGAATTAGTTTAGTTTCTTCTCATATTAATGTACTGGTATAACGCGAAGTCTTTTTTAAATACTGCGTACAAGCGGGCTTTACAAACAAACGGATGAAACCCAAAAGCAGTCATATTTGCTTAGAAAGTTTAACCTCGAAAGCGGTAATTGCTTGAGGTTATTTTAATGTATTTCAAGAGCTCTACAACAAATTATCTACAAACTTGCTGTTTCTGAAGAACATGGTGTTTTACCATCAAATATCCTTAAGGCGTCTATCTAACTTGAAATTGATTTCAGAGCAGGTTTCACAGCAGACCTACAACAAAGAAAGTTTAAAAACCGAACAGCAGTGATATTATTCTGAAGCCCTTTAATTTTTCTCACCCACAAAATTCAGGTTGCACTACCATCATGTTGTTATCCGGCCAGTGAACTGAAATACGATAGTCTATGAATTCTAACTTCTAGAAATTAGAGACATAGTGCTACATGCATAGGATGGTATCACTGAGTTCTCATCCTCACATTCGGCAATGTGGGCCCAAGCACTTTCTACTTGCCATCAGAATTCCTTAAAAATTCATCTTGAATGTGATCACTAATAAGCAGTGAGTTAGTTCTGATAATTCTATCAGTGATAAAGTGAGAGGATTATTTAATATAACTAGCAGCGGTTTTCCTCATTCACACTCTGGCAGGACCCACTAACTCAATTCGACTCTGAACACTGGTGTTCACCTGGTCAACATCAATGCGCCACACTTGTGGAATTAGTGTGAGCCTGATGTCACTGCGGCGTTATGCATTCTCACAGATATATGCTGTTCATTATCTTCAAATGTCTCTTATCGAAGTGGTTAAGCTTTAAAATAAGAGAATAAAAATGACGACTAATATTTATATTTACTATATACTACACTATATACCATTCTATACAACAATAAAATCTTAGAAAACCTGATTTACCGTTAGAGAACTAAGAAGTAGGTAGCTTGTCCTATCATTTAACTCCAGGAAAACATTTAGAAACTATGTCCACTTTAAGAAGTCATCAATATTTCCAAAATTCTTCTTAACACCATGACTATCAAATGTTTTCCTAACTGGATGTCGTTAGATTTATAACTCTAAGGTATTCATAAATAATTATAAGCTTTGAGTGCAAACAATCTTTTCTTAGTAAACAAGAGGAATCGAGAAGTATTTTCGTCAAACACTGACTATTGAATAATGTGATCAGGCACAATTCGCAGTAAATTATTTACTTTCAGGTTAATTTTAGCTTTCATCCTAGCATAAAATATTAGAATATAGCCAAAACTTACTATAATTTATGATACATAAATCATGTATGAATGCAATTTTCTCAAATACATTTGTAGACGTCCAGCATTTAAAAGTCTAAAGAAGAGGACAAACATAAGAAAGGAATTTCTTCAGTTTTCATAATATTTATTCCTCGTCTTCTTCTTAATTACTGCCATATTATCTTAGGTAGTTTTAATTATTTTTCTGTCTAAACAGTCTCCTTAGGCGTCGGTTGTATAGCGGTTAGGACACTCGCCGACCATGCATATGGTCCGGGGTTCGATCCCCGGTCGACGCACTCCTTTACCTCACTGAGCCAGAAATAATGCTGGTAAAGAGGAAAGGTTGGGCATGAGGCTAGCAACCCCATCCTGTAAAAATTAAACACTGCTACAGAAACTTCAAGCCACTAGCTTGGAGCCCTATGTTCCACTGGGAACGTGAAGGAAAAATTATTATTATTTATTAAACAGTCTACAAGGAAACAATTCATTACTATTTTAATCTGAAGAAGGTAATCTGGTATTTATTAGTCTTCATGGACTGAGGAGAATGATATAATATGAATTTCACTCACTTCGTGTGTCACCTACCTATTGTCTTCTACGACCACTCAACAGTGAACATTTCTGAGTTAACATAAGGTCGAAGCCATGACCATTAGGGATAGTAAAGAGATAGAATGACGCGCACAAGTTTGTAAAGTTCGAAATATAAAGAAACAGTTTGTTACTTTGTCCTTCAGTAGCCAATTTACTCGTCTGGGAGTAAACAAAAACAGAAAATGATTTGATTTTTTTAAATAATTAAACCAGATAACTGAGGTTAAATGCATTACTTAACCATATGAATTGCATTATTCACTATAAACACATGAAGTCCAACATTTGAATAGTTCACTGTTTCATACATTTATTCCCCTTAATGAATTTGAACAAAGCAAGAACTACAGTTTTAGAAGAATAAAATGGTACCATCTTTCATTTCGTTGCCTTCTCGTCCGCTTCTTACATGGCAAAGACATTATTAAATATATCTACAACAACAATTTTAACATGCTTGCACAGATTTCATTTTAAACAAAAATCAGTCGATCAATATACGCATACGATTTTCTGAACATGTACCAAAAAGCTTACGTCTAAAGGGAACAAATGCTTTAAACAGTGCCATCGCCAGGCATCTCCTCGACACGGGTCATGAGGTGGACGTCGAAAGGTCGTTCAAAATTATCAATAAGCAAAATAGCTCAATTTTCCTTAAGTTTGCTGAAGCCATTTCCATCAAGCACCTGAAACCTGATTTATGCGTCCAGAAAGAAGCGGTTATCAGTCTTTCTTTGCCCTGGTAACTGGATAATTTCACCTCTCTTTCTTCCGAATGTGAAATGCTAAAAGTTTCCATTGTGTATGATTATTATTGTTCAGAATAGTGTTCAATAATGCATATTTATATATGTATGCGTTTATTGATCGATTGATTTTTGTTTAAAATGAAATCTTTGCAAGCATGTTAAAATTGTTGTTGTAGATATATTTAATAATGTCTTTGCCATGTAAGAAGCTGACGAGAAGGCAACGAAATAAAAGATGGTACCATTTTATTCTTCTAAAACTGTAGTTCTTGCTTTGTTCAAGTTCACTGTTTCTTAGCTACATTGGATTTAGAGTTTCGTATTCCACCAAATTACTCGAGTTCGCCTGTAATAGTCTTAACGTTGGCTTTTCAAACTGGTAATACAATGAAACTTTATCCTTTAAATTACTGCTTTACTTAAATGCATTTTATCGTATGTAATCTAGGTTTATATTATTAAATTTTACCGCCGTGATGAATAATAGAAAAACTCATAACTAAAAGTTATCAAGAAAAGTAATACAAGTTACTCAGTTATGAGACTATTAACGACTGAGTCACGTGAAAAGTACAAACATAGAACCTTCGTGTCATGGAGACACTGTGCGTTAAAATAGTTTTGAAAAGTGCATACATTCTTTTTCGGACTCTAGTGATAGAAAAAGTCACTGGTTGTGTATCGAACACTAATAATAAAGTTAAAAAGAGGCTTTAGGTGTACCTGGTGTTCATATGGCTCTAGTACACGAATGTATGGTCACTTACTACTTAACTAATAACCATTTATTCTACAGTTTATTGTCATGTCACATGCTAACAGAACGTTTTAATTTCCAAGTGAGTATATAAATAAATACTGGTGAATTTTGTCAATTAGTTTTTCTATAGTGGTGTTAGATAACAGACTGGCACTAGTATCAAATCAGACAGTAACTAAAGTCATGACCAAAGCCCAGACCATCATAACCCTGAAAAATGTATACACAATATGATGATAGCAATAAGACTGAAATTTTTGTACGTCGTACACTGAAAAACTGTCTACTTCCCCACATATATCTGTTGTTTATATGACAACAGATAAAAGCCACTTGAGACATGGAAAGCTATAGATGACTGTTCCACTTTTTGTTTGGGATTATTCCAAATGCTTTCGTACTTTATATTCTTCACTTATTACAAACAAGAAAACGTACAAATATCTTTCTGTGTTTCAGAAAAATTACTACTTGACAAATTTGTCTACGGTCACCTCTTTCTCATTAAAATACGACTTGATGTTTTATTGATCAGTGCTGATTAGTGATCAGTTGGGTGGGTCAACATAAACTAATCAAAAATACCTTTGTATTGTCCTAAAATCATTTCATATGATTGTTTTTCCGGCTTTTAAATTTGTTGTTCTTTTGTCTTCTGTCTTTCTTTATCCTTTGCTTCTGAGTATGACTTTTCATCAATGTGACTAACATCACTGTCATTATTCTCTTGTGAATCCCCTATCTGTGGAATAGTACTAAGGTGTAAGCTGGGCACCAAAGCGAATCTCCGTAGTTTTGAGTCAGTTTATGGTGTAATCCAAAGTTTGTTGATTAGATATTTATTATTATTTAGGGTCCAAAAGGAGGACATAGTTATAGGCTTGACATACTAGATCCTGCGGATCAAAACTGTTGGCATCAGATAAAAAATCCTTGATAAATTTTTTTTGTTTTCAAGTATTGGTTTTGTAAGGATTTTGTCTGATTGCATGGATGATTTCATCATGAGCTGACATCAGTTAGAGAACCACTGGAAAACCTGGGAGTACTGGATAACTGCCTCCTCCATTCTAGTCTGGGACTTCTCATCAGTACGCACCCACTCATCGAAGAAGACATCGCGAAATGGCCGCGCTATGTCATGAACTGTCAGAAATTTCTTTGTCTCAAGTCGCGTTACCATGTAAAGGTGAGCTTCCTATATTAGCTAAAAATAAATGAAATTACAGAAAGTGAACTTGATGAGTTCCACAAGTTTTGCTACAGTGACAATATTTGAAAACAAAGCATGAATCAGGAAATTTGTTTCATTTCACACTGAACTTACGTGAAGACATATTTGCACAGAATAAATATATACGTATATATGTTGAATGTTACAATATGTGAAATTACTAACTGAATGGTATTGATCTTAAGCATGCTAGTGAAATGAAACACATTAATTAGTACGGCTGTATGTTAAAACCTTATGAAGCATCTGAATTGTATGTCAATCCAATTGACTCACTGCCATTCAAAATACTTAATGTTAACTGAGACTGGATTGGATTAATGTTGCCTTTTTAATGCATAAACTAATGTCTGGGATAGAAAATTAATTTTCCCTGTCTAGAGAAAAGTATATCTTATGAGGTGTTAAAAGCCACTAAGACTAAGTCTATGCCTTTATAGTATCACTTTATATAGTGTGGAAAGTATGTTGTCTGATGAAATTGCAACTGCTCACATCACAGACTAAATGACCGCTGAAATGAATACAGAATATGTTCATGCTCAACAAATTCAAGTGAAAGGTTACGTTAACTTCAGTCAAGCTATCGTAAATTTGAGCAATAAATTAGAGCCAGTAATATTTAAAAAAGAATTAGTTCACAATGATTGCTTAGATATTTTATTATTCAGGTAGTTTGCAGCTAATGAAAACCTTATGAAATAAAACCAGTTCACCTTATCTTGTAGAATTTATTCTGATTGCGGTATCCAAACTCCAAATATGTCGACAAAAATTAAATGATGACATTTCCTTAATTGAGTTTAATTAGTGTGGTTGGATGGAGGATTTCACCATGAGCTGACATCACTTAGAGAACCATTGTAAAACCTGGGATTACTGGATAGTTGCCTCCTCCATCCTAGTTTGGAACTCTTCATCAGTGTGCACCCACTTGGGTTCGAACCCAGGAGCTTCGGATTACAAGGCAAACTCGTAGACCATTGAGCCGCTGGGACCCGATACAATGGCCCGTAAATTCTAACTTCTCCCAATTCACAACATGGCGCGACCATCCCACTACGTCTTCTTCGATGAGTTACTGTCTCACCTTCAACCTGATGCACCCCACTGGTCACAGCTTCCCAGTGGAACTCCAGGTCACTGCCTGAATAGGGCCAGTCGCTAGCGAGCATCACATTAATTTTCAAGTATTGATTTTGTATTGATTGTGTTTGATTGCGTGGAGGATTTCATCCTACTGATGTCAGCTCATGATGAAATCCTCCATCCAACCAAGCAAAATCCTTACAAAACCAATACTTGAAAATTTATTTAGTGTATTGAAGACACCTTTCAGAATGCAAACATTTTAAGAAGTTATTTACAGGATTGAAACTCATCGACGAAAATTTCAGTCTCTGATGAGAATTCTCTATAACTAGATAATAAGGTTGAAGCGAATCTCTCAACATTAAATTACAAAAATTATAATTAATCATCCAGTGTTGATTTGCAGGGATTTGGTTGGTTACAGGTTTGATCACGAGGTGACAGTAGTTAGAGAACCACTGAAAAACCTGGGAGTACTGTTCATCAGCCCTAAATGATCTTGGATATGGGTATTTCATTTTTATATCACTTCATGTACGAGTAAAGTTACCAGCTTGCTGAGATTAATAAGGAAAATTTTGAATTACAATTTTTGCATAGGAAAGATGTCTTGACATTTCACCTTTCATTTATCTATAAAAACTATATATATATATATATATATATATATATATATATATATATATATGAGTTATATTTCTCCATGTTATGGCTATGTAGATTGAATATTCTTAGAGTGATCTAAATTTTAGCTCCGTGACCTACTATGAGAATGAATTGCCTCCGAACTAGCTCTTATTAGTTAGGGACAGAATACCACGTCAAACTGCGTTGAAAAGCCAAATAATATCCTGATCATTATGTAACCAATTCGTCTCAATCAACCCGGGAAGACGTATAACGTGTAATAATAGGAGAAGGAGGATTTTTATAAACAGCTTCGAATGGTAATCGAAAACACCCCGGGTGGAGAAATCAAAATCCTCATGGGCAATATGAATACAAGCCAAGCTGAGAGCAGACGATACAGGAAGACAACTCATCATCGGTCGAGAAGCTCTCGTTCGGCGAAATAAATCAGAGCACAGAACTCTTCACAGACTTCACAACCTTCAGTGACTTGGTGATAAGAGTCAGTGTGTACAAGAACAAGGTTATACACAAGACCAAGTAGATTTCGCCTGACGGACACACCACAAACCAGATAGACTTCACCTCAACATTGCTCAAGAAAGTCGAGACGCACATACCTTATTGGATACAAAGTCCAGAAGGGGAGCAGATAAAGGCTCACTCACACCATCGTCTAGTTCAAGGAACCTTCGAGATCATGCTAAAATCTTTCACAACAACTCGAGACAGACAACAATTCACGTCCAATACTCAGAAACTGAAGAACAGAACTATGAGGGATACCTTCAATACATACCAGATAGTAGCAAAGTCGGAGACACTGCGTGGCATCACCGAGGAAACCTGTGTAGAAGAACATTGGAACTAACGCTGTGAAAGCGATATTCAAGGAAACATGTACCACCGTTTACGGAAGAAAGAAGAGACAGGGTAAGGAATGGCTCTCTACAAACACTCACCTCGAAGCAAATAGAGGACAGGAGAGGAGAGAAGAGAAGGATGGTGAAAGAGAAGATGACTCAATGGAAAGGTGGACAGCAGAGAGAGAAGCTGAGTTCAATGTACGCTGCACTGAATCGAAAAAGAGGTGAAGAAGAATGCTAGGAGAGACAAAAGTCAATTCTACGACACACTGGTTGGCAAGTGAAGCACAACAGGCCACAGGTACAAAAGACCTCACAACACTACATCAGATAACCAGGACTACATCGAGTAAAACATCAACCCAGATGATGAAAGCAGTAAAAGATGCTCAAGGGAACCTTATTACCAAGAAGAATAAACAAATAAAACAACGGGCCAATAAGTTAAAATGACTCTTCACTCGATCATTGCCTGCAGCTCGTCCGGAAATACCGCAGCACAAACAGATCAGCCTGTCATTAGACGTAATCAGCCTGCCAGTAATCCAGCGAAAGCGACATTCTCAATACGATCAAGTTACTGAAATCTGGGAAGGCAGCAGGGACAGACAGAATTCCCCCCGAAGCTTTGAAAACTGATCCAGAAATTGAGGCAGATTTGCCCACAGCATTATTGCAAAATGTTTGAAAGGAAGGAAAGGTGGCTATAAATTGGAAGAAAGGCTGTCTACCTAGAAAAGAATCCAAGAAGGGCAAGAACTGGTTTCAAAAAATAATGCTCTTTACCATGACAAACAAAATAATAATTCACGTAATCCTGGAGAGAATAAAAGATGTACTGAGTGCGGAACCCACATAGCCCAGAACAAGCTGGATTCAAAAAACGGAAATCGAGTGCCGATCAAAGTGAAACTTCACGCGTCGTCATCACAGAAAAAAGCATAGAATGACAGCCAAACCTCCACTTCAATTTCATCAAATTCGAAAAGGTCTTCCACAGACAGCATGGAACACGAATTCGGAAACTACTTCAAAACTAAAGCGTGCAGTGCACAAGTCTTTATCAACATCATTCAACAGCTATGTGATGATGATGATGATGACGAGCCGACATGTCTAGTGATCGACAACGGAAAACTCAGTGAGGCGTTCGAAGTGAAGACAAGAGTAAGACAAGACCACCTTTTATCACCGATGATAATCCTGATTGTGGTGGACTGGATTATGTGTCAGACTGTGGTGCGTTGAGAGTATGAAGACAGGAACACGCTGCACCGACCAATAAGAAGACTCCAGAGGATCTGGATTTCACGGAGGATTTATGTCTAATGTCACACAAACTCGAAGACTCTCAGACGAAAACAAACAAACTGACAGAAGAATCAGACAGCGAAAACAGGACTGCAGGTGAACGTGTAGAAGACAGAGGGGATGACGATGACCAACCAACCTACCTACCTACCTACAGCAACAACAACCAACCATCAACAGGAGATATTTGACACAGGTCACCTCCTCCACTTATCCGATCAGGAAGCACGGTCTCAACCACAAGCAGTCGGAACAAATGAAGGTATCAAATCCAGCCAGTCAGAATCATCGGTAAGGCAAGATACGCCTCCGTCAACCTGAAACCGGTGTGGAAATCTACTGCACTTCACCTCAGAATCACAAACAATTAGATTCGGATTTTCAACACGAACATCAAGTGAATCAGTCTATTCTTCTGTGTGGGTCAAGAACGTGATGAGCGAGTCACGCAAAACATTTCCAAGATATTTTAGACTTTTATAAACAGCTGTCTTCGCCAACTCCATAGTGGCGACCAAATGGCTGGCCACAAAGAATTAGCGACAAGAAATCTTTCAGTGGAACAAATCAACTGAGCACCGATCGCTCAACAAACATGTAGGAGAAAGTGGAGACTGATTGGAAACACGCTAAGGAGAGCGTCGAATGACATCGCGAGTCAGGCCACAGGTCGAGCGGAGTCTCCTTGGGGAGTGAGGAGTGAGTTTTCAATGTGAGCGTGACATGGAGGAGGTGAGTAGTCATGGTAAATCGTGGACCCAGCTGTGGAGGACAGCAGAGGATTGAAGAAGGTGGAGATGTGTTGTTGAATCCTTATGTTACACGCGGAACTGAAGGGAATAATAATAACACGTCATCCCTGTACAGATTGTAGGGAAAGGAAGTAAAAGTTTTAGAACTATTATCAGATAATTCTCTAAAATATATTTTGTGTTTTTGTGGTCCTTTATTTTTAGCTTAGTGACTGAATATAGAAATTGAATCTGAAGTGTTAATCTATGAGACTTAAAGAAAAGTTAGCATTAGTAGGTCACCTAATCGCTGATCTATTAATAACCATAAATAGCAACCAATATCTTATACTTTACTTGATCAGTTTTCCTCACCGAAACTTTTAATATGTTATTTTGAAACACGTTGAAACTTTTAACTGTGAAATTACTAAACACAAAATCAAATCATTAAGCTTTTCAGGTTTTATTGTAAACATATCAGCACTTATTTAAAACAAATTCCTTATGAGTAAGCAGTGAATACTCCTTAAAGGATTGTAGAACATTACTGTAGAGTACTCTAGGTGAAATATCCCATCCAATTTGGTATAAATGTCTTGTTCTCATTAAAAAGGCCAATTAACTAATAGATGAATAATTTAAATGAACTTTGACTTACTTAATGCAAAATGCTATGGCTGCTGTTGGAAAGATAACTGTTTTTTATAAATGATATTCTCAAGTGTTAACACTAGAATACAATCAAGCATGTTTTATGCATTCAATTGATAGACTAAAAAAATACTATGTTAAACACTAAAAAGGATTGTTTGAAAGTCCACTTGATCACCTGATTAATTATTTTACAAATAGATGGTTTAGTTATAGATAGATTAGACTGTGATTGGAGTATGGTATCAAACAAAACCTTTATAGCTGGAAAAAATGAAAACACTAACAAATCTGTACAAAGTGTGATTTCACAATTCCAGGGCTACACACTATTTATGCCAACTTGTTAACACTAAAATGACTGATAATATTAAGCTAAGTAGGGTTTAGAAATGCGTCGGCCTAGGATCTACCTCAGGACCACGTATGTGGTTAGCGAGTATTCCGTTGCTCAGCCAATTATGCAATGGTAATACACCAATTTTTTTGCTTCTAGCAACCTTCAAGCCATTCATTCTAAGTAGTCCTAATTTCTAAGCCGTAAGGAATTGTTACCAATTATAAACCGGACATATTTATACTTAAGAATCATTTTGACCATTAATAGGGAATTTTTCACTGCAGAAACTCAAATGTTGATAAATACAGATATACAGGAAAGACGAAATACTGAGAGAATTTTAGTTGTTAAAATAGAAGTTATGGTTTAACACTAGTATCATTACTTAACAAACAATACACTAATGAACAAAGTAGGAATAATAGACAAAAATTGGGTTTAGCTGCAAATAGCAATCAATCCATTGTCTTGTGTTTACAGAAATATATTGTTTATTGTAAAATTACAAAACCATGTTAAAGTCAGTCGACTGTCTACAGACCATGTACTGTTACTTTTTCACTTTATTAAGTGTAGCATAAATGTAACTTGGCAGTAGGTAAACCAACGATTATGTAACAGGCTATATTTGTTTACATTGACCTTTGCCTGCAAATCATTGCAGCTATTAAATGTTCTCAGATTAGTATGACTTAGAATAATAACTGAACATACATTACGGCTCCTGACTACTTTTACAACAGTGATTTTAGAGAGCAAGATTCTTCACTAATGGCTGAACTTAGGATCTAAAGGAGGCGTATTTTATCTGGTAGACAGGGACATGCTTTTCGTCCCATCTGGGACCTTTCAGCTGTGTGTGTGTGTCTGCATCCTAGTGAGACTTGAACCCTACAGTTATCGACTAAAAGCTGCTTAAAACTGACTTAATCGGCTAATGGGAATGATAGTCATCTCTTGAGCAAATTTTGTGTAAGCTTACTAACTGAAACTTATCAATTTCGGTCAACAGGAATGATTAGTCTGCTAGAAGGCACGCCTTGATAAGGTATTGGTTTTCTCGTGATCTTTTAACAGATGGTGGTTAGCTGCATATTTTCTAAGAACCGTTTACCAACCCATTTGGGACCCTTCATCGAATTTCTTTGTATAACAGTGACTGATGACTTTTCTACAGTGACTAATCATTTCTATTCAGAAAACAAAAACGGAGAAATCTATGGGTTTTAGTTGATAAATGCCGATAATTATTGTATAACAAGTGCCTCTCATGCACAGAGGCACTTAAGGTCAGTTTTCTGGGTTTGAAACAATGGTCACAGGGTTTGATTTAAATTGTGAACACCCTTAGCCTTTAGGATGCATGTGTGTCTATTTTACAAGTCCCGAATAAGACCAAAAGCAAGTTCTGGATTCCACCGCCAGACACTACCTACTGGAAAACTACAGGAATTACAGAAGATGAGGAAAGATATTTTACTGCAAATTTTCACTGTCATTCACTTCAGTTACTAGCCGCTCAGATGAAACCTCCTGTTTAGTGTCTAATGCATTAGTATTAGTGCTTCTTTTAGATTCATAAACGTGAATTTATTGAGCTCGATAGAATTTCTTTAAAGTGGTGTCTCCTCACACTGAAATAACCAGTAGTGGTCGCTCATTCTAAAAACTTCTCAGATAGGATTTTGTGGCCTTATGAATCTTCCACAACAGCATATGTATGTTTTATTTGAGTTACGTTTCGCCTATTTTCAGTATTATACCGATAATTTAAAATAACCATACAAAGAAATATAACGTCTTCTTCATCTCTGAAACGAATGTTGAACAGCGTAGTTAACAAGAATACAAACAAATAAATCAACCTCACATTATAGTCATTTTGTGCAGTTTTGATCAACAGTGAGAAGATATTGTATCTGTTTAACTACATAAAGGTCTAAAGAGAAAAACTTGAAACACAGTCAATATACCCCTGCTACGCCATGGTTGTAAGGGTGCGATACCCTTTTTCTCCCAAGAAAAATCTCACTTTGCTGAGTCATTATACATTAATACACAAATCTGAGCTGTCATACGTGGTTAGACCACTTAACGACAATTATATGTGTATTTGGCATTTAACAAGATATTTTTAAAAATAGGCAAATTAATGTACAAAATTGATACATATATATTCTCTGGTAATTATTACAAAGTTTAAACAGAATTATGACACACACTACAACTTATTGAAATTCGTAGTAGTAATTTAACTAACCGCAATTAAAATAGGATCTATGTAATGCGTGATATTTTGTAGTTTAAATAAAAATATACCGATCGAGTTAGTGATTTGAGCCAATTGTCTGCGAATTATCGACCAAGAATTCTATAGACTGAACCATTCAATCCTGATGCTTACTCTTTCTTAATTTCACTACAGTCATCAAAATGGTTTGCACAACTTCTGTGACACACAATTATCAGTTGAGTATCGTCGTGAGATCATTTTCGAATTAATGAGAACTAATCATAGAATGTTGAAAACAGTTTAGAGTATGTAATGTATGTAGTCCAAAATAATCAATGGCGAATAAAATATTTGGTAGAGAATATGCAAAGCTTGACTGGTAATCTGATCAAAAGTAATATATTCTGCTTTTGTGAACTTGATATGATTATGAGCCATACTTCATGCTCGAAACGTCATCATTTAATATTACTGTATAACACTGTGTGATTTATCAAAATAAAATCTTATCTATAATGGACTTATACTCTACCACAGTGCCCAAGTTTTATACTTATGCCTTCAGTTACTTTGTAGCTGCACTCAAGTAGCCTTATGCAGGTGTCTACTCACTTTCTTTATGTTACTGATCAATCACGCAAGTGAAATAACATGAATTCGACTGATACAGAGTTCTACAACACCAATATGTCAGGAAAGGCAAACCAGGTGCTGATCAAATTCAAAATCCACCCGTCGTCATCACAGAAAAAAGCATAGAATGACAGCCAAACCTCCACTTCAATTTCATCAAATTCGAAAAGGTCTTCCACAGACAGCATGGAACACGAATTCGGAAACTACTTCAAAACTAAAGCGTGCAGTGCACAAGTCTTTATCAACATCATTCAACAGCTATGTGATGATGATGACCAGGCGACATGTCTAGTGATCGACAACGGAAAACTCAGTGAGGCGTTCGAAGTGAAGACAAGAGTAAGACAAGACCACCTTTTATCACCGATGATAATCCTGATTGTGGTGGACTGGATTATGTGTCAGACTGTGGTGCGTTGAGAGTATGAAGACAGGAACACGCTGCACCGACCAATAAGAAGACTCCAGAGGATCTGGATTTCACGGAGGATTTATGTCTAATGTCACACAAACTCGAAGACTCTCAGACGAAAACAAACAAACTGACAGAAGAATCAGGCAGCGAAAACAGGACTGCAGGTGAACGTGTAGAAGACAGGGGGGATGACGATGACCAACCAACCTACCTACCTGCCTACAGCAACAACAACCAACCATCAACAGGAGATATTTGACACAGGTCACCTCCTCCACTTATCCGATCAGGAAGCACGGTCTCAACCACAAGCAGTCGGAACAAATGAAGATGTCAAATCCAGCCAGTCAGAATCATCGGTAAGGCAAGATACGCCTCCGTCAACCTGAAACCGGTGTGGAAATCTACTGCACTCCACCTCAGAATCACAAACAATTAGATTCGGATTTTCAACACGAACATCAAGTGAATCAGTCTATTCTTCTGTGTGGGTCAAGAACGTGATGAGCGAGTCACGCAAAACATTTCCAAGATATTTTAGACTTTTATAAACAGCTGTCTTCGCCAACTCCATAGTGGCGACCAAATGGCTAGCCACAAAGAATTAGCGACAAGAAATCTTGCAGTGGAACAAATCAACTGAGCACCGATCGCTCAACAAACATGTAGGAGAAAGTGGAGACTGATTGGAAACACGCTAAGGAAAGCGTCGAATGACATCGCGAGTCAGGCCACAGGTCGAGCGGAGTCTCCTTGGGGAGTGAGGAGTGAGTTTTCAATGTGAGCGTGACATGGAGGAGGTGAGTAGTCATGGGAAATCGTGGACCCAGCTGTGGAGGACAGCAGAGGATTGAAGAAGTTGGAGATGTATTACACACGGAACCCATGGGATCAATTATAATTTAGAAATACATTAGGACAAGCCATATCCTTTAATAATAGAAAGGGTACGACTTTTTGTCTACAGTTTTACCAATAGGTAAATGTTGAGAAAATTAACCATCTATTTTTGGAAGTAATCTAGTGACAAAATCTTATCACCGTTTGATAATACAAGGAAATATTCATCAGGGGTCTGTAGGTCTGACTTTCATTTTTGTCATCACTCTTGAGCACGTTAAACCTCCATTCTTGAGTAAATCTATTCTCCCTCTTTGACCATAGTCGGAAGAAGTTTGTATCGAAGTTAGAGGCTATCTCTACTAGGTTTCAAATATTTTGCCTTTCGATTGTTTTTATTCAGTAGACTTATTATTGTCATTATTGCCTTTAGTTTCAATTGGATCACAGGGCTGCAGCAGCACACCTCCACTTCATTCTGTTCTATGCATTCTTTTCAATTGGACTCCATGACTGCCCATCAGCTTTCATTTACTATTCACATGATCTCCTCCATATATCCTCAGTAGACAAATACTGAGTATAAATTAAATCTTAAATGAATGATCTACTCTGTACCAAGTGTTTATTATCATTCAATTAACTGATGGACAGGTTTATAACATTCATGCAAACGGTATTAATTTTCACTTCTAGTTCAGAGATAAATGCGCAAATATTATGTTACGAATCAAGTGATGCAAAGTCCACTGTTTTACTTTTACTGCTTTTCTCGATCACTATGCTGTTAACATTAGCATCCGTGTAAATACAAACGAGTTCTTATACACCGAAAAAAACTTGCAAGGAATCAACAAACTTTAATCACACATGGAATTTGACAAAGGAAATGAGATCTATCCATACCGAAAGAACGCTGAAGTGTTTCGGAAACGAGGTGATTATTATTATATTATTATTGTATCCTTTAGTTCCTAGAGGAACATAGGGCTTCAGCTGCGCACCTCCATTGACTTCGGTTTTCTGACAACTTTTTCAACCTGCTCCAGGTCTGTCCACATGTTTTCATATCCTCCTCGCATGACCTCCTCCAAGTCACCCTTGGACGACCAACTCGCCGAGGTGATAGCGTATCCATAAGATTCACTGTATGAAAGGACTTATATGTGCATGCAGTCATGGTGTAGTTTTTTGGAAAACACAGTTAATGTAAAAAAGCTGCATCGTTTTATTCCTAAAGATTTTATACAAGTATTCAAGTTGCTCACCCACTTCCCTTTAAAGACTTCAGTTGCCATTTGAAATTGAAAGTTAGTTCTTCTGTTGTTCATTTGTTCTTGTTTTCTGACTGCCTACGACTAGGTGAACTAAAGTTGTTGAAATGTATTTATATCCTTAGAACAACTGCCAATTTCTCGTAAAAATAAGTTTTTTCAGGATTTCATCATGAGCTGACATCATTAAGAGAACCATTAAAAAAACCCGGGAGTACTGGATAGCTGCTTCGTCATAGTTTGGAACTCCTTGGGGGTATGCACGCAGCGGGGTTCAAACCCAGAATCTTCCGTTCACAAGGCGACCTGTCAGTGATGATACTGGCTCGTGGTCATGTTAAATCGTGAAGTGGCAGAGTTTGGAACTGAGGAGCAAGTGGATCGGGTACCAGTTGCTTAGTGGTATAAATTCGCGCCTTGTAACCGGAAGGTCCTTGGTTGTGGGTGTGTACTGATGAAGAGTCCCAAGTCTGTACAAAACTGCTATCGAATACCCCCAGGTTTTTCAGTGGTTATCGAACCGATGTCAACTCATCATGAAATCCAGCAACCAGTCAAATCCCTGCGAAACAGCACTTTGAATATGTTTTTCAATATTGGGTACACAGTGCTGATAAACTTAGACTAGTTAAATTTAATCTTTAAGATGTTTTCTAACTCACACTCCAGAATAATATTTCACCTCGATATTCACTGGAAAATTTTTATACCAGTCAAGGAGAAATGAATTCGTGAAGTAGTCAGCTTCAAGCGTTTCAATTACTAACCGCTATCTAGGTGACCATTTTCAGTTTATTCTTCTGGAGTTGCAGTACTATGAAATAACTGCTAGATAAAGGCCATATACTAGCCTCATTCTATGACTCAAAGTACAAAGGTATTATCTCTCTTTTCATTCTCAATAACATTGTGTATCTTTTAAAGAAAATAAATCAAAAATATCACTGACTGCGTGTTTGGCTATCTCATTTCTCTCTTCTTTATTTTTCTACACAAAACTTATAGCGAAATCAATAAACAACTAGGTTTTTATATTTACAAAATTATTAATGTTATTATCATCATTACTGTTTAAAAACAATGTGAACCAATTGCTCAGACATCTGGACCCCGTAAGACAAGCACAGATTTTAGATAATTTTATTTTCTGCTTGTATTTGTGTATGTTTAGCATGTGTACCTGTCTGTTCATCTATCTATCTGTTTTTAATTATACGTTGTTTGCTGTCACTAAGGCACAGTGCTAAATAGCACACACTATACAACCAACAATCCTTAGTAAACATAAATATAGAGAATATTGATACAATCATAGGCCTGCATTTCAGTGTATGCATGAACAACACACTAAATGGATGCCCACATAAACAGCTTATCTTGTATTTATAGCCCGCATTAAAGAGCACGAGTTTGAGCCAACTTAAAATTGATTAACAACCAATTAACTTTTTATAGTTAATTCAGACTGTAATGTACAAGAGTGTACTACATGTTTACTGTGAAATGTAATTTGTGTTCATTTTAGCATCTATTAAAATAGAGTGCACTAATGCATGTTATTAAGAATGTAAAGTTTTACTGGTTTCGAGAGGCTTATGTCGTGTAATGATCCACGACATAATTTGGCTTTAGTTAACGTCTTGCAAATACGTGTTGTCCAGTTGTTTATATTTCAACTGTGGCCCAGTCAACACTTTGTAAGATATCGTCACGATTCATTTGGGGGAACTCTAAAACAAAGAAAAAATTCAATGTTAGCACATAAGTGTTTAGCTACCATATTGAAATCTAGCAGCTCATCATTTTAACCCCTATCAATATGCTATATAACAAAAACACTGTCACCCCCTACACGTGTGTATCTCTTCTTACACGTGAGCAAGTGATCCCCATGACTGCTTGCCTGGAATTCCATAAGTCTATCTCTGAGCTAGATGCTAATAAACAGATATTCACTGTAATCTCCATCTTAAAAAGTTAGTTAACTGACGTCAATTTGTGATAAAGTTTCATTTAAGACTAATCATATCTCCATAAGACTAACTTCCGAATATTAATATTATTATACAAGTGAATATTTGAACTTACGAGCCAGGTGGATGATGCTCAAACGTGATGGACTTAAGTAGAACCCGCAGAAGCGGAAATCGAAAGTAAACTGAGTCTCAAACAGGACAAAATGTATATCACTGTTTCCTGACTCTCCCACTGATTGTTCTTAACGCTTCCTTATTTAGACCTAATTAGGTTGACTGGCAGTAAACTTAAGGGATCACAAAAAGGCTAAGTAAGCTAATTAAAATTGTTTTCTGACCACGACAAACTGCGTACAGAAATGACTGACTAAGCTAAAGTACTTGTATTATTCATCGAATAAGTATCAATTATCGACAAAATTTGAAGTAAAGAATACCAGGAACGTAAGTCATTCATTTGAATTTAGGTGTTGATTTTATGTTAATTACAATGACTTCAAGGTAAATTCTGTGAGGAACCGATACCATTTAGAGAAGGATTGGACACCAAACTAAGATGGAACAGGTGGAATGGGGATGGACTCACCAAATTGTCAACGGGTGAGTCAGTGATCTACTCCGGTCACCCAGAAGATAACCACACGCACACCGAGGGCGTGGCTATCATGATGTCACCAACGGCAACGAAGGCCTTGATGCCATGGGAGGCGATCTTGTCCAGGATAATGACCGCCAAAGGAAGGAAAGTGTCAATTTTACAATGTTATGCACCCACAAACAACGCACACCTCGAAAAGAAAGAAGAATTCTACAAACAACTACAGGCAACAATGGACAATACTCCAGCTGGTGACATTAAAATACTAATGGGAGACATGAACGCCAAGCTGGGACCAGACAACACAGGAAGGGAACTTATCATGGGTAGAGAAGCTCTCGGAGAAATGAATGAAAATGAAGAACTCTTCGCCGACTCCTGCGCCTTAGACAAACTAGCGATTGGTGGCAGCGTATACAAACACAAAGATATCCACAAGGCTACATGGGTGTCACCAGATGGGCAAACTAAAAACCAAATTGACTTCATCTCAATGCTGCTCAAGGAAGTGGAGGCGCAACTTACTGGACACAAAAGCAAGAAGAGGAGCAGACGTTGGCTCAGACCACTATCTCGTAAAATCTATATCAAACTAAAAGCTTTCAAAGAAACAAGAGCTGCAGATAAACCACAAGCCAAGTTCAATGCTCAAAAACTGAAGGACCAGGCTACAAAGGATATCTTCACTGCAAACATAAGGAAAAAGGTGGAGACACAAATCAATACTAGCGAAGAGGTCAGCGTCGAAAAGCACTGGGACAACTTGAAAGCCGTGTGGAGTCAAACCTGGATGGAAGTTCTGGGCAGAAAGAGGAGACAGGACAAACAGTGGCTCACTACGGACACTTGGAGACTAATAGAGGAGAGAGGGATGGTGAAACAAAAGATTAACCAGTTCACTGACAAGCAACAAAAACAGGAGTTGAATGCAAGCTTTGGCGCGTCATAAAGAGCACCTCAAACAAACTACAGACGTTCATCAACAGCTGCCTTTGCTCAACACTCAAGATCAGATGGCCAGAAAAGATCAGCAGCAGGGATCTCTGGGAGCGAACCAATCAGGAACCGGTTGTGCAACAAATAGGCAGGAAGAAATGGGGGTGGACTGGCTGGCCATACTCTGAGGAAACCATCAAGTGACATCACTAGACAAACCCTCGAGTGGAACCCGAAATGCGAGTGGCGAGTTGATCGTCCAAGGTTGACTTTTTATGTTCACTATTCATGTAGGTCTACTCATGTTCATATGCTATTAGTAGCCTGGAGATGGCTTATATCCGGGATAAAGCAGAGCTGATTACTGGTTTTTCTAAAAACCTAAATCTTATTAAAAACATCCAGAAGCATGAGATTTATTCTTAATTTATTTTTCACCATCAACTAACTGGTCAACAACCTCAGATTCTTTAATTTTCTAGTATCTGGTTGGTTGATAATATCGTTCGGTTAAATCACCTCATAAAAGTAATCTTGTCAAACATTTTGCATAATGAAATGCAAGTACAATACCCAGTAAAATCACAGGGGATTTTTTGTTCATCTGTTATTATTAAGTATTTATATTTTTCATGTTCATTAAATTGTTACTAATACAACCGATAACCGTGTCAAAGCAAACTATTTGCGTTTACTTCAGTCTTCTTAGAAATGACAGAATAATATTTTAACAAATTAAGGCATATTTAAGTGTTGGTTTGCAGGGATTTGATTGGTTACAGGATTTTCATCATCAGCTGACATTAGTTAGAGAACCATTGGAAAACCTGATGAAAATCCTGTAACCGATCAAATCCCTACAAACCAACACTTGAATATCAATGAGATGTTCACTGGCGACTGGCTTTATTCAGGTAGGTAGTTACCTGGGCTTCTAGTGAGAAGTCGTGACCAGTAGGGTGCAGCAGATCGGGTGGGAGGACAAATACTCGCCGAAGACATTGGCTGGGTCGCTCTATGTCGTGAATTGGCAGAAGTTAGAATTTGTGGGCCATTGGATCGGGGCCCAGTGGCTTAGTGGTCTATGAGCTCGCTTGCCTTGTAACCAGAAGGTCCTGGATTCTAATCCCGATGGGTGCGTACTGATGAACAGTCCTAAACTAGGACGGACGAAACGGCTGTCCAGTACTCCCAGATTTTCCAGTGGTTCTCTAACTAATGTCAGCTCATGATGAAAATCCTGTAAGGTATATTTTTTAAGTTTACTGATTTCCAATTTTGAAACCTCCGTTTTGTTATTAAGACGAAAACCTGTTTTTATTTACAGACAAATAGACAGTGAAAAACAATATGGTTTAATAGATTTGGGAGATCACAAAGAGTTAATGCATTTGCACTACTTAGAACGATTTTGAGTTATAGTACCAGTAGTCTCCAACCACTGGTTCTTAGCATACCAAGGACCCCAACCAGGCAGTTTGTTCATCCCTATAAGGCTCAAACAAACCGCCAAAGACTTCGTGTGTGAAGTCAGGTTACGATATGACCACCGCTTACTCTTTTCTAACCTGATCCTATGTCAGTTAGCATTCTTCGTCGACAAACGTGATGGTTAAGCATGCGTGACACCTAACACTCTACGCCTAAAATCGATGTTACTCACCCTATTATAGATCTTAACACCAGAGATAGAATGTAAACATCTGTGGTCAAAGACAGCTAGCCTCTTCATATCTTCCACTTCCAATGGCCATGTCTCATAACAACAAATAAGTATAGACCGAACTTTTGGGCAGTACAAACGTCCTCTCTAAACTGGGAGACGGTGTCAGGGTTTTCCCCTAAGGAGACATTATCATGCGCGTAGTCTGTATCTTGGTAACAAGTGAATTCTGAAGTTGTTAAACTCAGTTAGCACCAGTTCTATTAGTACATGTAATTAAACAAAAATGAGGACAGAAGCTGCCCCTTAGGGACGCCTCTGGTTGTCAGATGAAAACTGTCTGTAAACTCTAATAAGGTTTCATGTCTTCTGGTAAAGTGCCTTGATTAGTACTATGTACTTTCTCGGGACTCGCTTCGTCGCAAAACATTGTCAAGGTACCTTTAGGTTGACAGAGTCAAATGCTGCCTTCAGTTCAAGAGATATGACAAATATTGGGCGCTAGTAAGTATGCCTATATTCCAGAATCTGACAAATTTATTCACATAACAGCCTGGAAGCTATCAATCATTGTCTGATTTCATCTGAAAACTTTAGCGAACTTTATAAATTCTGAGCAATGTTTACATAAACGGGAAAAATCTTTTGATAACTGTCTCTCTTCAGTATAGGATAATATTAATTACTAATTCACAATAAATATAATAGGTATGCAGATATTATGATTATGTGATTTAAAAATTATAAAACCGTTAACAGCTGTAAACATTTCATTACTGATGAGACAACTAACAAACGTAAGCCAAAGGTATTCATTGCCAAAAGATGCAAGCATCTAACTAGTCTAATCACAAGAAAGCTGCAATTTATCAATTCATAATATGAATTTGTCATGTGCTAGCATGTAATCTATTGTGTGATGTCTTACTCTAGTAAAAAAAAACACCTCCAGTTTTATTTCATGAAAAGAAAACAACTATTTATTTCGTGTAAAATGCATCAATTAGTAGGATTTTGTATTTTATACTTGGGGGTACAACTAGTTAAGGCGAAATCCTGTAAATGTTAATCAGCATTTCAAATTCTTTTCATTCTAATATCTACCAACTTCCATTAAATAAGGTAAATTTCTTAATCATTATTGCACCAAATATATATATGTATATACATATATAAGATAAAATTCTCAATAGAATTGTTATTGGTTGGAGGATTTCACCATGAGCTGACATCGCGTTATGTCGTGAATTGACAGAAGTTAGAATTCATGGGCCGTTGGATAGAGTTCCTGCGACTTAACGGTCTACGAGCTCGCCTTGTAACCAGAAGGTCCTGGGTTCGAACCCTGCTGCGTGCATACCGATGAAGAGTCCCCAACTGGGATGGAGGAGACAGCTGTCCAGTACTCCCAGGTTTTCCAGTGGTTCTCCAACCGATGTCAGCTTATGATGAAATCCTCCAACCAGTCAAAGAAATCCCTACAAACCAATATTCGGAAATTGTTATTGCAGAGGTCTCCATAGCTGGTGATGAGACGTCAGCGTTCAAATATCAAAGATCTAAAAACACTAGAAAATTTCCAATTAATGTTGTCTTCCAACACTCATTTCAAAGGATCTTGCTTATTTATTTTACTAATATAAGCAGAACATCGGTCTTCTGCTCAACACTGATTAGTAGCGCTTTGCAACTGACGACTAAAACGTCAGCTGAACAAAGATTGATACCATATATCGGATACTTCATAGCTTGTCTGTTATCACCCTAAACAGATTTTGTCACGAGAGGTTGTTGTTGTAACTTCTCATAGCTTTAAACAAGTAACCTTGTAATGAATATTGATGAAGTGGTACTTGGATCTGATAAATAGTTTCTTATATATATATATATATATATATATATATATATTGAGGTAAAAGTTAAAGGTCAGGTCGATGGGACACTCGCCTTATTTTTTCAGTTTCAGTCAAACTCAATAAGTCGGATGACAACACCCATTTTATCTAGTACATGTAAACAGAATAATAAAAATGAAATGGAATAGAATTTAATAAATAATAATAATCATTATTATGTAGTTCCATTTTTCTTTTTTGAATTACTAAGATGTCATAAGTCTGTTTATGTATCTGTCTTCCTTAATGTGGGTAAAGCATAGGACAGTATCACAATAAAGTAAAGCTGTCCAGTACTCCAAGATGCTCCAAAGGTTCTCTAAGTGGTGTCAGCTTATGGTGAAATCCTCCAGCCAATCAAACGAAATCCCTACAAAAACAGTACTTGAAAAAGCATATCATTTACGTACTTCACAGCATTCCGTACTTAGGGTCACATACTACATCACTCCTCAGCTTTGGATCCAACAGGAGAAAAGTGTTAACACTAAAAACTGGTGGCATGAAAATTACTAAGCTCTATTTTTTGTATAACCAGTCATCAGTTAACGCATTCATCAATAATTCAACACTCCTGATTAGTTCCAAAACAGGATTAATCAGTTATGCAGAATGTTTTGTTTATCCAGTTGGTCCCTTGTTTTTTCAACAGTGATATTCGTCAGTTCAGTACAATAACAGTAACTGGGAAAAGAAACACTTTCTAAGTTACACTCTTCAGATTTTAAGTTATTCCAATTGTATATCAAGATGCATTCGAATATCATCAAATATACCCAGCTGAGCCTTCATATTAACGATTTTCAACCCTTATATGTATATATATATGTATATTTAACTATGAAAAAATAAGAAATTCTTTATTTAATAATACTAGAGGCTTGTTTACCAGATGAAATTTGTGTTTCGATCAGTTTAGTCAACAAACAGGCTTAAACATGTTGTGAACAAGACTAGCGAATACTCATTATTCCACCTAGCATAATTTTAACAAATTCATGTGCACTTTGATGAGGAAAATCAATTAACTTTAGAGTAGTTATCTGGGAAAATCTAGGTGCATTAAGAAGCTGTACGAGCAGACTTCCTTATGTAGTAACATAAGGGCTTTATCCAACCGTTTACCCATTAATGCGTAAACCAAAGTTATTCAGATCACGAAGATGCTGTGGCTCATTGGTCTAGGTGAGCAACTTCCAACTAGTAGGTCAAGGATCCAAACTCCGCTTCATCTATCGTGAGTGCAGCAGCCCGGTGGTATCACTAGCCTTCACACAAAAGACGTGGCTCATTACCAGGTGTACAGATTTTGTTGTTGAACAACATTGAATTCATTCCAGATACTGAAAAAAGCACACCAATATGTGTACATTATAGTTTTCATTTGTTGTCGGACACATGTAGTTCTTGTTTAAGCAGGTCGTTTACAGCATGGCAGTTCAAGGTTAAATTTCTTCACAGTTTCCTTCGGAAACCTGAAATTGAGATATAATGGAGAGGATTTGTGGCTCAAGTGGATGATTTCGATGTAGTTGTGTTATCTGAGCTGGTTGGTTTATTTGCGAGGCTTTCACTGCCTTTCAAGGCAACATCTTCAGGGCATACTTCAATTTGAAGTGAGCTTTTCAGTTTCTCCGAGAGTTTATTAGTCATCTCTCCCGGTCACCCTGAACATGATTGGTTACTCTCGTCTGTTTTCACACTCTGTAGGCTACTTGTATTGGTATTGATTGTTTCCTTGACAGAGGTTTGAATTTTTGTGCATGAGATTTTCCTCTTATGGATTGGAGAATTTTATCTATGTCAATGCATCTGTTAATTGCCGATTCACTGGAATACCAGGCTTCCAAAATTTCTCCGGAATTCTTGGTATTTCCCCTGTCTAATATCTGAACACTGTCCCAGTCAAATTAGTTTCCGTGGTTGTCTGTATGGAGTGATATGAGGGAGTGGATATCATGTGTTTTGACGGCTAGTTTGTGTTCATGGATGGGAAGACGATGAGGACGTCCACTTCGGCCAATATAGCGCTTTTCTCAGTCACTGCAATTTATTTTGTGGATGGTGTAGATGACGGTCAGTTCGACTGAGACAATGTTCAAATATTAGACAGGAAAAACCAAGAACGCCAGAGAATTTTAGGAAGCTTGGTATTATAGCGAATCGGCAATTAACAGGTACACTGACATAGATTTAGTATACTTAGCTGTTGAGTGAAGTTGGAAAGGGGATTTTTGCATCAGCAATTCTCTAGATTACTATCCTGGTGATGTAAGAATTAAGCTGTATAACCTAGTTGCTAAGATGATCACGAAGATAGATTTAACGTCAAGCTAAGAGTCAGATCAGTAATCTTCAGGTGATTAGTTAAAATCTCTTAGAATCCCGGGTTTTGCTCTTATTTTGTAAGCATGTCACTACAGAATGCATTATCATCAAAATAAATTATTTTGTCTTCAGATATGTCATACAATAGATTTTACTAATTTTCCCAATAAAATTATATTCTCTTTCAGAAAAATGCTTATGGGTTTCATTTATTTGAAAAAGTTTGTAAACAATTGGATTTACAAGAAACGGAATACTTTGGCCTGACATATCGGACCAGCCTTCGTGTAGATGTAAGTATTGTTGTTGTCATTACTTTTCATTGCTAATTTACACTAATGAGTATATAACATGAGCTAATTGAATGATAAATATTAAAAGATATTACAGGTATCTGTTCACTTGCTTTGATAGCGTTTTGTTTTTAAGTGTCATTAGCTGAATAACAACTGCAATGGTGAATCTGTAATAGTCAGATCACGTGACACTTCACATTTATTGATTTTGTACTTAAATGATTCTCTTAACTCAAAATCTATAAGAAAAAATTCCTTAAAATTTGTAATTTGGCCTAGGGACCTATGAAAGGTAACACTTGTTCTCTTTTGATATAACCAAGAAATTCGTTTTCTAGGTTAAATTTGATTCTTTTCTGTGACTTCAAATAGCAACTCTTCGTTTCCACAAATATCCAGCCACCAGTTAATAGACTGGATTTCATGTATGGCAGCCAGTAATTCTAAATAACTTCTAGGTTTTGATTAACACAGCGGAACTTAAACATATCACTCCTTGACTGAACATCTAATATACGTCTCAATGAGATAAAGCTGCTATGCATTTAAGAACGTATTACTGTTCACTTCTTATTATGTCCATGGTGTGGTTCTGCATTTTCCCCATTTAACTTGATTTACCCAAAAGTCAGCAGACAGAAAACTTTGTGGTTTATTCTGTAAACTGTCACTATTAGTTTTTGATATTTTGATTTCACGACAGGGAACGCAAAAAGCACTAAGTAAAGAGAGTAAGATTAAGTACAGATTTAACAAGTAACTATTAACAACCAGTGGTATTTAATTCACAGAAAAGTTCAATATTTTGAAATAGAGAAATTCAATACGTGATTATACGAAGAATCTAAATTACCGTTAGAAACTGTTTACATTGTAAAAGACCCTAGGAATTCCGACAAATAACTTTAACTTTTTGTTCGTACTAAAACCTAACACGGATACCATTCTTTTCTCGCCAAGACATGTTCAATCGAAGACAGGTTTAACAGAAGTATTTGAGTTCCTTAGTGTTACTTAGTGTTACACTCAATGTACCTGTAGATTGGAAACTCTATCGAGTTTTGGCCAAGAAGAAGAGTTTATCAACACAATATAAAGAAGTTCAGAGATGCTGACAGGTATAGCACTCACCTTAATACTATACTTTTGAGAAAAGAAACAAAACTGGTGGATGTTTAGAATAAATTCTTTCCTATGGTTGAGTTCAGTTGGCAGATATTTCTATATCACAGGAAGTCTTCTTGAAATAAGGTGGTAAAGACTTAGTCGATTTGGTTGTTCAATAACTTTTGTTTGACAAGTACAGGAAGCGTTGTGTTGTTTCAAATGACAAATGTCTTCTTACTGAAGTGAAGGACAGTTAACGTAAATTGGCTGATTTTATGCAGCTAATGAAAGGTTCGCTTTATTCATTGACTCAGTGTAAACTGATCTAAAGGTATATATATCATCCTACTCAAGTAAACAACAGAAAGAAAGTCTCTGTACTGTCATATATTTGACATAAACAGTGAATAAGTTCAAAACACTAGGCGATTTCAAGCAAAGTTCTGCACTAATTGAATGAAATGGTCGTCTTTTCTCTTCAAGGAGTATCTTGCCAGTTTTAAAGAAAATTGTAGCTAAATCAATACTAACTTTAAAACAAATGCAGTCACAAACATTCTTTCGCTTTAGTAAACCAAATAAAGTTATAATATAATATATATATATATATATATATATATATATATATATATATATATATATATATAATATTATAAATATAATATACATATATCCACATCTATTCTGGAGAAAATATTCAGCCGGAATCCATAGCGACTACAAAAAGAAGTTCACATCTTGCCCGATTAACTTTTTTGGAAAAAAGATCAATGCTAGTAGATATAAAGTGGGGATATCACAACTCTATGTATAATTAAAGTTGGAAGCTGTATTGTGTTTCTGTTGTAAAAGTAAAAACACGTAGATGCGTGATGGTCATTCTGATACACAGTTTTCTATGCATAAAGTGATTCATCCGCCGTAGGAATAGGAAACAGAGTCACTGGGCTCACAACGAAATAAAAATCTGCGTAAAAGTATAACACGTGAGTTGACACTCAAAACAAGTGCAGTTGAAATGATCGTCTCCTGTTATTGGACAAGCTGTTTAATGATATAGTCCAACTTATGAGGAATGTTGTATTGCCAAATAATAAGGAATTAAGTAATTATAAAGATAATAATTATATGCAGTAGTACTTATACACTTAAGATAATGACTTTATTGTTTTTCAATGAAGTATGTGGGCTAGACGTCGTTTGAAAAAGGATGCTACGAGGGTTACTGCATTCTTTTTCCCTAATTCGTAGTTTACCGTAGAAATAACATACTCTCACTAGGTCGATTTCTAATCACATCTTTAAAGTTCATATTGTGACAAAGACAGAGATTATTCCCACAAATAGTGGGGACAATCTTAAAATTTGTCCCAGTAAGTGTAAAAGATCCCCCACAGGTATAAGAAAAAAATTAGATAGGATTAGACTTGTCACCATAGTGACTATTTCATTGAAGAATTTCAAATAAAATTTGATAAATTCAGAGGAGATATTGAAAAGGAAACTTTTTTCTCAAATGGAAATGCACGTGTACACTGCGTGTGTGCGCGCATTGAAGAAGGGGGTTCTAATGTTGTTAAAGCTATGAACTACTATAGTTAATATTAAATTTTTTCAGAAATCAGAACATACATAATGTCGCATCTCGACAGTGAGTTAATTCCCCTAGTTATCTTGAATTGTTTCGCAATTTAATGATAGATGATGGATTTCCTCCAATTTTTCACCAAATTTTGACGCTCGGTTAATTCTGTATTGCTGTATATTTGGTGTTGCAATTTAGCCATCATGTTCACAGTATTTCGGGACCAAAGAAATTAGCAACTTTACTTACTTCACTCCTATCTCTATATACTAAGCATAGTTTCAGCTGCCTGTAGTGGTACACGTTCCCCCATTGTTGGCCACTATACCTGTTTCTAGAGTTTTAATAACCAGTGAGAGGTTGTTTCATTCCGAATTATTACCCAGAAAGCATAAAAATGTGGTTACCGTCAAAATCATTGTCTTCAGGACGAAGTTATTTCGGTAACAGTACAATACTATGTATGTGAGCTAGAGAAAAGAATGTTACTCATAAATTTATATTCAGTAGTAATAGTTAATGTTCCCATCGATGTTCCCACCGCATCCTGGATTCCACTGCTAGCCACCATCCACCAATTGTATACTAATTAAATACCCAGACATCGTCGAAGCATCTGCACAAGAAACCGACATGTCAACCTGAGACCGAGCACTTCGGTCCAATCAATCGACGGCAAAATCAAAAATTCAATTTACCATCTTATTATCCTATAGACAAAACACCATGATTGGTTTATATTTGAATTTTTATTTGTAAAGTTATGTATATTAGAGTTAAGCCTGGTGCGATTTAATTGAAAACAATATTGTTCGCTTAAATGTGTTGTTCTAAATTTTACTAGGCGAATATTTAATATATTGAAACAAGAAATAAAAAGAAAGGACTTTTCATAATCTTTTCTAATGGTCAACTGAGATCTGAAGCCCTGAAATGTCAGTGTGAATATGTTCATCCCCCCTCCCCCTCCATTGTACAGCTAGATGCTTTAGTTTTAACTGTAATGGAAGAGAGTACTTAGATAAATTCTTATCCTTTGTATTTAAAAGTGTCTGAGTAGAGAATTTTCCACATTGAGAATCGTTAAAAGAATGAAGCATTATTCCCTTTCAGCCACTTTGTGCTAACACTATATCTTCGCTCTTATTCAGTTTTCGTGTTCCAAAAAGAAACGTTGCTTTAATGAATCGCTGAATATACCGTTATTACTATTATTCGAAGTACATATGCATACAATTCACTTTATTTCGACTCCTAACAAGAATTAGTCCTGAAACTTTCACCTTTTTGCCATTTATTCATAAATGTGAATTCTGTTTGGTGACATTGTTGAAAAGAAAACCACGTTTCGTCGCTGCAACTGCCTTTTGGGTTTCTTCTGTGATCATACGAGTATACTCCACAGTCTAGATAGTTGTATTCAGACTTTTGGTCATTTATTTATGAAATTTGTGCGGTTTCCATAGTTAAGCATTTCAGCTATTAAATAAATGACTAACTATTATATTGTAGACTAATAAAAGGCCACTAGGTTGTCTCAGCCTTTATGATTGTCAGATGGCCACCAATACAGACATCTCGTTAGATGTTCATTTTAAAAGAGTTGAAAACGTTATCTTATAATTGACATTGATATATATATCATACAGTGATTAATTACCAAGGAATGCCGTCCGATATTTTGCCCATGTTATATAAGAATCCATTTGTTATTGAAGACTTTGATAGTAGTAGGCTGAAAGCATAATCGTTTAAAACTAGTAATACAGATTGCTAAAATGATTAAGCCCCCTGAAATGATGAAAAAAGTAATATACAATGAAACTTGTCCACATACCTTTGTTTGTTCTTGTGTATTTATGATTTCATGGTCATTTTTAAATGCTTCAAAGTCAATGAAAGATGTGTATGCACATACCCTATGTGGGTGTGTACCAAAATCCAATTCCCATTCATTAAATACTAACAGTGGTAGATGTACACACTGCGGCAGAGTGATGCAGAGATACAGATTTGATATATGGTAAGAAGATTACTCTTTTGGTTACTAAATGATACGTTTCAACCGTATCTGTGAACAGAAGAAATATACGTTTATTGATTTTTTTCTAATTTGTTTCATTAACTTAGGTCCTGAATAAAACTGTAGCTTGTATACTATACTATACTGCATTTTAGTGTCGGTTAGTCTAAAGAAAACACTGAACATTCAGAAGACATATTCGTTATCAAAAGTAGCCAGTCGGTCAATGATTACTTTAACACTTCATCATCAAAGTTGGCTGTTTAATAAATTAGTGAGACATCTTGAAGTATTCGATTGATATAACTCACAGGCATGGGTCAGTTCGATTTACTCCTAGTATGCATTATCGGAAAACAGTCATTTGCGTTAACAAGGATGTTGCACATAGTGATTAATTTTTGACAAGTTCACTATGAAATGAAGCCCAGATTGCTCCTCAACTGGAACACGGAGTGTCAGAGGGACATCTTTAATGGACTCCCATCTGTGCCGTCACTTTCATCTGACTCCATAATTACCACAAGTTTTCATATCCGCTTCCCATAACCTCCTATATGTCATAGTTGAACGCTCGTTTTTTCCATTTGGTTTTCACTGGAGAGTCTGGTATGTGATGTCACCTAAAGGTCTCTTCAGCATTTTTCTTAGGCAGTAGGTGGTTAGTTGGTTCCCTGTCCGCCTGATTTCCTTGTCGCTTTTCCTTCCCAATTGTCCATTTAATCTTCAGTTTGGAGTGAATAAAGCTGTCGATGAAGCTCTTCAACCCGCATTTAATTGGCAATAATGGTGAAAATTTCAATCCTGTTCTTTGAGTTGTGTTACCTTTCTGATCTTGGCTCTGACATCTGTACTTGTGTCATCCGTAGTTGAAAAAATCTCCCCTATTAAGTGAAATAGATAATTTGGATTCTTCTCGTTGACAGTATCTGATACTTGTTGTTGGTCTAGTATCTTCATAACCTCTGTCTTCTCCATACGTACCGACGACTTGTTTCCGTTGATTTTCTGACAGCTTGTCGATTTCCGTTTTCGAGTCTTCGAATTTGGATGACATGAGAAATAAATTGTTCTCGAAATTCAGATTTGGGCTCTTTACATTGGTTCACACTATGCTCGTCCTCTCAATGTGTTTTTTGTGTGATCTAGTCCATCACAACTAGGAAGATCATCGGTGACAACAGGCAGTCTTATCTTACTCTTTTCTTTGGTGAGTCTTTTTCTGTGAATTACTTGGTATGTGGCTTCACCACACAGATATCAAATAAGGTTTATGACGGTTTGGGATGCTGAGTGTTGAAGCAATTCCCCAATTACTTCACAGTCGACGCTGCCGAACGCCTCTCCAAAGTCAGTGAAGTTGAGGTATAGAGTTGACTGCCACTCAAACCTTCACTTTTAAAACCAGCGTGACTAACATTCAGGTGAATAACCCATAGTTAAAAACTGTTTTTAGTAAAGGCAGTCTCTGAAAACAGTACAAAGTTAAATCAAAGTTTATAACAAAGTGAACAATTATTTAAACATAAAATGAATTTAGAACAGGAAAAAAGGCATACAGTACACCTCTCGAAGTATGATAGAGAAGATTTGTAGCTCAGGTGGATGTCCCCTTCGTCTTCGTATCCACGAACATAAGCTAGCCGTCAAAAGACATGACATCCATTCCCTCCTACCACTACATACAGACGACCATGGACATCAATTCGACTGGGACAACCAACGTTCAGATGTTAGATACAGGAAGCAACAAGAATGCTAGAGAATTTTTAGAAGCTTGGCATTCCAGTGGATCATCAATCAATAGACACATCGGGATAAACAAAATTTATCAACCAATAAGAAAGAAACTTCACACACAAAGGGTCAAAGTTCAAGTCAAAGAAACAATCAGTTCCAATACAAGTAACCTAGAACGTGTGAAAACACACACAAACAACCAATCACGTCCAAGGTCACCAGGAGAGATGATTAATAAACTCGTGGAGAAATCTAAAAGCTCACTTCAAATTGAAGTATGCACTGAAGATGTCACCCAGTAAGATGATGAAAGCTTCGCAAACTAACCATCCAGCTCAGAGAACAAAACCACATCAAAACCTCTCGAAGTACTGTAAGCCCTTCATTTGAGGCCGCTAGATAATTATGTAATTAAGAAAATTATGAAAATTTAATGTAACCATGTCACACACTGCTGACTTATTTGGGGGGGGGTAAGAAACGGGAAATGTTTTACAAACTGAAATTCTGAACCCACACATTTTTTTGACTATATCTTAGTCGAACTGAACTAGAATATAGATCTAAACTATCAGATCATTTGTATATTTGTCAACTGGTTGAATAGTTCTTTCTACAACATGTGTTTGTTTGGAACTAGCCATTGATTATGCTTGCCATTTAATTAATCTGCACAGGCAGAAAAACTCAAGATATCTGATACAACACCATCAATCATACTGGTAAACACATTTTTATCAGAAATGACAATTTTTTCTGTTCGTTTAGAGTTAAACAGGTGCACAAGCGCTATGGCGTGCTTCACTAAAATTCAGCCCACCTTCCCAGGATAACTCGTAAAACATGAATGTTCAATCGTATATTCAGGATACATGCTGTATAATACAGCATTTACACCATCCCAATGCAACTTCCATCATAATTAAATTATGAAATCGATTACGTTTCTAAAAAAGAAAAACCTGAAACCTAATTCCATCAGCAAATAAAAAATACAGAAATTGGTATCTTAGTTTATCACATTCATTTCAGTATGTTTTTACGAATAAACATTGTTGCATAGATTTGTTTGTGCACATGTCTTTTGAAATTAGTTTTTAAATTTACGCAAGATCCACGTGAGTGTGAAAATTGTGCACCTCATGTCTTTTGATCAGTCTTTTCAGCCGATGTTGGCAATTTTGTAAGAATCAATGTTCACTAGTTTGATATCCATTTAAAAGCAATTTACTGTTAGGCAAGGTTGCATATAGACTCACAAAGTTTTAAAGCTGTCACAGAGCAGAGATGAAAAGAATTCGCTAATTTTTATCTCTTTCTTTGTGGTCTTAATACAGATATTTACTTAATACATTGTGAAACTGCCGGCGTAAACCCTTTTTCATGCCGAAGATTTACTTAAAAAGTTCCAAAATAATAAAAGAACAGCTTGAGAAAGAGTTGTTACAGAGTTTGTAGTGCAGCTGTGGATATAAATAACGCCAATGTCTTACCTATATAAGGTCATTTACTAAAAGCCACATAACATTTTGCACGCAAAATATAATATCTGACATAACATTTACCTACCATCTCTATTATTTCAACGATTTTTTTACGCTTCAGTAATCACAATTCTTTCTTACTATACTTCAGACTGATATGTCCATCTTATATTGAATGTCTAAACACTAAGCCAGCTTTAAATCTTATTCTGAAGGATGAGGTAAATAGTGAAAATGACATAAAAAGAAAGCTCATTTAAAGTATTAACAAGTCTTGTTATTCACAAAATAAGATCACTATAGCAACAAGTATGCTAACACTAAGCCTATTAGGAGAAGTAAACAAAAGTCAACCAAAATAATCAACCTAACCACTAACCAATTCAAAATGATAAGTTTTTCATTTATGAAGCATGATGTAAAATTAGTCATAAGTGCTCCATTCATTTCATCCTACCAACGACACTGGAGTTCATCAATGTAGATGTTTGAAAACGTCAGTTTAAGAAAGCAGTATTTCAAATATTTCATTCCACAAAATGTGAAGAGGCTTAGTTAACATACCATTGGCTATAATACTGATGTCTTTGATGTCTACGTCTTGCAGTAGATATGTTACACTACAAAAATGAATGAATTATTTACTGTTGTCAATTAGTCATGCACTGAAATTAGTGATTGATAAACAAAAACACAGAACTATTTCTAAGGATCTGTTGTTCATTACGTTTGCTCTGGTTGCAGTTAATTTCAGAATGAACTTCGTAACGAGTAAACATCTGTCAGAGTACAGTACAATTGGATAACAAGAAATATCATATATCTGTCTTATTATAGATCAAGACTCTTGAGTAGTTCAGGTACATGGTATTCTGCTAAAACTGATATCAGATTGAGGTAACTTGTTAAAACCTAGCCCCTATAGTCGTTTATATTCTTCGCCGATACTTGGCATTTCATGAAGCTGATCGTGATTCTCTCTACGAAGTCCATCTTAAAATGCATTGTTACTATATTCACTCGTTAATTTTAGCTTACTTGTATCTTCTGTAATTTAATTTAATCATTATCATTGCCATATGGTGTAGTGTAAACCAAAAAAAGAAGATGATTAAATCATTTGTCATCTTTTTATTTTCAGTATACCTAAGGGCATTGAAGCGAATTCTCTAAACATTCGTTTGTTAATATGATATAATAGTTTCAAATATTATTGTAACATTTTTAACAAACAGAAATAGGTAATACACATAATGAAACAGGCTTACATTTTTGTACACATGAGTACATGCTTTCATTTAGACACATGTACATCAACAGCAGTTATACATGCACAAAAGTAGAGAATCTGCACTCTGATTCATGTGAAATCATCCTACGAATTTTAGTGTTCTTTTATGTGAACAACATCAGTAATTTTTATTCTTTTAGGAGGGCAAGCCATATTTTATAAATGGAAGAAATAAAACTAATACTACATACAATCCAACAGATTCATTTAAGTTATATAATCACTATGATTAAGATGTATGCTATTAACAGATACTTCTGAATGCCACCTACGTAGGTCACTTATCTCCATTAGCCGAAAGACAACTATCTGATTTGTTTGAAACTGAGATTATCATAAGTACATACATATTTCAAAGACTAATTCCTGAAGTTAAGAACTGTCGTTCTTTCATTAACAATTCATACCTAACACTACCCTTTATGTAAAAAAATTCTGACTCATCTTCCACTTTGCTAGAAAGACAATATGTATTTTGAGCTCTCAGGCACTTTCGAAGACATTATTTTCTACCTTCTTCACTTCTACATGTGTGATTCTCACGATTTTAAAACCCTTATTTTTGTTATTGTCAGCTCTTCATTTTCATTCATTTCTATAAATATTGGAAGAGAGTATGTTTTCAGAATAGAATTTCATGTAGCTAATTGTCTTCGAAAACGTTTATCGACTCGATTCAACAGTCATAGGGTAGTGCCACCTATCAAATTATCCACAACAGAAAACTGAGAGAAGTTTTCGAGTTGAAGACAAGGGTAAGACAAGGATGCCTACAATCACAGATGATTTTCCTGATCATGGTGGATTAGATAATCCAGGAGACCATGGAGAGCAAGAAGACAGGAATACTCTGAACCTTTAGAAGGACTCTAACATATCTGGATTTCGCGTATGATTTAAGTCTGGTGTTACACAAAATCATGGATCAACAGGCAAAAACCAACAAATTGGAAGAAAAAGCAGGTAGCGAAGAAAGGATTTCAAGTGAACATAGAGAGGACGAAGGTGATGAAGATAACTAACCAACCAATCGACAGCAACAACCGATATGAATAAGTATCAGTGGGAGAAACTTGAAAGAGTTCAGTTCCTTCACTTATCTACGCATTACCGCTTCAACTGCAAAAGGCATAGATAAGGATGTTGAAACCACTCAGGATCGGAAAGGCAAGACAGCTCTTCATCATTGAAATCAGTTTGGAAATCAACTGGTATCACCATGAAGAAGGAAATTCGGATCTTCAATACAAGTGTTAAGTCAGTTCTTCTATATGAGTCAGAAAATCAACGCGTCACGAAAAGCATTCCCAACAGGCTGCATAATTGCATCAACAGCTGCCTTCACTCCATACTGAAAATCACAGAATAAGAAAGGATTAGCAACAAGAAACTCTGGGGACGAGTTAACCAAGAACCTATTGCTCAACAAATGTGTAGAAGAAAATGCAGATGGACTAGACACACGCTGAGTAGACCGTTGAGTGACACCACAAGCCAGGCCCTCTGGTGGAACTCGAACGGGAAACGATGAGTGAAACGGAGGTTGTATGAGGGGGGATAATTGTTTATGTTCATTCGTGGGCCCAGCTAAATAGGACTACAGAAAACAGGATAAAAGGGAGATTCTGCAGCTGGGAACACAACAGAATAGTAATAACAATAATTTTCGTATTCGATACAGCCCGTATGAAGCGTTGTGAGATAGTACAACACCCAGGTTTGTCGCAAACAATATATTGTGTCTGAAAATTAGTCTGCTTTTCTAAATCACCTTATAATTGTGTCCTATATATCCTCAAACTTACTGAGCATACAATTCATTTCATTTTATACAATTTCGTCTTGGATTCAAACTATACTGCAGGTATAACCGAATTTGTTAAACGAAAGGTATTTTTTCAAAGTGAGTAACTACGGGATGTGGCTTGGTTACATAGGACCTTTTGAATGAAAAATATATAGTAGAGGGGGCTGTTTAATGCGCCTTCGTTGTCTTGTATGTACTTCTTCATCCCAAGTGTAACGGATATGCAGGTAGTTCCTATCGCTCACTAGATATCCAACTACACATATGACAAGAATAGAAATAACACAGCACAAAGTTATTTAGTCAGAGCAACAGGAACAAAATTCGCAGTAAAATAATTTGCACATGTCATTTCGAGACTTCTCTTGAACTGCAGAAAGGCTAAAATATAGATAGTATCATCAAAATAAGAACACAAATTTCTTAACCTTTTAGAAAAAGATTGGCATGAAGATCATTGTATAGGGAGGCAATAAGGGATGATCTACATGCTAATAGGATAAAAAATGCGTGTTCTTACTTAGTAAATATTATCTATGTTTTAGGCTTTCTGCAGTTGAAGAGAAGCCTCGAAGAAATATGTGCGCATTTTATACCACGAATTTTGTTCTTCATGCTTCGGCGGAGATGGTGAAGGCAATACGATGTACTAAGTTTATTTGTGAAGTGAACTGTTTCTATGGATTAATGTGTTGTTGAATACGGCCAAAGACAATAATTGATAACCGTCACCTCAGATTACCAGTTGACTCAAAATGCATATATATATTGTTCCCATGAGGCCTGTCTCTTTACGGTCTTCACATCACAGGATCACAATGTGTGTCGAAGTAACCTGCTGGTTGCTTTATATTTGTATTAAGAGTAAATCACCTGAGCTTAGTACAAACCTTAGATAAGTAAAATTAGGGCTATCTAACATCAACACTATCTGTTTTGCCTACAAAATGAACACTGACGGTTACTTAATACGTACACAACCGATGGTTTGACCAAGTTATTAGCAGACAAATAAATGCATATGATGAACTATTCCAACTGAAATTCTACACCGCCTACTTTGTTCACCTTGTTGTGTGTTGGTCTATTTGCATGTACAAGCATGCATACATGTTAAAAACAAATATTCTCTGTTTGAATTTACAAATTAGATAACAAAAAGAGTACACAAAGTCAACCTATCAGAAAGAATGATTAAAAAAATATCTGGTATCTAACAGACAAAGACGTGTACACGACAATAAAGTTGTAATGAAGTGATACAGTCTTGGAAACATCACAAAAAATTTCGTTTGTTGTGATGACTCTCTATATGTACTTAAACTGGTCCATATTTAGCACACGAGTCTGATAAAATTGTAAATGGATATTATATAGAGTTACATATAATATATGAGTAGAGCAAATGAAATATAAATAATCATTTGTCTTAAAGTCTCTTAATGACTTGAGTTAATTATGATAATTGTTCTATATGAATGCGTTTAAGATGAAATAGAAATGTAGTCTGATAGTTGTATTCAAACTACTTATATAAATAAGTAGTTTGTCTTAGGCGAACAAATTTAAATCTGACCAACATGAAAATAAACTTGAGTAGGTTTTAGGTAACGAGTTCAGTGAAACAAGAGAACATTAAATCTACTGCTATTAAATAAACGATAACACGGTCGTCTACACGAGAAGTTCACTTGAATGAAAATCCCAAAATGCATAGTTGAGGAAAGAGTTCAAAATAATTTGATTCCACCAGAAACTCAGTTAATACAATCGAATTCATTCAGAATTGTTCCGTTACTTGGTGCAAAACCTTATCATTCATGTCTGTTATCAGTAGTAACCTGTAACATTTTCGTTTAAAAGTACCAGTTACATCAATCAGTTTCTCCAAGTAATTCATTTCATTAATTTCATACATTTATTCCCCTTAATGGTGATGTAATGTATGATCACATGTTGAAAGTTTTTTGTTACATTTCACCATCACCACATTCTGTGATAAAATGGTAAAATAGTGATTTATGGACTCTGTAAGGTACTCACTGTAGAAATCGCAAGTGAAAAGCTACTGATATCAGATTACTCAAAATGGAAATATAAAGCACTTAGAATACTTATAGATGAACTGGTTTAATTATAATAAGGGTTTTTTGTGTTTCCCAATGAATGAAAAACAAAACGATATTGTTTTTACTGACATTTCGCTATTTATTGCTAATAGCGTTATCAAAGTATTGAACTCGTTTAATGTCTGAAGTTGAATGGTGGATGGTGACTAGCAGTGGAATCCAGAATGCACATTTCGTTCTATTTGGTACTCGCCAGCTGGATGTACCTTCATTCTGCAGTGAGTGATGACGTTCCCACCGAAGCTCAAAGTTGTCTAAATAAAGGGAAATTTATAATGTAAACAAATAGCCTTTGTCTTTTATCACTGACTACAGACACCTGACTGAGAGAAAAATTACATCGTTCAAAGGTTTCAGTCTTCTCAGCAGAAACTACTTGATAATGATTAGATATTATATCCCTAGTGATGGAACAAGAAAAGAAAGGAACTAAATAAATGTCAATTATTCTGGCCTGTTCATGACATATAGCAGCTTCTAGATTATGCCAGTTATCTGATTGTACTCTGGTGTGTACTGCAACTCAGAAGCAGCATGTAGTAGAATATTCTCGGTTTAAATCAAAGGAGATATAGGCTTAGTAGAAAAGTTCTTGAAATAAATAGAGCAAGTAGTTTCAAAATGTACTTTAAAGAAAACACATGCATTCTCTGCATAAGATCGCAATTTTTTAACAGTCATGAAAGTAATTTCACAAGATGAACAACTGTGAAACTAACAGGCTGTCTCCATTCTCATCGGTATAACTTAGATGAATTCGAATATACCACTGACAGTCAGTCCTATTACATGTAAAGGGAAGTAAATTGCAGATAGAATGTAAAACAATTCAAGTTTTTTTTTATGTTTTACTTGTATCTATCTGAAGAATTAATTTACCACTATGGTTATTATACTTCTAAGTATTGGCTGAGTTTAAGTCATTTATTTTTCTCTCTTCCTTTTAATAGAACTGGTTGAAGCTTGACAAACGCATAGCTAAACAAGTGGAAAGTAAGTCAACGTGAACTATTTTTTATTTTTAAATTATGATATATAATTTGGTATAAGCTGCGTTCAGAATAGCTGGTTAATACTGCTTTGTAACTACCTTGAAATTTTGCAAGACGATAAGATACCTAGTAGAAAACATAAAGATAGTAAAATTTTCACACTGGTCTATTCTGACAAAGAGTTGGGAGGAAGTTTTATAGCGATCAAAACCCATCCGTTATGATCTGAATGTAGAAAAGCGTATATATTGTTGTATAACTGGCAAAACTTACTTTAGACACGTGCAGTCATGAAACGCTCCAAAGATAAGAAAAATACAACTGTTCTGGAATAATGTTTCGATTTTTTGCTAAAAAACGATAACATCAAAAACTCAAAGTCATCTCAACAGTGCCGTTAGGCAGCAATTCAGTGCAGCCTAGGTACAAAAGGAACATTTAGAAACAAGTAAAATATCTCCCAAAAAGTGGGATCAAAAACTCTGTTTACAATAATCACACACCAACGCTTCCTGAGGGCAGTCGGAGGTTAGAAATGACCTTAATTCCATCGAATATAATCACATCATTCAATACATTGTCAATAAATACACAACCACAAAGAGAAGGATTACAACTGGTAATTGAACAAGTGCGAAGACAAACAATGAAGATCAAATCAATATGTGATATACAAATGTCAAAATAATGATATACAGTCTAGAAGAGAAATAGATAATAATTACAAAGTCAGCTGCAACGTTCAGATAAGTACAAATATTGTGATTAAGTCGTCCAGGTGGGATTTTCCAAATAATTTTACCGTTCCAAGTTTATTTATTACAATAAATTAATCTAATGCACAATATCAATAAAAAAGGCTCCACGAGAAGTGTTTTTTTAAATGTTTCACAAATTATGCTCATTATCAAACACATTTGGTTTCTCAAATTCCTAATGCTCACACTAAAGATTAGTGAAACTATTGATAAATACCTAACTGGTTAATTTCGCAACTGGTGACCTTTAAACACTGTAATTATATTTACAATATGGGAATAGTGTGACTTATAGGACGATACCTAGATAACTAAACGTTATGATATTTCGGAAAAATTTCAATTAGAAGTAAGAGATATTTTTGACACACATGTTTCCACACTTCATTGTTACTGAGTTGAAAATAGCCTAAAGGTCTCCCCAAAAATGTTGCGCGGATGAAAGCAAGTTGTCAGTACTTTCAGCCTGTCATGAAATGTACATGCTTTGTACTTTGCTTGTTTCGTACTTTGGAAATTCTTGTTTATATTCATCTTTATAAGCAGTGTTAAGACTGACTGTGTTTATGAGAAGAGGGGATGCGAAACTAACACTACCAAAAGGCACAGATTTAAGTAATGGTTTTCCTAGCATTGATAGATTCCGATCTTTGGATCTAAGCTCGTTAAAGTGTAATTTTCTTTCAGTGATGCCTTTGACGGATATCATAATCTAGTGGGAGACGCTGAACGTGACCAAACCGTTAAGACTATATGAAGATTGGTAGAGTGAATTTTTTCTGTTCTTCAAGTAAAGCAAATCCAAATTATATCAACATTACGTGATGAAACATTTTCAAGAGTTTTGTTTGTAAGGATTAAATTTGCTTTTACGAGTTTGACCACGGATTGATATCAGTTTGAGAACCACTGAAAACCAGGCAGTACTGGACAGCTGTTTGATCCTAGTTTGGGAACCATCGTTTAGTTAGCTCGGAAGGTCCTGGGTTCCATCCCCAGTGGGTGCGTACTGCCGATGATTCCCAAACTAGATGAAACAGCTGTCCAATACTCTCTGGTTTTCAATAGTTCTGTAACTGATATCAACCCGTGGTCAGACTCGTAATGAAAGATGTCTTGCTTAACATTAATATAGTCTAATGCCACATAATACTAGTCGTTATGGATGGTTAGATTAGTGACTGTTTTTTCTAATAATACTAAGCTAAAATCATCTTATTCAGTTGCTAAGATAACCTTTTTGCCATCAATAATTACTGAGTTGGGTGACTATAATAAGATTCAGTCAATCTTGATTAATTCTGAAATCCCAAAATAAAGTGAATCGCATTGGCTTTCTGGTATTTCGGTGACATGTAATTTACTGAATGAAACTGAGATTTTGACAGGTTTGGTTAGTTTACAGTAGAAATAAAGTATAAAGGATACATTATTGAAAAATAAGATTGAGAAGTTTTAAAACGTCCACTAGGGTTTAATTAGACTCGATCATCTTATGTACTTATAGGTGAGCGAAAAGTTCTGGTTTTGAACTTATAAAACTGACGACTGAGGGAATTCAAAAATTGTGCTGACGTAAATACATGAACACTTTTAGATATTCTATTGGAAAAGGCATATGCATATGTGTAAACGGGAGGGCACCACTTAGGGAACAGTGCAAAACAATTAATTTCAGTTTGTCTGCTATCATTTTTCAAGCATGATGGTTTTCTTCTGAACATGCCTCAGGTGTCCATTCTTCGACATTGAGTTAGACAGAGACTATGCATGTAGTATCTTTGATCTCATCACAGATTTTGTATGTCACTTGTTACTGAATTTATCCTTGCAATCAGCATTTAATTAGCTCACTTGACAAACCATATTTTAAGCGTTTGAGGTGGATTGATAAAAATGGTGACTGATAGATAAACGTTTGGTGTTGATAGCACTAGCCACTTTTTTTGCCGAACAATTTAACTAGGATGATCAGTGTCAAAAGTTTACAAAACAAACCCATTCAGTATTGTAGAATACATTAAGTGTGCATAACGTAGGTGGAACTGAAAGCAAATGAAACAGTTTTTATGACAACGACTTTCTGCCAAATACAAACCAAAATTTTATAGACACTATGACTTCACCGAAGAATTTATGATCAGCACACTTGAAACTCAAAAAGCTACATTAGTTGACTCACAATAAAAAAACAGGGAATTTGTGGTAAGATTTCAGAATCAAAGACTGAATGACTAGAAATTAAATCTAGAATGGAACATTAGTTTTACCGAAATTCCCAAAACTCATTTCTGATTACTGAGAAGAAAAACCAATCTTCGATTTCCATTCGCATTGTTGTACGTAGCAGAATCGTGTAAATAAGATGAACCTATTTGAGCCATAGATTTCCTTCAATTGGGTTAACACATGACAACTGCATATATGATAATCTGGTGATAATTTGTTTGCACGATGATACAAAACATTTTAGCTGGTATAAAGCTCTGTATGTATGTGTGTAAGCATGTGAGTTCACGTTAGACGTGCTACGCATCAGTAAATAAAATCATAAATGAACTTGGGTTTTTTGATGAATAATAGTTTTTCGATTCCGCTGAATATTCCACTTAATTTCTTATTTATTGTTCAAATAGAAGTACCATGGAAATTGGAATTTCGTGTACGTTTCTACCCGCCAAATATAGATGAATTCAAAGACGATTTAACCCGCTACTTTTTTTGTTTACAATTAAGGCAGGATATTATCTCTGGACAGTAAGTAAAGTAGTTTTTAACCGCTGCTAACTCACCTTTTAATAAGCCAATGAATTCTGTATTTTCAATCATTCCGACCACTGAATTGTAAACAACCAAGTAAACAGGAATCAAGTATGCGGCGCGAATACTACTATTTCAGAGAAAAACATTTATTCTTTTTTCATGCTCAACAGTGTTTTAGCCCAAACTGCAGCGGATCCTGAGACACCTCTTGTTGATTTCACACTTGATCTCTTAATAATATACTGACTGTTGGGTGTCTTTGTTCACTACAGTGAAACTGAAAATTTCTGCACATTTTCTTCTACAGGACATAAAATAATTCTGAATTATAATAAAATATCAAACAGCCTTTTTCCCTGAAAACTGTTAACGAATATTTGCATCTCCTTAATTTGAAGCAACGATTTCACATTTTGATGTCTAACAGTATACGCAGTGAAAACAAAAAAATGAGTAAGAACAAACATTTGATGATATTAGTTGGAGGCAATCGGCAGGACGCCTTGGATCTTGCACCAAAGATAGCACTAGACACACCACACTAGTTACTAGTGTCCAATGAAGAATTGGACCTTCACGGAATACTACATGTTAGTTCTATCTGTAGAGACTTTATGATTCACAAATAAATTTAAGCTGACACATATATACGTCCGTTCAAAGTCATGATCAAAACTGCTTTTGCGAAATTAGGCAAAACAGAAACTATTTAAGGAATATCCTTCCTTTTTGCATCATTACGATTTAGCGCTCTTCCAAAACGAACATCCTTAGTAGTCTGAAATTAGTTACAGGAATATACCTAGTTTCACATACAACCAAACTGTGTATGCAAGCAAAAATTTAGAAAATTCGTTTCCGCTTTTAAAAATACTCGATTTGTAACAGCATAAGGCAAGACAGGGAAGCCGAGGTATATTTTTCATTAATCAAACCGCTGTTTATATATCTACAGTCTATATGCTTTAACCAACCACTGAGCGTCTAATTTTTTCCCCTTCACGTTTCCCAGTGGAACATATGGCTCCAAGCTACTGGCTTGAAGTTTCTGTAGCAGTATCTATTTTATTAAATGGCTTAGCGAGGTAAAGGAGTGAGTCGGCCGGGGATCTAACCCCGGACCATGTGCATGGTCGGCGAGCGTCCTAGTTGCTATGCCACCGACGCCGAGCGTTTAACTTTAGTTTTCATTAAACGAAATGAAAAGGTTTGTTCAAATATATATAGTATTCTGTTGCTAACTCAGTACTGAACTGTGGGAATATCTGAGAATCATATTCCGTTGGCACACATTATCTGTATCACACTATCATAGATTTACGTACTTTTGATAGCTTTACTGAGATGTGTCTTTTTTAATAGCAAAATATCTCTGATCACAGGGATTGAAAGTAAACATTTTGCTTGGGGTGATTGTGTTTTTGAATGTATTTACCCAAAAGCCTAAAAAAGTAAGCAAATCATACACTCTTACATAAGAACAGCACGAATTCAGCTTCACAAATTCTAAATTTCTTGCACATTTTGCTTTGATTAAAGTAACAGGGCATTAAGACTTGTGAACAATATACAAGAAAATTGTCTCAGTAGAATTTTATCGTGGTGTTTATGATGGATTAAATTCAGTATTTGACAATTCTGAAAAATTATCATAAAGGCTGATAGGAGTAGTGTAACAAACACTGATCATAATTAGACTTTACTTACCAGGAAAGTGATGTACATTCAGTTGAACTACAACGAATAGTGGAGATGATACACATCCACTTACTAAGCCTGGATTTAGAGACTGAATAACTTAATATATATTGAAGTTGAACACTACAAAACAGAAAGCCAGAAGTACCTAGTTTCTAGGAATATTTTGGTATGAATCTGCAGAATCTACCCCAAAATAATTTATTTAGTATCATAGGTGTAAATAAGTGATTACAATTGAACTGGTGGAAATATTAAAATCAATTTTGATTAAACTTCTCCACTGACTTCAGTATAACGCTGTAGTCTTAGAGATTTGGATCTGGTTAGAAGCTATGACTTCCTATGATAACTGGTGAGATTAAATTCTAGTTTCATTAACCTATAATTCTTTCAATTAATAATAATTGTAATAGCGTTATTCTTAACAATACTTCTGATAGTGTGGAGTTGGCAGCACAGAGTACAATACTACATCTAATGTACTATTCGTAATACATAGCTAGGGGCAAAACAGTTACCAAACTCCATGATGTTTACAGTAAGAACTAGTCAGCTAATTAACAGAAATGATGGGAAGCGTGGAAAGTGGTTTTTATTTACTACTGTAAAGTAAATAATACAGATGAGTGGAATAAGTTTTAGCTAGTTACAAATCCTTCTATCCATTAGCACATAGACTTTCATTTCACAAACAGAATTTATATTCTTGGCTACTTTTCCTGTTATTACCTGGTTTATGTAAGTGTCACTAACACACTGTCAAACTGCACCATCACTATGTTATACATCGAATTATTCCTTTATTCAGACTTCCATGTTCTCATCACACATATGTAATTCTTGGTGCTTATGTGGTACAGTCAGATGCTGGAGATTATGATCCTAACACCCATATTGGCACTGATTATATTGCCAATATTCCCTTCGCTCCACAACATTTACAAACATCAAAAATGCTTCAACAGATTGTTGAATTGCACAAACTTCACAAGTAAGTTCGCATCGCTTTTACTTCTAAACACTTTTTTATATAAAAAATCAAAACTAGAAGTTGCCTTTACTAGACATTTTAGTTTTGATTTTGAAGGAATTTTTAATTCATGACGATTTACAAATCTATTTATTTACATTACTTGATCAGTTAAAGTTTGCACTAACCTATGACAACTATGTAGTCAATACCTGTAGGTAAGAAAAACTTTATACACTTCTAACAGTAGACGAAATTTTGTGGGAAACATAGAGACTGACTATATGATGGTGGAGTTCTGTATATAACACGGTCTAACAGGTAGTAGTACAAAAACAATGACCTAAATGCAGAAAAGTTGTTTTATGTCACTAGATATTATTTCCTGCATCTGTAAATATAATAGTTCATGCTTTTAAGCCATCAGTAGAAGTGTGTTGGAAATCAAACCTTCTTATGTTATATCCCGAACTTAACTGAATCAATTACCTTATTACTGATCGTACTTAAAGGTGTTTTTAATCCGGCTAAGACTATATCTTCTTTTAAACGTGACGCAAAACTATGGAGATTAAAAATGACTGCATTAGCAATACGGACATAATACTGTTGACTCAAATCCTTCAGGTTTACTACCTTTAACGATTACAGGATGAAAACTCAACGGTTATCCTGTATTCTACGCTTCCACAACCACTAATCACGCTTTCGGACGAAACCACAAACTGTTAACATTTTCACAAAAACTGAATTAAACGTTCTATGAAAATGAAACTTTACTTACTATTCTTTTATAGAAAGGCAATCTATCGTACTCTCAAATAACAACAACACATCGAATTATAGAAAATACAGTAATTTATTTTCAGACTATACCAGCTAAAAGAGAAGAAACTGTCAATAAAAACAATCAAGAAACTAAGTAGAACATCTCTCTCTCTCTCGAAAACACCACACAAAGTGCCTAATGCAGTTTCAGAAAAATAATGGGCGTATATAAAATAAGAACCGGAAAGTAAATTGACACTAGGCTTTATTTAGTGTAAAAATTGAAATTATTCATTTACTAACTATAACTTTATCGTTTCTTACCAGCAGACCTAAAGAAAAATTTTCATAGAAAACTCAATATACATTAGTTCACTAATTCAGTTTTGTGATTAACGTGGAAAACACACAATTCCATTCCATTCCTTGGTTATAGTTCATAATCACGAAAGGCTTAAATTCAATAAAGATCCCTATCTATAAATGCATTGAGAAAATAAGTGTTATTACCCTCTACAGTCAGCTGGACTGCTTTTTTGTCAGTTCATCTGATTATACACGAGAATCGTACAATTATGAAAGATAACAATCAATCATTCACTGGAATTCCCCTAGAGATTTAATTTAAGAAATTAAATGAGAAACTGAAGCCTGACTTATTATCAACCGAGAATATGACGTTGTTCACAAAAGTGAAACTTTATTGCTTATTCTAAAGCTTTTTTTTCTTAGTAATGCGTATATGGTTTAATTTTAAGCTGCGTAGAAATCTAGGATTAACCGTCTGCTCGAAATTTAGGTTTTCAATCAAAACCTCTACATACCACAATCAGCAGAAAAGGATAGTTTATTTAGTTATATTTTAGTTAGATGTCTAAATGTGATTTCCTTCTGGAACCACACAATCTACAAATTTCTGTTACCTCTATGAACTCACAGTAGTACCAATACACATATTGCCTGATGGCAATTAGAATAGTTGTTATTCCATTTTCTCATCAATTACATTCCACAATACACTCTAGTACACCATACATGTGGCATTTCACTTCTATTTCAAAACACTGATGTTTCAGTGTAGAAGGAGTTGAATATTAAGAGGTTTAAAGGGTATCTTATTTATTGAGGAACCTTTTCGAACAAGCCCTGTCTACAGCAGATTCTTGAGTGGTCTATGGAGATAAGGTGTTTCAGAAACCTTAATAGTGCTGGTGTAGTGATATCATTTAGCCCACAAAATTGCCAGTAACCATTTTATTTTACCCCTAAAAGCTTTTCTAGAGCATTTTAATCCTTAATATATATACTGCCGACGTTATTTACTGCTAGGGCAATGATGATGGGTTCAATTTATGCTGTGTTATTGATGACAGGTATGGTATCTAAGATACCTTATTCATTAGTTTTAAAGAATCACATATATATACATGTGTATAATATATACGAATATATTACTCATGAAAAATCATCTACCCTGGCATAAATTTTCTTTAAACTTCCTGATTTTTTTTAGAGGACAAACTCTAGTTCAAGCTGACCGAGGGTTCTTGGAAAATGCTAGACGACTTTCACTGTATGGAGTTGAATTTCATAGAGCCAAGGTAAGTTGTGTTTTAAGATACTGTTAGTACGATTCTGTCATTCTTAAGCGGTTAGCAGCAAGGCTGATATTTTTGAAGTGTTATTTTTACTGTTTATGAACACTATGCAGGATAAAAATTCTCAGAATGGTTTGTAGATAAAATTTAGAATCCAAAAAATTATGAAAGAATACCAGTTCAAAACACAACAGTATGTGTGGAAGTAGACTTTCATCTTGGTTTTGTCACTGGTTAGGTTAGCGAGACGAGATATTTTAGCTTTAATTTACTAGTATCAGGCTTGAAGTTGTATATATCAGTTTAGATGCCTCTGTATACCAGTCCTTTAATGCATAGAGTTACCAAAAGTTTTGACAAACAACATTCTAACTGACTGACATAGTGTGAGTAACTTCATTAGACAAAAATACGTCAATCAGATTTACAAAACTGGCTGGCGTAACAGTTGATGATTGAAAGTGGACTGAAAATCTACGTTGCATCAGGATTAAAACCACTGACTTTGGAATAAGTGATTAGAATCTTACCATGACTAATTTTTTTTATTTTACCTTCAGTCATTGCTCAATATGAGTTTACATCTCAAGACTACCACAGCTGGCCGCACCATCAACCGCATTCATTATGTTAAGTAGATAAAAAACATGAATTGTTTATGCCAACGCAATTTACTTGAAATTTAATTGTTCTATGCTCACCAAAGGCTAATGTCATTACTTCATATTTTCCTTATTAAAATCCAGTACTAGCTTTGTTTTATTTTCATATCCATTCTGATCACAATGGCGAGAATTATTTCTGTATAAGAGCGATCTCATACCCACATCTGTTTATTAGCTTAGTTCCCGTATTTCTATGTGATTAATTTCTCCTTCTGATGACAGTATTCTATTTCCCAATTTCATTTAACAATAGTTGCATCTTTGATGGAGCAGCATATATTATTACAATGTGACTAAAGTCAGCATCATTGGTCTTTCAGTTAAACAAAATTGGGCTGCTTTCAAATAATAATTAAATAAGATGAGAAATAACCCCTTTAAATTTTTGTATATCGATTGATAGAGTCTTAAACCTGAAGAAATCTTCGAATTGGTTCATGTTAGCTTATGCTGAAAATTAAACATTAAATGAAACTGTTGAATACGTACTTTTGCCTTTAACTCTTTTGAGTTTACAGATCAGCATTTTGTATTGGAGCTTTTCACATCACAAAAATAGGAATAAAATATGAGCTCTGTTGGTTGTCATGCTGGAGAAATAACTTAAAAGAAAAACATGTTGAAATCCAGTTTAGTAAATGAAAAATCCCCATATTGAGATCAAAAGAAGATTTTGAGCGAACAGTTGTTTTCAATAACTTCTTCTTCAGGGTCTACAGTTATAAATCCATAAATAATAGAGTATATATAGCCAATAAAGGCAAATGAAAATAATATTAGAAACTGTATTGGGGTGTATGTGTAAGTTGAAATGATAGTCCATTAGTTAACATAGTCAATCAAATGTATATAGGGTGTTTAGTCAGAAAAAATGTGATGAAGTGTGAATGAACAGCTGGGTGATATAGTGTTGTTTAGTTAAATGTTAAAAAGCCTAGTGTTTGTTTAAAAACAGACAGCCCTCACACACACACATACTTAATCTAATGAATGCAGAATTTAGAAATAGACACTCTCTTTAAGATAGTTTATATTCCGCATTTAATAATATTTCTACAGTTATGCTTTGACTTGGCGGTATTAGATGGTTTCTTTTACTTGTTGTACGTGTGCCAATAATTTCTTTTTCCATCTTTACATTCATTTTCTAAAAAATATTCACAAAATATTTTCAAATCGAAATGTATCAGTTTCTTTCAAGAAGAGTTTTTCACTTGCATAGTATTCATCTGTCAACTGTCTACCGCCAGATCAAGCAAACATTAAATATTGAGTAGCCTACTAAACCGAAAAAATGCTGAAGTAAATAGAGCAATGAAATATTGGGTGACTAGAACAACTGGGTTATAAGTTATTTGCGGAAATGCATCGTATACTGTCTGGCCATTATGGTCAACAGTAGATATTGATTAACTTAGTTGCTATGACATCACACTAAATAGTATAGATGCTTTCTTCCACTTGCCGCTGGTATTTATGTTCTTAGAATGTAAATAAAATAAGGTCCTTCAGTATGTATATTTATTCATTAATTTATGTTAGTGCGTAGATATTTTATGAGTGGAAGATGACTTCCTTCTTAGGCTGTATATATTACTGAATATCACTATATCACTATTTCATAGGTTTGCTACGCATTTATTTGCTCATCCTTTTATATCCATTAATTTCAAAACATTTTACATTAGCATATTTAATCAGTCGACAAGCAGAAGAGTAAGGACAATAACTATTCTGTTCTAACTGGGTACTAGAACTGCTTCAGACTAGTAAAATCCGTTATTTTAAAGTATCCCACTATGAAACTACTGGTATAGAATCCAACAGCAAACATTTTTACTTAGCAGTAAGTAGTTCATCTCTATAAATAATCAGTGTATACCACTATCAGCTTTCATCTTCCGCTGTATGTATCTCTGACATTTTAGTTGCTTTTTTGTTTGTAAAAAATATAAAAGGCTTTTATTTCAGAATACCAGTAAAGTAATAATGAAACTGATTACAACCGGGCTGTCTATAGTTTCCCTGGCTTCTAGCAAAAGACCTTTACCTTTGATGTCCTTTGTTGACATATCCTTATCCTTGGATATTGTAGTCATAACAACCAGAAATACGTAACAGACAAAAATTGCTGGAAAAGTGTTCTAGCATAGAGCAGCAGTTGTAATTTCTAAGTTAGTTAATTAAAAAATGAAATGAATGCAAGGATTGTAGGTGGTGAGCTAAAATACTTTCTGACATATTAGGGATAGGCAACCTGAAGAGACAGATAACTTGTGTCACCTTTTGTAGACTTTTAAATTGTATTATTATGACAGTGAGCAAGAAATTAGTTCACATTCCTTTTTTATATACTTAATAGACAAATACTGGTGAAAGTGTATGTCTGGGTGTATATCACGGTGGAATATTATTATATCATGGTATGCTACGCATGAACCGATTTCTCTGGCCACAAATTGTAAAATTATTATATAAATCAAAAAATTTCATTTTGGTCGTCAGATCAATGAGCAAAGAAACACTGAGTAAACGCGGGACATTAAGAAGGACTTTTTCACCTGTTGGTTTGAAAGGATCTGACAGAAGAGCAAGCAGTTCAGAGGACACAGGTCATGATGTCACATTAACGTTCCAATGCACTGATGCACGTCTAGCCAAAAGACTATGGGATTCTTGCACCACACAACATTCCTTCTTCCGGTAAGTGTGAAAGGATATTTTTCCGTCACTGCGCATCTTCCTGCTTCAAGTTGTCGTCAGCTGAGCAAATGTTTCCTGTAATTTCATTTTATCATGATATGTCACCTCTTTTTAAAGATGCTGAGATTTTCTAATACGTAAGGATCACCTTTAATCAAGTGTCTTACGATCATTCTTCGAAGCAGATGATAAATAAATAAGAACACTTTATTCTTTAATACTAGATACCTATCGTGACCCCCTAAAATGGTTAGGTACTGATGATACAAATTTATCAGTGTTGGAGAAAGATTGATAAAAACAAACATTAAGTAGTGAGTAAGTTAAAGAAGCAATGAATCATAAGCGATGGGTAAAAAAAAACAACGAAAGCAAACACAGATAATTCAGAAAAAAAGAAATCAAACAAAAAATACATTTCCAAACTTGACGTAGGAAGAGTTACTGTATTCTAGTCCAAGGTTCTATGGATCTGATTTGAAAAATCTTAGTTTTTTCAGCCTTTAGTAAGCCACTGAGTTACCGCACTAAGTGAAATGTTCTTCTCTCTTATTCTTGGTAAAAATGCCTAAATGTGAATTTCACGACATATCATCGGGAAGTTGCATTTTAGTCCAGAGTATTGAAATATTTTGGCTTGGTAGACATCATATCTATTTCTTTTGCTTCAGCTTAAATTGAATAGAATAATGAATGGTACGCAGTTTTGTTATCACTGTGATCAATTACAACTAGAAAAACCAACTCACATTATGTGATAACAGTATATTCTGTTTTCATCAAACAAGTACAGGAGTATAACTCCATTATGGATAAGATTTTATTTTGATAAATCACACAGTGTTGTACAGTAATATTAACTGATGACCATGTTTCGAGCACAAACTATTATTGCTCATAATCATATCAATTTATATAACATTTTTCCTTCATTCATATACATGTGTGGAATCGATTATATATTGGAATATTCTGCTTCAGTTGACAATGTGTCGTAGATTTTTTCCTTTGTCCTTTCTAGCACTCTTCTTCACTTCTTTATCTAGTGCAGTGGATATTGAACTCATATTCTCCTTCTGTTGCCCATCCTCGCATTGGGTCATCTCTTTCACCATCCTTCTCTCCTCTCCTCTTCCCTCCTCCATTAGCTTCCAGGCAGATGTCCATAGAGAGCCATTCCTTTCTTCTTAAAACGCTTGTACATGTTTCCTTAAATATCACCTCCAGAGAGTTCCAGTGTTCCTCCACACAGGTATCCCCGTTGGTAACACGTAGCATCTTCGAATTCGATCTGATATGATCTGTGATAAAGGCATCCATTATGGTTTTGACCTTCAGTTTCTGAGTATCGAACGTGAATTGTGGTCTGTTTCGAGTCGTTCTGAAAGATTTCAGCTTGACCTCGGAGATTCCTTGAACTAGATGGTGGTCTGAGGCCGCCCACATCTGCTTCTCTTCTCGAATTTGTATCCAACAAGTTAAGTGCGTTTCCACTATTTTGGGCAATGTTGAGGTGAAGTCTATCTGGTTTGTAGTGTGTCCGTCAGGTGAAATCCACTTGGTCCTGTGTATAACCTTGTGCTTGTACACGCTACCTTCGATCACCAAATCATTGAGGGCTGAGAAGTCTGTGGAGAGTTTTACTTTCCCATTCATTTCGCCAATTGCCCCTCAACCCATGATGAGTTTTCTTCCTGCTTTGTTTTCTCACAGTTTAGCATTCATGTCTTCCATAAGAATTTCGATGTCTCCATCGGGAATGTTGTCGACTACTGTTTGTAGTTGTCTGTAAAAATCAACCTTTTTCTTTTGTTCTGAGTTGAACGCAGGTGCATAGCACTGGATGACTGTGACCTTTCTTCTTTTTGAGTTGAATCTTGCTGTCAGTATGCTGCTGGATGAAATTGTTTACCACAACATTAGGGCTTTGGCTACCACTGGTTATATCGTGATAGCCACTCAGCGCCTCAGTGTGTTCATGGTTGTCGTGTAGGTGACCGGAATAGATCACTGACTCTCCAGTTGATAGTTTCGGTAGTTCACATTCATTCCATCTGCTCTAACAGATTCCTAGCACTTCTATGCCACATCTTCTTAATTATATCGCTACCTAGGAAGCCTTCCCAGCCCTGTACATTGTACGTATGTTCTACGTCCTCATTCTTATTCTTGCTTTCATCGAGAGAAGACATGTCGAATGGCTAACTGGCCTCCTGAAGACTTTCACCATTCATTCCGTCTCTCCGTTTCCGGAGAGGAATAATTTTATTTTCTAAATTTCTTCCACTTTTAATATTTTTCTTGTGCGCTGGATTTTCTGTAGCAGTTTAACTGATTTCACGGGAGGGATTTCCCTCCTTCTTTTACCGGGCTTGGTACCGGCAAGAAAACTAGGGAACTAGTAAATTAGGTGAGCTTAAACATTATCACGACATGTCGTATGCAGATAGCATGCAGTCTTCTTCAAACTTTGTATACAGCCATTAGGTCACGTACTATCTTTTCACGTCCTTGGCAGATCTGGCAACAAAAATTACGAACATGTGACAGGTTAGGTAGCGTTATCAAGATTTTCCAATAACTCATTCTTGGGATCTCAAAGATTGCAGTCAGAAAACATGTCGTTTTCTACACGACTCAGACCTACACTGGGACTTTCCTTTTTGGTGGGAGCACCTCCAGTCGTTTTCCAAATTGTTCCTACTTCAGCAGACTGACTTCCTCACCTTGGTCTCTACAATTGGAACTCTACAATTCCAACACACACAAAACAATTACTGAAATTTTTTAATAGCTCTTATATTTGTGAAATGTCCTACACAAATAAAGTAAGGTTTTTATGTTACGTGTTGCAACATACAAATTGATCGTAACTCCTTCATTTAAGCTTCAAAGCTTTCAAATGTCATATAGTACTAAAATATTGTCATCATGTTCTTCTTTCATACATATTACTGTGTTTCAAATCAGATAGATCTTAGTTCCTTGCAAGTATTAAATCATGACATTTATATTGTGCGTTAAATGTACAGTTGAGCGATTCACTGACAAAATACGTTACGTACATACGCACCCTTGTTTCTCTGCAAGTGAATAATTCTGACTCCTCAAAATTAATAAAAACTACATTTACTTGGTGAATTCTATATTAGTTTGTTTATTAGATGTATCACACAGTGAAACAGTATTATTTACTGGATGACAAAGTTTCGAACAAAATTTATTGTTCATAATCATATCAATTGCAATCACACGACTTTGAAACTTGAGTTTTATAGTTTCCTTTGTCTTCTGCTATTTGTCGTCATTGTGGTAGTAGAATTTTCCAGATATCAGGGACAGGTGTTGAATCATTCCTACTACATGTATTTGCAGTTGATTCGATAAACAAAGCTTCTGTTATCAATCTCTCCCTAAAATCTAATGTCACAGGGTATAGGGAGAGATTGATAACAGAAGCTTTGTTTATCGAATCAACTGCAAATACATGTAGTAGGAATGATTCATCACCTGTCCCTGATATCTGGAAAATTCTGCTACCCTACGACAAATAGCAGAAGACAAAGGAAACTATAAAACTCAAGTTTCAAAGTCGTGTGATTGCAATTGATATGATTATGAACAATAAATTTTGTTCGAAACTTTGTCATCCAGTAAATAATACTGTTTCACTGTGTGATATATCTAATAAACAAACTAATATGAAATTACTTACTACCACAGTGCCCAAGTTTTACACATATATTTAGTTGGTGAAAGCGGAATTTGTCGAAGTTTGTAGAAGTTGTCCGTTCAGACCATTTGAAGTAAACTAAGGTGAATACGCAGTTATCGGACTAATCATTCTAATTGTAGCTGTTGAATATCTTTCATGAGAGACTTTTTCTGTATTTCATAAATGAAATGCATTTCAACTTCACTTGACCTCAGAAAGTAATGTATAAGCATAATCTATCAGAGACTCATATAACTATTGTGGAATTCACCACACGAAAAAAGTAAAAATAAAAATTAAGTAAGCTACCAAAGAAACACGTGTTTTATTTATTACATCACAATAAAAAGTAGAAAGCATAGTTTAACTATGTAAAATGCATATAATCTAGGGCGTATGCGATAATAAGTAGAGTATGCTTAGAAAAAGGTAGTGTTTTTTCCTATCGATCAGATGAAATCAGACATGAACGTGAATTGTTCAACCAATCATCTGTAATAAATTACTTTACAATTTGTTTACCTCTTATACTAGAAAACCACAAGTGAAAGACAGATAGGATCGTTGATTGTTATCTGCCTTTATTTTAGCATGTCTAAGTGAAAATAATTAATAATAATTACTATTATTTATCTAATATCAGTTTACTCCTTTTTTCTTTATAATTATGAGTGACTGCGCATTATCTGGTAGACGCAGTTCTGCAAATAGGATGTACAGATGGTGGAAGGAATGATTTCATTCAAATTAATCTAATAAGAGCACTTAGACTACCGACCAGTTAAGACTCAACGCTAAAAACCTCAAGTAGTTCGATTAAACTATTTTGCTTTTAGTGACACATATTGAATTTATTTACAATATAATCTAGTAACTTGGCGGGAAAAAAGTAGTTTAAACTCCTCACACTTAAACTACTTGTAGTTCTTTCTCTTATTTCAATTTAAACGTACTAAATATTTCTTTTAATTTTTTATTTCAGAATAATAGTGACATTTGAATAATATCTTTCTAATTGTTTAACCACTCTGATAATTCTTACCATTTCTGACTTTTCAGGAAATCAAGGTATTTAGTGCCGAATAGTAGTCCTAAAAATGAGCCATGCATCAAAATGCTTCTTTTAATCAAGACCAGATTATCTTTCAGGTAGATGTATTTGGTGTTGTCGTGTTCTCTGGCCCAGCTTTCATTCTATCTCTAGACATTTTCAGTCTAGCCGGAAAGTTGGTGTCAGGCTGAACAACAAAAGCCTACCAGCTAAACCATTAGGTTTAAAGAACACAACAACACCAAACAAATTATTATTCATCATAATCGCCCTCAGTTTGGACATTAGTGCTTAATCCATGTGGTGGAAATCACCATTTATAATCCCAAAAGCTAAGTAATGTATATTTTTTTTCCTTCACGTTCCCAGTGGAACATCGGACTCCAAGCTAGTGGCTTGAAGTTTCTGTAGCAGTGGTGATTATTTTTGCAGGATGGGGTTGCTAGTCTCATGTCCAACCTTTCCTCTTTACCAGGATTATTTCTGGCTTAGTGAGGTAAAGGAAGGCGTCGGTGGCCAGGGATCGAACCCCAGACCATGTGCATGGTCGGTGAGCGTCCTAACCGCTGTGCCACCAATGTACCGATTTAGAGGATCTATTCCATACTAAAAATGTTTTCCTTATAAGTGCTTATACAAATTTTGAAAGTGAACAGACTCAACAACATTGCAGACAGCTAACATTCAAGGCTGATTGTGATTACTTTATTGCTTGTACCAGAAATGAGAGTATTCAACAATATGTAACACTTAATAAGAAGTGTTGGCATTAATCACCACCCATTATTTCAACACTAAAGTTCTTTTGCTTAATAAATCCCAATTATTATTAAGTATTAATTCCACTATTTTGTCTTTTTTTTCAAATGACTAATCTGGCTGCTAGATTGCGTGATACACCTGGACCTCAGCGACCTAACCTTACAACCGCCTTCAGTATGCGAAAATACCATTTCCCAAGTAAAACATTTGATGCTTACTCAAGACAACCTAGTTCTGAGTGGATAACACGACAACAGCCTCCTATCAAACGTGTACAAGCTCAGAGAAAGCCACCTAATTACAGTAAGTATTTCAGCTTTAAATGAAGTCCTCACTAACTTCTCACTGTTATTACAAATAATATCTGTTTTCACTACATATATGATGAACTCATCCTCCATTAGGTTATATTAATTCACTTGGTATGCTGATGATAAATACATACATTGAGAGCAATCAGTAGAATGACTTATGTAAACTTATTATCTTATTTTAATCACTTTTTCCATTTAAAAGAGTAACAGATGATATATGGTGATAAACTTTTAAATTATTCGTATCGCTATACCGTTTATCGGACGAAATTAAGGGTAAGTAGTAGTTTCAAAATATTTACAGACACTTGATGAATTATCTACTAAGCAAAACACTTGTCAGTGTATAAATGACAGAACAGAATGTGGTTTGTTTAATTGTGAAATGACATACTCCGCTGCTTTTCGTGTTCTTTTAATGTCGTATACTGTTTTGCTGTATGAAATATAGCTGGAATCATAGAAATCGTTTTCATGCTTTATTTATACGATCAATTTCAAACTTTCTGAGGTCTATAGTTATTGAATGAAAACAATCCAGAATCAGCTTAAATACACCTCTTCAGTAAGTTTGAAAATACAGTTGAAGAAAACCATATGTACACAGCTAATGTAATATCTTCATGAGATTAGTACTCAAGATCTGGTAACTTTATTGATCTTTTCATTTTCACAGCTGTTAAGTAACAGAAATGCATGTATCATGTACTTTATTAGTAACAGAGTCACTTCATTCAGTATTATGGAGGTTCTTGAATATATCTCAGTTCTCTTAATTTTGACAAGTAGACTAAATTATTACTAACAATGGAATCAGATATTCTGATAGTTAAGACTGAGAAATATTGAAATTCTAACAAGTGTTGAAGAGATTATTAATTCATATTAAGACCCCTAACTAAGGATTTCTGAAGATGAGGATGCTTAGAACACATGTTGTGACCAACTTAATACCATGAATACTGTGAAGTAAAGTGGGCAGACGAACTGAATGATATCCACTAATGACTTATAAAGTTGGTTAAAAGTCATTTATACCACTCGTTAGTGCTTATTTTCTATCATTGAGTTACAAGAAAAAAATGTTAAACTTACGCTGATTTCGGCTAACTCTTTAGATGTTTGCATAGCTTAAGGGATTAGAAAACATTCCACGTAGTTATTACGTTGTCATAGTCGTTCGCATAGACCGTTTATTGCCACTTCAGCGCTCCTTTTTTTCCGCTGATCCACGGTGGCAAACTCAGTGAAGTGTTTGAAGTAAAGACAGGAGTGGGACAAAGTTTCCCCTACTATCACCGATTGTATTCCTAGTTTTGGTGGACTGGATCGTGCGTCAGACTAGCTGAAAAGTAACGAAATTCAGATGAACTTACAGAAGACAGAGATGATGAAGACAACCAAATAACAACAACAATAACCAGCAGCAGTCATTATCTACACAAGAAATTTGAAATAGGTCATTTCGTCTCAACTACAGGTGGCACGGATGGGGATTTCGAAACTATAATCGGAAAGGCAAGACAGGTCTTCGTCACTTTGAGATCAGTCTAGGTTTCAGCGAAGTCAAACTCGCAGAACTGAAATACATTACTTGAATGATATATCTCTCATCATAGCCTTGGTATTTCAAATTTTATAACTGATTTCATCCTTCAACAAGAACTTGACTTATATATATCCATAACCGTTCATAGATCAATAAATGTATTTTTTAGAGCTGTAGCTGAAGAACACATATCACATATTGCAGATGGAAATAACAGAAGAGTAGTTTCACGTCATGAAAATGCATACTGTATCTATCAACTGAAAATATCAAAACACTGTTATCCGTTGATAACTGTCATCAAAATAAACTCATTATGCTATTACAGTGAAAGGTGACTAAACTGCAGCACTTGAGCAGTAAGATTAACACATTTGGAGCCGACTTTCATCATTTAGAGGCTAACCAGAGTTAATTTAACTCAGGTCGCACAACTCAACCCACGTAACTTAGACTTTCTTATACACTATGAAAAAGAATAACAGTTCATGGTATTAGATGGTTGGAGGCAATCGGCCACAGGAAGCCTTGGACCTAGGTTTCGTGCTAGTTGGCACTCACCGGTCAACAAGGCGTATCTGCAACCCTGAAGAAACTCATGTTCCTTCTGAGATTCGAACCCGCGTCACCCAGTGCTGCAGTCATAGACGTTACCCTTGAGCTATTCGGGCTCGCGATTGATCTCCTGTAGGACTGTAGTGGATATTTTGATTTGACACTAGTAACTAGTGTAATGCGTCTAGTCCTCTGATTGGTGTAGACTGAATTCTATCAGTTAGGTTGTAATGTGACCACCATTCTAGCTAGCTTGCCATCATGGTGCACATTGATTTGATGGTATTAGATGGTTGGAGGCAATCGGCCACAGGAAGCCTTGGAAGTAGGTTTCGTGCTAGTTGGCACTCGTCAGCAAGGTGTGTTTGGATCTGTGTTGACACTTATCTCAGTTCAACCACCAAAGTTTACTGTTATCAACGTTTTAGCTGAAAATCATCAAGTCAAAGTTGTCATATGTGACGCAAAATGTGTTTTAGTCGCACGAGGAAACTGAAACTCTGAGAAACTCATTCTTCTCTAGTTACTACTCAAATGACAAGGGATTTTTTTACTTTCTAGATTCAACTGTTGTAACTAACTTCAATAATGAATAAATATATGAATAGTGTAACAACCGAGTAGAGCACATAGTTACTGCACTCCAACAATTGTCGTTAAATTATGTTGATAACAAGAATGCCTGTCGATCTATAGTGAACTATGGTCGGATATAGTTATTCTCTTTTATATAAGTGGTGACCCACTAACAGTGACTAGATATTAGTAACAAAAATGATTGTGTTGATTTTACTTCCTACACTTTACACTTTATCATACACTTTATTTATTCTCATAAGATAAAACTCCTTCAACTAGTCCACCACAGTTACGAAATCAAGGTCAGTGGACTTGAAGTGTTCATATTTCAGACTACTAACTAACATGCACAGACACACATCCGCATTATTACTAACGCTGTAGCTTTAACTAACTAACCTAATATTGTGATATGTTTTTTACCACCAGAGTATGGTTGGCTTTGATTAACCTGTGCTTATTATATTAACAATATTTTGTGTAGTATTGTGAGCAAACTCTACTCGTAGTTTGTTTAAAATGAATTTAAAACTCATAAATGAAATTAGCCCCCTAACTGCACACAGTAAACAAATATCCACAATGTATTTCAAAATATCGGTGACCCTGAATGGTTTACTGATGAATGTCATAAAGACTGAGGTCCAGTTTAGTTAGAGCGACTAAATTACTTCTGAATTTGCCAGTATTGCATATTCGAACAAAAAGTTGAAGGATTTCACCAAAATAGCTGAAAAAATGTATTACTTAAAACATGAGAATCAACTATATTTATACAGACATGTTTTGAAGCGTCAGGAACAGACTGTGATATTCAAAATTTCCATAACTAGTGGCATCGTTTCAACTACAGATGGTACAGATGAGGATGTCAGAGACAAAATAAGAAAATCAGGACAGACCTTCATTATTCTGAAATTAGTGTGGGAATCTACTACGCTAAGAACAGGAAACAAGATCCAGAACTTCAGCACTATGGTCAAATAAGTATTTTTATATGGTTCAAAGACTTAACGCACACAGGTTACTGAAAAGTTTCACTAACAGATGCTGTCACTCCATACAGAAGATCAGATGGCCAGTCAGAAAGGTTTAGAAACAAAAAACTCTAGGGACAAACGAATCAAGAAGCTGTTGCTCAATAAATAAGCAGACGAAAATGAAGATGGATTAAACATCCGCTGAGGAGAACGTTGAGTGATATCACAAGCCATGTCATTGCTAGCGTGGAACGTGAACGGGAAAGGATGAATTGGACATGTGTCCCAGGGTGGAGATCGTAGTGCAGACGTATTCGTATTTATCTAAGATATCTGCAAGTGCTCTGAAACAAACAAATGAGACTATATGTAAAAAGGTGTAAGCGAAAACACACGATCTTCTTCAAGAATTCGACCACAGTTATCTGAGGATATATTTCCTTCTTTAGGCATTTTGTTTATAGGGAAATTTAATATTTGATTTTGATTATAGCTTGAAACCATACAGTATTTTTGGTACAGTTATGGAATTTTCAGCATGGATATCGGTAGCCCAAATTTTGCAGGCCGATCACTGATATCAAGTGTGCGTCGGCAGGGGATCTAACCCTGGACCATGTGCATGGTCGGTGAGAGTCCTAACCGCTATGCCACCGACGCACAATGTTCAGAAGTTCCTCATACTATCTATTTTAGTTGTTTTACCATAGTGAAAGCCAACTTACTATGGGTGTGGTGAGAGCAGGCTGCTAGCCGATTGGTTGGCACTAATCTACGTTAAGGTCTAGGTCACTAATATGGGCCGTGAGAAAATATGAACAAGCCTGAGTCAACAACCAATCACAGCAAAGTTAACGTGGCAAAATATGATTCGCAGAGAGAACTCTATTTGTCAAGGAATCCCGAAACAACCAATCAGAAGCCTGCGTTTGTCTACCTAAACAACCAATCAGATGACTGCGCTTGTCTATAATAATGTAGTTGAAAGATGTATAAATACGTGTTGATTTTCATAATAAAACGATCTGTTGCTTCGCCCTTGTCTTCTGTTGTTACATTTGGTGTCGCTGCCTCCAGAAAATGAAGATCCCGTGGCCAGCTGCGTTTGAAGAAGGAGACATAAGGAGCTTCTTACGTGACTTCGAGGCTGTTGCTGAGCTGGTGGGTGTCAAGGAGCAGGCAGCGAAGGCAGTTGTCTTGGGGACGCTGTTGAGAGGCCGAGCGAAGGCTGCATATGACAGCGTAGACAGGTCAAATGGCACAGCGTCTTGGAAGAAATTGGTTGAACGACTAGTCTCCGAGTTTGACAGCGAAACAGACAGACAGCTAGCAATGCAGCAGTTCCGGTCAATGAAGCTTGGACCTGATGGAGACCCGCTAGTGTTGGCGGTGAAACTGACTAATCTACTTCGACGCGCACTTCCCACTTTAGATGAAGAATCAGAAGCGCAGTTACTGTCTTCCCAATTCATCGAGAGTGTCCCAGACCACATTTCTCAGCGATTACAACTGGTTAACGCAACGCAGCCGATGGATATTAGCGAGCTGGCGAAGGTGACCAGACAGCTGCTGAGCACAACGGTAGCCGCTATAGACCAACCAAAACCAAACGAGTATGAGCAGAAAATTGAAGCATTGCAGCGGGAAGTGGCGGCGTTAAAGTTGGCTGATAGAAAAGACCGGTGTTTTGAATGCGGTAAGCCGGGACACTGGAGAAGATACTGCCCAGAAAGGCGGAAAAGAAAAAATTTCAGACGGTATAATGCTTGTTCTTTCTTTCGTATGAACCTAGATTTAGTGGGGGCTATTGAGAAAGGCGCTCTGTATTCGAAGTTGCGAGTGAATGATCGAGAAGTAGTATGTTTGATAGATACAGGGGCGGCCGTGTCGTTAATAGATAAGAATTTATGTAAGAGTGTTAGCCCGTGTTCATTGACAGTACAAACAGTAGGCGGGTATGTGTTGCGTATAACGGGTAGATCGAACTGTACGGTCGTTGTTGGTGGCTGCGAGGTGACGTTTCCTTTCATTGTTGTACCCGAACTACAGCGAACGATATTAGGAGCGGATTTTCTGCGTGAGATTGGTGCCATAATCGACACGCAAGCGAACGTGGTGGTCACGAAATACGGGCATATCAACATGTATGAGACCAGCGAGATAGCAGCGATTAAGCTGCCGACGGTACACAATGTGACAGAGTTAATTAGTAAATACGATCATCTGTTCACTGGAGATGGCGACCCATACGGTTATTGCGATAAGGTGAATCATGAAATTCCGTTAAGTGATCCGAAAGTAAGGTCATTTACAACGCGAAGAGTTCCATGTCATCTGGAAGGCGAAGTGGAGCGACAAGTGCAAGAGATGTTAAAAGATGACATTATTGAGGAAGCTGATAGCCCGTACAACTCTCCAGTGCTGTTAGTAAAAAAAGCGAATGGGAAGTATAGATTCTGTGTTGATTTTCGACAGTTAAACAGTATGACAGAGTTAAGACCGTGTGCCATGCCAACAGTGGTAGAAACTTTAGATCGCCTACAAGGTGCGAATGTGTTTTCGGTTCTCGATCTTCGCTCAGGATACTGGCAGATACCGATAAAACAAGGTGATAGAGATAAGACGGCTTTCATCGTGGGTCAGACACAATATCGATTTAAACGCATGCCGTTTGGACTAGCAGGTGCACCGTTTACGTTCAGACGACTGATGAAGCTATTACTTAGGAACTTGAAAAACGTGGAGGTTTATGGTGATGATCTCGTCATATACAGTCAAAACGAAAACGATCACGTCAACCATGTAGAAGCCGTGCTGCGACGCATCGAAGAGTTTGGACTACGCGTCAACAAAACCAAGTCCCAGATAGCCAAAAAGAATGTTACTCTGTTGGGACATAAAGTGGGAAATGGTGAGATTAAACCACTGCCGGAGAAAATTTTGACGATTAAAACGATTCCAGCCCCGAATTCAAAGAGAAAACTGAGACAATTCTTGGGTAGAGCAGCGTTTTATAGCCGCTTCGTGAAGAACTTCAATGAGATAGCAGCCCCTCTATACAGGCTACTAGGTGAGCCAAAGTTTGTTTGGTCGGAAGAATCGCAGAGGACATTCGACAGAATTAAACAGCTGCTCGACCACCAACAAATGACGCTAAAACTACCTGTGCCAGGAAGACAGTTCACAGTGTGCACAGATGCCAGTGACTACGCTATAGGTGCGGTCCTAAGACAGGACGAGGGAATCGTTGAGTATGCCAGTAGGGTTTTGACACTCGCAGAGAGAAAGTATTCAACGATAGAGAAAGAATGTTTAGCAATGGTATGGGCAGTCGACAAATGGAGACCTTATTTACTCGGCCGGCGGTTCCACATCGAAACTGATCATAAGCCGCTACAATTTTTGAAGACAGCGAGAGACCCACGGGGGAAGTTGTCACGGTGGATGTTGCGTCTTCAGGAGTACGATTTTACGATCTCACACGTTCCTGGAAGTGAAAATGTCTTGGCAGATTTGTTATCGAGACCAGAAGATGAGTCTGAGTTGCCCGAGGTCGCTTACGGAGTGCATGCAGTAGAACAAGACCCACTAAGACTTGCACGTAGGCAGAGGTTGGACGATACGCTGAATACAGTAATACAGGTGATCACCAACGGAATAGAAGTGGATCAAACTACGGCGAGTAAGGAGCTAACCACACTACTCAGACAGAGGGATCGACTCAGAGTGAATGCCTACGGGACTCTGACCTGGCGAGAGAACGACGGAAGCTGGCTGGCTGTCATACCTCAATCGTCGCGCCACGACATGATAGAAGAATGTCACCAGCTAGCGCATACAGGCGTGGCCAGAACGACCGATCTCCTAAGACAAAGTATGTACTGGCCAGGTATGAGAGAAGACGTAGCAAGATACGTACTTGGATGTCCACGGTGCCAGCTGATGAAAGGTGACCGGTGTATACGACCACCACTTCAGTCGATTCCAGTTACCGCGATAGGTGACTTGTGGTCCGTAGATGTCATGGGTCCATTTCCTCAGACATCCAATGGTAATCAGTACCTCTTGGTGATGACGGAACACGCGACACGATGGGTAGACGCCGTAGCAATCCCAGACCAACGTGCAAGAACCGTGACAGATGCAGTAGTTAGACACATTGTTGCAGACCACGGCGTACCGAAGACAATACTGACAGACCAAGGTCCCTGTTTCGAGAGTGAAGAGTTTACTTCCCGTTTGCAACAGCTGGGCATCAAGAGGATCAGAACGACCCCATACCATCCACAAACGAATGGCCTAACGGAGAGAAACAACCGTACACTGAAGGAGTGGCTGGCCTCGAAGGGCGGGAACTGGGAAACGGAGCTTCCACTGATTTTACTAACACATCGCGCTACCACTCAGGAAACAACGAAGAAGTCACCCTTCCAACTGATGTATGGTAGAAAACCACGATTACCGGTACACAATGAGACCTGGCCCATGCACCAAAAGTGGAGTACGACGAAATTAAAAGCAGAGAGGAAAGAGGCAGTCAAGAATGTAATACGGAAGCAGCGCAGTGATGTCATGAAGTCTCAGATGAAAGAAAGGACGCAGTGCATTACCTTTGCAGTCGGGGACCAAGTGAAGTGTAGAGACAGGAGATATACAGTTGGAGGCGGGCTAGGTTCACGGAAACTCCTTCCAAAGTGGGAAGGACCATACACAATCACAAAAAGACGGGGTCAAGTATATACCATCCGAAGAGGTGATAAACAGAAACGAGTTAACGCCAGTCAGCTCCAAAGATGGGTACAGTGGGACAAGCCGGTCAGTAACAATCCTCAACTAGAGGATGTAGCACCCAGAAGGTCGGAACGTCTGCGCACGAAGCTATTTGACGGGGGGACGAGTGTGGTGAGAGCAGGCTGCTAGCCGATTGGTTGGCACTAATCTACGTTAAGGTCTAGGTCACTAATATGGGCCGTGAGAAAATATGAACAAGCCTGAGTCAACAACCAATCACAGCAAAGTTAACGTGGCAAAATATGATTCGCAGAGAGAACTCTATTTGTCAAGGAATCCCGAAACAACCAATCAGAAGCCTGCGTTTGTCTACCTAAACAACCAATCAGATGACTGCGCTTGTCTATAATAATGTAGTTGAAAGATGTATAAATACGTGTTGATTTTCATAATAAAACGATCTGTTGCTTCGCCCTTGTCTTCTGTTGTTACATGGGTAGTTACATAGTGACTAAAACTTGTCAGGGACAGTTTCATTCCAGATATAAATCACTTCATTTCCTTCCCTTCAATGTATTCGTATGTGAATTATAAAAAAAAAGTTACGGATGCATACATAAGCCCAATAATTCAACGAAAGTTCCTTATTTCTTAACGATGTTAAGCCTAAATAGGTGGTTGGAAAAACGCAGTTTTATATTTATTAGTTCATAGAGTTGACTTGACCGTTATTTTAAATGTCATAGCGAAATGTCTATCCAGAGACAGCAGATGCACAAGAATCTTTTATAAACTGTAAATCTGATCTTTTTTCCGTTGTCTTGTGCTACGCGTAAATAGGAGTGGACCACTTAACAGCGCATGCTGTGTTCTTACCAGTTAAGCATAATTCTCTAATAAAACACTGAACTAATTACCTTCCTTTACACTATGCATATGAATGTTTAACTACAGTATTCTTTCAGAGACCAACAGACTCAAACACTAAGAACCAACAGATCCGCTAGGTGGCTTACTTATAGAGAATCGAACTTCATATCGTTAGACCTTTATTAATCACCTGAGATCACACAAAAAACCACCAATTTTAAAGCAGATAATCATTTGTCTATCTGTAGAAAGTGAATAATCATAAATAACAGTCAATTAAAGTAGATGATGAAATCCTATAACCAATTTAAGTGAAGTCTTACAGTGACAAAGATGTCCATACTTACATCATGTTTTGTAAGTTGTTGTGGTTTTATGAATTATTACGTGCATAAATTAGTCAAATTTATCGTCAGTTTAAGTTATAAAACCTTTCTAATCAAATAATAACCTATACCCATGGCATAAGAGGTGGCTTTCATTACCCAAGTGATCTAGCGGATAACGGTTTGGCGATTAAAACGATGGTTACTAGGTTTGAGCCTCAGACAGAACACCGTCAACCACTGGAGAGTGTAGGTTCATCCAGGTGATAAGTCCCAAAATAGGACGAAAAACGTATCGTCGATTCCACCAAATTACATCGGAGCTTTCGGATAATTATATAATTTAAAACTATTTCTTTTCATGTGATAATTTATAATAGTTCAATGATTTTAGCTGTGTTACATACGCTTGGTTGTTTTTAAAAAAACTAACTTGTCATTTTCCCCAAATTTATCATTTTAAGCAGAAGTACTAATGTAGACGAAAAACACTAAACAAATTCGATGTGTAGACAAGGCAATAACTAGCTATTAAATGTGGTCGCATTTTAATTCGTTCACTTGACATATTATACACGGAAATAGTACTTTTTTTGAATTTAATGCATTGTTTTTATCTATCTGTGATCCTTTTTACTTTTATGTACTTTTATATTAATACAGCATTGAAAGTTAGGAAGGGAGCATGTAGACACAAATTGCTTAGAAAAATGCATACATCTTTTAGACACTAAAACTGATTTGTGGCAGAACTAATAAGTTGATAACTGTTTGTATCTTTACTTTTTGTCCAGTACTAGTTTTAACAGATGTGGATCTGACTGATTTTTCATTGTTCACTTGGTATTCTTTTGACAAAATACACACTTTAATATCTTGCTGAGATTAATTCATCACTTTGTATCTATGCACAGATATATTTCACATGTGTGCTTATAGACTTTAACTGTGTACACGCTCCTGACTATTCTCCGTAGAAAAGCTGATAGTTGTTTTGCACTCAATGTTCATTTATCACATATTAGTTACACATTAAAAATTGTGATATACATTTACAAAATAAAATTATTTAAACACTTGCTTTTAACTTCATTGTTTTATTGTAAGTATCTGGAAGTGTTGCACCAGTTGCTTATGGAGAAGAACCTGATCAATATTACTTAATGCCTGGATCACCATCTCCCTTGCCTGCTAATTCAGTGAATGTGGAAATTTTACAAAATCTTCCCCCAGCATATCGTAAACCAGGTCCAATCAGAGTACCTCTACCAGAAGATCATTGGCAGATGTCAGCAGCTGACTGTACACAAGGTTTAGGAAGAAATATTGACGGAACGGACATAGCTGCCATGCCAGATACAGAATGGCAGGTAAATCCCTTTTTAAATTCACAAATAAAAAATAATTAGTTATTTTGATAATCTTATGTTAGCCATCAGTGGAACATTTAATACACAACTGGTATTTACTGACAAGTGTCAAATTAGCCAGCATTACACCAATTCAAATAATTTCCTATCAAACGCAAAGTTTACTGATCATATTGTCTGTGTGGAACTACACCTTTCCCTTCAGATGAAAACTGATTTCTCAGATTCGGACAGGCCGGAAGACAGAGGGAAAACCTCAAATGTAATGTGATGACAATGAAGTCGAATGCGCAACTTAGATTTGTAAAATGAGAATCGGACATAGTTATTCAGGAGTTCATCTAGCACATTATTACTTATAAAATTATGACTTTTGGATTCATTTCATTTTCCAGCATACAACAACGTTAAACGTTTATCTTCTCCACTCTGCTTAACTTTAGGGTTGTCGAACAAACTGGGGTCTGAAGTGGCCGGGAGCTTATTATTATGAAGCCTGTATGTTGGAGGAGGGTCAGGTACGTTTAGGTTGGTCAACAAATGATGCAAGCCTAATACTTGGTACAGATTCCAAAGGATTTGGATATGGAGCTGATGATACAGGTTTGTTTCACTTCTATACTAAAGTCAAATGTCTATCAAAGTTTCTAAACTTAACTGTGGTGAAATTTGATTAACCTGATCAATACGACGAACAACAAGATTCTGTCAACACGAGTTATTCATTTTGTTGTGGTTGTTTGACACTGTTATATCGTACCTCCCTCGGTTAAGCTTTGAAGCTTAATTTTAGCGTGTGAACTAATGCCCTTCCCCCATTAAGCAGCGTATAGAGGGATTAAACTGCCGGAAAATTATACTTGTTTTAAGTGACAGCAGATATCTAGTAATTGTGTAAATTACGCTGTCATCGGCACTTTCTTTTTTTCTTTCCTTCACGTTCCCAGTGGAACATAGGGCTCCAAGCTAGTGGCTTGAAGTTTCTGTAGCAGTGGTGATTATTTTTACAGGATGGGGTTGCTAGCCTCATGCTCAACCTTTCCTCTTTACCAGGATTATTTCTAGCTCAGCGAGGTAAAGGAGTGCGTCGATAGCCGGGGATCAAACCCCGGACCATGTGTATGGTCGGCGGACGTCCAAACCGCTGTGCCACTGACGCACATCATTAGCACTTAAGTTCTAACTGCTAACTCATTTGAAAATACGGTGGTTCGACTACCAGTCACCTTCAATTCAAGGTTTATCTTGTTAAAAATGTTATGTTATAAAATTCTTCTACCGATAATTGTGCCACTTATACCTGATGACTTATCTGTGAATCTAGAGAAGGAACAGAACTGATCATTTTTTACACGACAAGCCTTTATAACAGTGTAAAAACCACTATAATTTTTGAGACAGTCGTAAATGAGTTCAGCTTTGATGCTGAAGTCAGTACTGTCCACCAGGAAAAGCATACAAGAAGTATAACAGTTGCTCATATTGTCTACGGTTCTTAGTTATGTTTCTAGACTGATTTCCTCCAGGATATATTAAATTAAACTGTCATGGTGAATATACCTATGAAAAGCTTATTCTGTAATTGCATTTGTGCGCACTCTGAACCCTCCTGAAAATCTCAATAATTCAGATAATCAGAATCTTTAAGCCATAGAGTAGTTGCGTGAGCTAAACTCTAAATGCCATGAAACTACCGTCCAGAATTTCAGTGACAATAGGATACTGTCACGAGTACACTAAACAACAACACCTTTAACAAAAATGGTACTCTAAGGATTTGATGGCAACAGTTCTAACATTTTTGAATAAATCTTCGAAGTTTCTTAAGATTCTGTTATTATAATCCTGCATAATTCTCAATAACATAGATCGCATTATGTAAGACCGCATTTCGGGCAAACTGATCGCCAACTTTTGCCACATCAGTATGATAACAATACCCCCACGAAATCAGACTTAAATAGCCCAAAATTCTATTTAATTATCAGCGTATCGTCAGATAAAAGGCTTCAACAAAGATTTCGTTTATTGATAATGACAGGTTTACAAGCAGTTAAGTGAGTTTTCTATAGGAAGGCTGATGCAAACGCTTACAGATAAGATAAAATTCTGTAAAAGTGCTTAATTCGATGTACTTTCTTGCTTAAGATAACTGATAATTGTGTATGATTTAAATTATCTTTACTTCTACAAGTGGCTAAATTAAAGTGTAAAATTAGCATATAAGAACGAAAAAGGGAAATAACTTGAAATTATTTCTAACGTCTAAGGGTTAAACTAATCTATTGTTTCCTACAAAATAATTAATTTAGCACATCAAACGACATCATATCGTGGCAACAAACTCTCTTCTTTTTATGTGAGGAGTGAAAAATATTCTCGCGTTCATCACCATTTATTCCTTTTTTAATGTTTATTTCCAATAAAAGGAGCTGGATCAGCTGCTAATTCATGTCCTGTAGGAAAGTTTATCAATGCCAATCGTTCAGTTGATTATGGAATGGCGATTGTGCCAGGTGACGTAGTTGGGTGTTACCTAGAATTAAATCCAGATGCTACTGAGGATTACAAATTCATAGATATACACTACAGCTATAATGGTCGGATGTTACAGACGCCAAACTTCAAAGTGGACGAAACGCTCACTGCAAATATGGCATTTTTCCCTGGTAGGTTAAAGAATTTTAAACGTTTTAGAAGATACCAGCCTATGCTTTTCAAAGTTGGGATAATCTTTTGCTTTATACAGGGTAATGAATGGCACTAACACACAAATGTTGTAAAAAGTGAATATTACTGTGTTCATAACAACTATGCTGATAACCAGGTTAAGATGACCAGCATAAATATTGACAGGTATTTCGACTTTACAACTAAAGTGTGTGTCAACAAACATTATCTGTTCTCAAGGAGTAATGCTGACTGTTTAGTTTGTGTTAAGGAGTCTTTGGTTTGATGGACATGACCACAAGTCGAGGACTGAATTTGTCAGCATAAATATTTGGAAGTTTATCTGTTCTGTCACTCATAAAATTTAGTCCATCATAAAACATTTTGTCAGAGAATGTTTATTTATAAATTTGATTTGCCTTTTATTCTGAGGAAAGTGAAGCTTCTAAATCTACTAGTTAAATTTACTTTACTAAACGGAGTGGCACAGTCTAATTAACTCACTGATAGATATTTCAAGAATCACGGAATATACACATTGGGTAATAGGAGTAAATAAGAAGACAGTTACAGCAAAGAAAATTTTCTTTTCGACGAAGTCATCATCTAGGCTGTACATTCGTGTATTTATATCAAATGGATGGGAAAGTTCCAGAATAATATCCGGTCAAGGGTCAAATTAATAAAAATTAAAATTGGGAATTAGAATGCCATAATAAACAGGGGGATGGATAAAACAAACAAAGTAGCATTATAATAACTAAGAAGACTGACATTGTGCAATTAGGGGTTAGAAATGTAGAAATAACAAAATAGACAGGATGTTTGGATAAAAACTAATGTGATGAATAATTGTTTATGCAATCAGGGATTAAATATGTAGAAAAAAAAATTTCAAGAACAATATGTGGTTTGAAATCATGTTAAGGCTGAACATGGACAATAAATTGTTACCAAAACATCATCCAATTATAAACATTCCCACAATGTGTTAAACCAAATAAACTTTTATAATATTGAATTATACTCTTTTTTTTGCTTTTTTTTCCTCCACCTTCCCAGTGGAACATAGGGCCTCAAGCTAGTGGCTTGAAGTTTCTGTAGCAGTAGTGATTATTTTTACAGGATGGGGTTGTTAGCCCAATGCCCAACCTTTCCTCTTTACCAGGATTATTTCTAGCTCAGCGAGGTAAAGGAGTGCGTCGGTAGCCGGGGATCGAACCCCGGACCATTTGCATGGTTGGCGAGCATCCTAACTGCTGTGCCGCCGACGCACTATTTATACTCTACTCCTACATTAATAATCCCAAACCTGCGCATATATATATATATATGTACTGTAAATGTAACGCTTGATTATTCATTAAGCATTTTTTTTGCTTACTAAGTAAACTCATACCTTCTGTAAAACGTATACATGTATTCTGACACCATTGTAGACAATAATTTTCAACTAATCAATATATTTTATGTATCTTGTATCTTCTGTAAAAATGTGTAGTGTTCACATAGTAACCAGTAAAAATCAATCAGACTTAGTTACAGTCAATGATTTTATTCATATAAAATACCACCAGGATTCTTAACATTTATCTTGATATGGCATTGATGTGAACTGTTAGGCAGTAGTAGTTCAAATAATTTGAACTGGTAGACTGATTCGCTGTGTGCTCAAGATGCAATGGAATTATATAAATGAAGTTAGAAAGTTGTGTGAGTACCTTGATATGATTATGAGCAGCAATAAATTGTGCTCGAAACGTCATCAGTAAATATTACTGTATAACACTGTGAGACTTTATCAAAATAAAATCCTATCCATAATGGAATTATATATATTCTACTACAGTGCACAAGTTTTATTTTTATATCTATGTTTAAGAGTAAATTTTACATCGGTATTGCTTATTTGTAAGTGAATGCGAATCATTTAACACATTAACACTTAGATAAACGGAAATATTTTTTATTTGGTTGTGTTCTCTCCTCTTAGGTGGTTGATTCAATTGCGAAACTTTCCTTGTCGTTGTAGACAACATCTTGAGCACAAGTTTTAATATGAAGTGAATACAACCAAGTAAAAATAATCCACCTGCTCTACAAATTTTCGCTGTTATTTCATAGATAAAAATATATTGATCTCCATTAACTAAGTTTTCTTTGGTTGGCTTTTTCCCGTCGTTGTTTTGAGGATCAACCTTAACGATAACTACAGTTATCCGTTTTAGTATAACCAATAATACACGTGACTTCTGTTTCTATAGTGAAATATTGGGAAATTTAAAATGAACCTATAAGACAATATTATTACGAATGATGCGCGTATTTCACTTTAAGAGTTCATTTCTTTTAAAACAAGGATGGTTTTCTCACTCGCTCAAGTATGATGAAACTTGATATTTACATGCATGTACATTATCTAATAGTCTTTTTTAACAACTATTTTATTTTCTAAACATTTTTCTGACATGTAGCTGTTTCACTCAAAAATGCTAGAGTTGAATTAAATTTTGGCGACAAACCGTTCAGCTTTCCACCGAAAACCACATCATTATCTGGTAAACCCTGGGTAGCAGTATCACATGTTCCTAGCACATCGGTGGTATCCAATCAGAATGTTGGTTGGCGTGTTAATCCGAATGACGTAACCTCAAGTACAAATTTGTTAGTTTCACCTAACGGTCGATTTGTACAAGCTGTAGAAAATACTGGATGGCAAGGTTTTCGAGTAAATAAGGTAAATAAATACATGCTTCTTTGAATTGGTAATTTCAATCTTAATAGCAATTTATGTGATGAAGAAAGAATTTGATGTGTATTAGATTAACAGCATAACCATTAGATTCCAAAAGTTACAGAATCCTTTTTAGAAAGAACGCATTTCAGTACAATAAGCATTTAAAATTAGTTTCATTTTAGATTATACAACAAAAGTACACTTCTAAACACTTTAAAACTAAAAGTTTAAGGCAATAAATTTACGTCTTCTAGATATTATTTAGTCTTGCATTCCTAGGACTGTGACTGAGTATTGCAAATATGTTTACTGTGATCACTAACTTAAAGAACTAACAAGTTACCATAAGTATCCAAAACACTCTGTGTATTCTCTGAATGGGCTTTCTGTGATAATATTTAAGCTGAATTATGAACATAAAATTATATCAGTTGATGAACAGACATGAATGGAACAGTTTCACCGAAGCTTATTGTTCCTGGTCATAGGATTCCAAGTATATGTCTACACTTTTCATGTTGAAATTGAAGGAACAAAATGATTCTGTAAGTTTACGAAATGCTTTTATCTTGTATTACCGAGCAACAAACACCTAAGAGTGAAATAAACAACAAGTTAGTAAAGGTCATAATTCAGACTTACAGTCTTTCACTTTCAGTCATGTGAATGCTAATAAATAAAAGGTTTATCGTAATATATTGTAACTGCTTAAACAGCGCATGCGTTCATAACAGCTAAAGTCCTTTTAATCTTCAAAACCAAAACGATATGGTGATTTTTATCTTATTAACTACATTCATACAACAGGGAATACTTGGTGACAGAGCTTATTACTATGAAGTAAGGATTGTAGAAGATTCCGGATTGGCGCGTATCGGCTGGTCTTTTGAAAACGGATCATTAGATCTTGGAGTTGACTGTTTTGGATACGGTTATGGGGCTGATCGAGATGGCTTTGGTATAAATGGTTCACAAGGAAAGAAGTTGCACAGAGATGTCATTGAAAATTACGGTGAAGTGAGTATTTTCAGTTAACGTTTGAATTATAGTTCTGCTTAACTCTCTACACGACTGAGAAAACATTCAAGAGTTTCCAGCTAGAATTGTGTACAGTGGAATAATTTCTTGTCAGCAATCCTATATCAATAAATTAAGTTCACTCACTTTTTCACGTTTATTTTATACACCTGTTTGCTGACGTCACCCATGCACCCAGTCACCTAACTTTTTTTGCAGAGATTCATGTCAAGGTTACCAAAGCGTACCATAGAAATTACATTTACTTATAACCGGTGGTTTGTGAAGACCATCTGTTTATTTCAACCGTTCCGACAACACAGTAAGTTTTAAGCAAATGAGTCGTTGTCACTTAGTATTGCACCACAATGATGAAATGCTAAATTTTCGAACAACTCAGTATAAAAATTAATGATTGTTATTACATGCAATTCACTGTAGGGTTACACGCAAGCAAATATTTTGTGTATATAAATAGGGTAGTGTTTCTCTAACCGATGTCAGCTTGTGGTGAAATCCTGAAACCAATCAAATCCCCGTAAACCAACACTGGAATTTAGGTAATAGTTATTTTTTGAAACAGCTGAATATGACATAAAATCATACCTGATACATAGAAGACACCCATGGTAATTGAAAATTACTTGCTACTCAAAGTAAAACGACACATCTTTTCTAAGATTTCTTATTAGATATATCACACGGTGAAACAGTATTGTTACTCACCTTTTAAGTGTTTATGAGAGTGGAAGTTAAAGATAAACATTATCTAACATCATGCAGTTCGTCCGGTGTGCACCTTGAACAAACCATTGCGGTAATTACAACCGATGAAGACATTATTTACCGTAGAAGGTCAACTACTTGTTTTGTTTTTCTTGGGACTTTCTATGCCATACACACCAAATCCTTACTCATTCAAAGTGAGATGTAGATAAGAGACATACCTTAACTACTCTAACCAGAGTATCACAATTCACCAATCGGCTGGTATATGCAACTAGTCTGAAATAGTTCAATGTATAAAAAAATACACATGAACAGTTGTCTAATGACCAATTTCTGAGTAGAAGTCACAGTCATATGCATTTTTTTATATGCAAAGGAATGAAGGTCAAAATAAATACCTGATATAGGTTAGATAGCTTGTAGAATTTGAAAGGAAATACAACTTTTTTTAGTAAACATCACGGTACCTGACAACACAGCCTTATACGCCTAGATATTATCTGTTGTACAAAATCACAGCCAATATAATTTAATAAATTTTTAATGTTAACGGCAAAGAATATAACTATACAGAAGTGTTAACCAGTTTCACAAAAATCTGAGCACTATTCTGTTATAATGATCTCATTCCCGGCCGACGCACTCCACTTTTGTGCGTCAGTGGCACAGCAGTTAGGACTGTCGCCCACCAATCACATGGTCCGGGGCTCGATCCCCTGCCGATGCACACCTGTTATCTATGGTCGGCCTGCAAAATTTGGGCTACCGATATCACATGCTGAAAATTCCATGCCTGCACCAAAAATATGGTGTGAAGACAAGCTGTAATAAAAAAATGCTACTAATTTCTCATAATACCATCTTCAGGTCACCAATGCACATAAAAACAATGTAGAGTTTCAAGTGATCACCCATTCTAGGCTAGAGGAGTAAGGATATCTCAGTCGAATCACAAGAGTCATAACGCAGTCTGCGAGTAACAACTGCTTCTTACATTGAGGACTGAAGTAAAACAGTAAAAACAGAATAAAACGGAAGTTTTATGCATTAACTGAGATTCCAAGATTCTGTAATCTACTTAAATTAGCATCAACTCTCAAAATTAATGACAATTACTCTGAGCATAATGTGTCAATCGACTAGATTAGATATAAAATATTCCTCGGATATTGTACCAATTCAAAAATCATTCAAGGTTCATATTTCATTGCCAGTTTTGTACACAGAGGTCGCCAGTATGTGGATGCTGACAAAAGAATAATAACACCTTAAAGATGATATTGTCATCTTTCAGCAATTTTGTCACTCTTAAAAAAAACGTAGATGTGCCACCAGTGTGATCTGATAGAAAAATCTCAGCTGGCATGACTTCCCTCCTCAATTTCTTGATATCTGAGGAAGGTGAAAAGATAACATGTTTCATCTACAGCAGTTTCAACCCTGGCTAAGCTTATCAGAAGGAAATGGTGTGTGGATACTTCCATAAATAAGGTGCTTCACATGATCCATAGATAAATGTTAATCTAATTAGTGTCTGAACCATTCTTCCATTTTAAATAGCTACGGTCACTAGTGTGTGGATCTTCAGTATTCATACCATCGTAAGTCAGTTATTCTGCATATCCTTGACATGAAATGTGCTGCACTTGTTTTGCAAGCTATGACTGGTGTATATTTCTAATTCAGCTAGTGTCTGATGCTTTGGCTGAATTAGACAATCAGACAAACCTGTTGCTTAAAGAAACTATGGCTAACATGCATCACTGTGATATCTATGCAGACCACGATAAAATTCATACGAGGAACTAATTAGTGATATAAATATTTTTAAACAACTCTTGAATACTAACAGTAAAATAATAGTATATCGCAAATCTAAACTCAGCTGGGAATTTCTCTTAAGTCACTTACTGATCTGAAACCATTGAAGTGTAAAATTTACGCTCTAAATGTATTTTAATATATTTCTGATAGTTGTTTAAACGTAAACTTTGATGTTTTTTTGCCAAACACCACTAAAAGGTGAAGAGAATTTTAAAACGCGAATTCTCGTTAGAGAGTTACTAGACGGATGTATCACTTGTCAGATTAAAAAGCTGTCAGTCATTTTAAAACGTTTGCGAAATTCACTTTAATATAATCCACTCCCTTATTTAAATGATTGCATTAATTTTGCTGGTGAGATTCACACAGATAGTTGTTCTTGCATCCTCAAATGCTGTCTGGCTAAAGATTTATTTGCGCTAAATTTTCAAACTATTTGGTGTAATTTTTCCAGAAACTGCTGAAAATTTTCCTGTAAATAGTGTACTACATAAGTTTTCTTCCTTTTGCGTTTTCTAGCTAGCTGATATACAGTAGAAACATTCTGAGCTACAACGTTTTATAATGTCTTTTTGAATTAGTGGACTATCTAGAACTTCCAGTCATTATAAAGCAATGATTTCTTCTATTAATCTTAACTCGGCACCTTACTCTGTTTTCAGCCACGCTGTTCTGAGATGTAGATAGATTTAGCCTAGCAGTCAATAATGAAAATAAATAATCTCATCATTTTCGGATGAATATGTTGCGTTGACTGAAATGTTTATGATATTATACCAGCCGAACTGCGTTATTCTAGATGTCCATTTAGTCATCCATTAAAGTACTGATTCTATGGAATCTGCTATTCTACCGTACATGAAGAAAGTAGTAATTTGAATATTTATCATTATTAGCTGCTTGAGTTACTTGAACTTCAGTAGCACATCATCATTTCACTTTGTTTTCCGTTGTAATTTTAACCGACTTCGCAGCCTCCTACACGCTTTACTTTCTTCTTCATATGATCGCCCCCTTGTTACCTTCGGACGCCTAACTCGTTGTTTCACATTTAGGTTCCACTTGAGAACCTGGTGTCAATTGAAGGTCTTTTCAAAGCATGTCTAGTTCATCCCGATTTATTTCTTCATTTTTGTTGGGTTACAGGTTTTTGTTTGTTTCGCTACCATAGTTCTTTATTGCTTAGTCTTTACGACCGATCAGCCATTTGATCTTTAGTATCAAAAGTTTGAAGCTTGTTAAAAATATCTTTGGTGGCGCATCGTGTCTCTTATCTATATAGGAGCACTGACTTGACACTGCTGAGAATCCGAATTTCACTTTTATTTTTAGTTCTGAAGATTTTCACACTAATTTCAGAGTAATTAGCATCTGTCCTACTTTCGTGATCTGTTCCTGGCATTATTTATTATTATTATTATTATTATATTCTTTAACTTATAGAGGAACATAGGGCTTCAGCTGCGCGTCTCCATTGCCTTCGGTTCTCTGCCAACTTTTTCACTCCGCTCCAAGTCTGCCCACATGCTTTCATCTCCTCCTCACATGACCTCATCCAAGTCACCCTTGCACTGAAGACCAACTCGCCGCTTCTTTTTCGGGTTCCACTCGAGCGATGGCTTGTCTAGTGATGTCACTTGATGGTTTGTTTTCTGAGAGTATGACCAATCCATCTCCATTTCTTCCTGCCTATTTGTTTCACAATCTGTTCCTGCAGGTTTGGTTCGCTCCCAGAGATCCCTGTTGCTGATCTTTTCTGGCCATCTGATCTTGAGTATTGAGCGGAGACAGCTGTTAATGAAGGTCTTTAGTTTGTTTGAGATACTCTTTATGACGCACAGTGCAAGTCACTGATCCATAAAGTAGCACTGACTGCCTTCACATTGTAGTTGAAAATCCGGACGTAATTTTTGATGCTGAATGCTGTTGGCTTCCACACAGACTTGAGAGTAATGAAAGCTTGTCTTGCTTTTCCGATTCTTGGTTTGATATCCTCGTCAGTTCCGCCTGTAGTTGAAACGATGGTTCCTCCCATTTATGCAGGCTGATTGTTGTCTGTTGTTGTTGTTGCTGTTGGTGTTGGCCAGGAATCTTCATCACCTATCTCTGTTTTATCTATGTTCACGTGAAGTCCTATCTTATCTGGATGCTTCTTCTGCCAACTTGTTGCTATTCACTTGCATATCTTCCAGTTTGTAGGAAATCAGATACATATATATATCATCGGTGAAGTCCAGATCCTCCAAGTTTTTTGTGTGAGTCCATGATCCTGGCATGGTCTTCCTCATCTAAGCCACCGGCCTTTAGTTGGAACGACGATGCCCAGGTAGGTAAGTGAAACAGATGACTTCCTTTGGATCTCTTTCGTCGATGGACATTAGTGTTTGGTGTTGATGGTTCGATGTCTACATCACCACTTTCTAATGATAAAAGTAAATATATAAGAGGATAATTCTAGTTTACCAGAAATAAAAGAATTTTAAAGTTATGCGCCTAACTAATAATGAAATCCCACTTTAGGGCATTTCGGAAATTCATTCAAGTTTGTTTTTTCGGAAATTTTATCTTAGAAATGCTACAAAATAGGTGTTGACACAAGTATTAGGTAGCAGTATCAATTCATTTGCTGAGATTGACCGTATCGGAACTTAACATTCACTAATGTTATTTAAATTTTAACGTACAGATAAAAGTAATTTTCTGCCCTTAACAATATCTCCTTTTTGTTTTATTTACAATATATCAAGAACCCAAACAATTATTTTTTTACAATGATAGGCTTTTCGTAAAGACGATGTTATTGGCTGTTTCTTGGACCTGGGTAATGGAATAATACAATGGTCAAAAAATAACCGCTTATTTGGTCCAGCTTATGAAATTGATAAGAAACTATTAAAGAGTAATGAACCAATTTATCCAGCTGCCTCTTTAGTTGACACTACATTAGAGTTGAATTATGGAGATTTACCATTTAAATATCCACCAGAAGTGAGTAAATGTGTTTTTACAACAACTCACATGACAGAAGTGGTTCTCTGTAAATCATCTTAATTTCTACATTTTCTGTTATGAAATAGGTTATCATTTTATTTGTAAATCCTTATCACAGTAGGCTGGAGTATACGATTTACGTCTCAACAATGCCTTTAGCTTACTAGTAGGCGGTATTGTTAGAAATATACACAAGAATTTATAGGAGATCTCTGATATATTCTGCAATATTAGTATAAAGAAGCTGGATCCAATTAGATTATTTAGACTTTCAGTAAGAATGGATAATTTATGTTAAAAGCATAGTGTACTGGAACACTTCGACAGTTCATCAACCTGCTATATACACTTGTATGAAGTCCGTTTGAAGAATGAATAGTAAACGTTAGAAGGTCAAACTGTTGGAATGCATGATAAATCATAAATGAAATTACCACCTTAGTATAAAAAAGGAAATCTCATACTGAATACGTGCCACAGATGAAGGTCTGATGTAATGATGTACTACATTCTAACAAATGAGTGTTGAAAGTTGTTTTCTCAGACTAAACGGAACTGTTAACTGCTAGCTGTTTGAAGTAAATAAAACCAACTGAAGGATAAATCTATGCAAATATTTTGTGGATACTCTTCCTAATGAAGCATCAGTACAAAATTATTTCACGTAAAGGAGTCGACAAAAATTAAATTCAAATGCTTCATTGAGACCGTCTTGGAAACATCGTAAAAATAATAATTTTTTTTCCACAATGTAAAATCTAGCAACTTAATAGTCTTATAAATATGCTTTTCTAGGACGACTGGACCCCACTGTTTGCAGCTTCAGACGAATGTGTATACGAATCAACGAGATGGCCTAGTCCAGTAAGTGATTCAAAAATTCACTCCATTACTAATTTAAGTGTACAATAAATCATGGCGTAAAATTATTATTTCTGTGATAAAGTTACAGTAGTTGTGTTGTATTCCTGGATGATATTTTATAAATTTACACTAACTTGTCATTTCAAAAAGAGATGAATACAGTAAAAACCTTGATGGTTTATGGAACACCGCAAAGCATGACAATGTATTTGTTAAAATATATTTATTTAACTAATTTCCCCTTTCATATACCTCCTTTCACCAATATTATTGTTTTTCTTTTCAATAAAGAATACAGTCAAACTTAATAGTCATTCAGAGAAGCCTTCGACTACACAGAACTTACAAGTAGAAACGAATTCTCAACTTGGAGAGGGAATGAGTTCAAATTCATCCTACGCTAGAAATCATACTCAGAATAATAATACTACTAATAACAGTAATGACACTAGTAGTAGTCCTAGTAAGATGAATGAAATGCATACGGGAGAAATACGCATCGATTCACCGTCATCAAGTGACCAGCAAGAGGATGAAGTGCGAACAGTAAGTTAGACAGTATTTCTCGATGTTCTTATTTTGATATTAAAAAGGAAAATGAATGGTTTTCTATATGCTAAAATCCTTACCAGAACATGACTGTCGCGTCAGATGACAGAAGTGTAGCGTTCAGGTAACTGAGTCAAAACAGCCGGCCCTGGATGAATTGGTGTTAATTGTTTATCTTGAAACATATAAAAAAGCAAGCGAGTTCATCTTTTCAGTAGAAGTTTAGTTTGCTAAATATCATATAATGAAGAGGGTTTGCTCTCCAAATATGAACAAATTGGCTCGCACATGTCCGTCGTCTGATAGCCAAACTGGTAATCAGTGGACAGTTGTCTCAGCTCTTAAATGACCCGCCACATTGACATGTTTGCCTATCCACGGTCATCCAAAATATTCGTACTTGAAATTAACCACTAATTATTAAGATAAAATTTTCTATGTTTGATTTCAACATCAACTGTTGTTCTTATCCAGTGTGGAAATATATTGACCGGCATCACTACCCCTTGAACACTTACTGTTAGCACACTTACAAAAAGATAACGTCTCCCGTAAAATTATTATACATATGCAAAGTGATTTCGAGTTCATATACTCTAAGTTTCCCCAAGTAACATTTGTGTAGAATTTAACAGCAAAACTAACTTAGACTTTTATTTAAATGACTCCATTCTCAAAATCATCACTATCGGGAATTTGTTAATGAAAGCTAGTTGGTTGATGTGGCCATGGATGTTTGAATGGGCATAGTAAAGGCCTTAGGATCTCAGTAACTTCCTAACATGACAGTTACTCCAACTTTTGTTTTCCTGACTGATGGAGATAGACTTGTTCTTTAAAGCAAGAAAAATGCCAACTTTTCAGAGGCTGAAGGTTTGGCTGACAATATGACTCGCCGAAATTTGTAAAGCAATAATTTTCTACTATCATCCCATCTACATATATGTCTCTTTTTGAGTGATATATATGGTTACAGGTGACCACCAAGAGGCCCTAGACCTAAGCTTTGCGCTTATTACCAAAAGTTAACTGATAGAATTAATCACGCATTAAGAAACGAAAAATCAACCGATATATTTTTCTGATTTCACTCTTAGTTTCTATCAGCATCCACCACTAGGTTTTAAGCTCAGCTTACAATGAGTGATTTTGACAGCGATACAGTCGAACAACTCTTTGTATTTTAAAGGTGAATCATCAGTGAATATATCATGAATTTGATTTGAATAATTTCCCTATTATTCTTACGTTGAAACGTTTCTTCTTATATTAGTAAATAGTCGTCATTTTCTCAACACATCTATTTAGTATGATATAAATAAAGATCATAATTTACAATGTTAATAAATCAGGCCATTTTACCTTAACTGAGTGAAACCAGTTGAGTGACTGGAACTCAGTCAAATAATAATAATAGCAATAATAATGATACCAACTTTTTCGCTAAATTCATTTAATATACCCTTTTTTAATAATTTTTGTTTTAGTTTCTAGAGGCTGGTGACCCACTGACGGAAAATCATTTGGCTTCCCTTTGTAATGCTGCGTACACAACACATGCAACTACGGAACGATTCGAATCAGAAGTATGCCACTGAAATACTTCATATTGCCTTTTTAATTTATTTAGTTACTAAAGAATTATTATGGAATACGCTAATCTTCAAACTTCATTGTTTCTCGACATATGAATCAGGAAATATCTTTGTAGTAAAGCCTTAATAACTAAACGAGTAACTCACTGATATTCGTTTCGCAGTATAGTTATACTAGAGGATTCACTTTTATTCCTTATGTGACACTTCAGTCTACCTTGATATCACAGGATTTTCAGACATCTTTTTAAGTAAGACAGAGTGTGCTAGCTGAGTCTAGAGTTGAAATACCTTATATTTTCCACTGGAAGAAATGAATGTAGATAGGCGACTGATGCAATATCCAGTTACGAGAAGATAAAATCTTATGTACTCCAGTGTTTACATCATCCTGTGGCTCCTTACTACCATCTGTAGTCATTGTCACTGTTATGTCTTTTTTATTTATATAAATTATTTATTGTAACATGTGATGTAACATTTCTATTTTTATCAGACTGAAGTGAAAGGTATTCGTTAGTCTGTAGGCTCCTAGAAGAGGCGGCTCAATAGTACCTTTGGTATTAATTTGGTATTATTTAGTAGGCGCTGGTTAGTAGTAAAATCAAAAATATTCAGTAGGCTAGTTCAGTTTCAGTGAAACATAACTCATCGAGTGGGACTTTATTTAGCTTACAAGTCCTGAAAGAGATGAGGCGGGCATTCTGGATCCCACTGATAGTCATCATCCTCTAAATCCATTTTAGCTTTATTATTCATAAAATATGAGCATTCAGTTATAGGAAATTAAGTGAATCAAATCACAGTTAAAATACTTGTGTTTATTGAGCGTACACTAAATTTGTGGTTACTTGGTCGGTGGAGACTAACTGGTAGAGGAATTCAGAGCGCGTGTTTCGTCGCGTTTTACACTCATCAGTTTACATGTATCTGTCGTCATTGGTACTAAATTTGGTAGTTTATTTGTTCACTCTTTGTGAAGACCTACATCAGTCATACTTTTGTCAGCAGGAGATTTCGTAATGAGACTCCATAACTACAAGTTAGTAGCTGCAAAATTAAAGTAAAAGTTTCGAAAAATTAAATCATTATAAAACTTGCTTGTCTAATTCAAAACCATAAGGTATGCTGGAGTAAATTTAGTGCCCAAACCTTGAATTCATTACAGTGATAAACTTTAGGCTTAACCACAAGCCTGCTACACTAAACAAATCCACGAACTCATCATATTATTTGCTTTGGTGCTGAACAGATTCTTGGTTAGTATGTTGTAAATAATGTACTGAAGTGATGGTTGAAGTTAAAGGGAGTAGACGAACCGCTTAGATTTTTTTATTTCCCAGATCACATTTATTGACTGAGATGTTTAAAGATTTCTCTTTATTAGAACGAACCCTAATATCGTTTAGGAGCGCTCTGTCCCCAAAGACCTTGGCAAGTAAGTCAGGAATCAAACATTGTACAGCTTTTTGATGCTAGTTTTGCATTTTGTACAGGTTAAAACTTAAAATCTTAACATACTGAATTATGAAAACTAGTTGTAAGGTTCATCCTACAGTAGGCATCCATTTCTTAAGTGAGTTGGTAGTAAACTCTCTGACTCCAGTTCGATTCTCGAAGGTTACATGAATTTCCTCTTGCTTGTAGATATGCCTTGCTGATGAGAACCAAAAAGCATACAACCCTGGTTCAAGTCATTTTGTGATCTTGATCTTCTCAACGATCTGAAATGACTCGAAAATAATGAGTCCTACCATAATTTCAATTTGTAGACTTGCTAATAATAAACAAGAATTATAGGAGAAAATTCGAATTTCGAGTTGCTTCACACATACTCATCACTCTGTTATTAGCAATTCAATAAACAAATATATTAGGTTAAGTTGAAAATTAACTGTGTAGCGTTGTAGTTATCAGTTCGATTGATTTTTTTGTCTACATTCGAAGAATAAGTTTGATGCATTGATCTAAACAACCACGGCACAATATGGCAGCTTTATTTCCGTCTGACTTTATCTCTATTTCAAATCAGTTTATTCATTTTGCATGGTAATACAAGTTTGTTTTTCAACTAGTCGTGTTTTATTGAGTCATTTATCGTCTAGAATGCTGAAATCCTTTGGTTAAGAGTAGTTGTATTACTTTTAAGTGTATATTGTACCGTGTCAACATCAATAAAATGTTTTCCTCTTCCAAATTATAGGTAAAAACCAAAGCTAGCGAGACATATCACCGAAATTCTGTGTCACATGTACATGCGGACATTGTAAGTTTTATTACTCCGTCTGTTTTTTTGTACTATTTGTACCTATTAACAATTTATGAGTTTTTGGTATTAGTGGTGTTAAAGTTAGAGTCATACAAATATCATTTTCAATTAAAAAGAAGAAAGGTACATGAACAGACATCTTGGTTTAAATATTACGTTTACTATATCAGTTTGTGTTTCATACGAAATGTGAATGCTTCTATTCAGGTCATAGATTTGCCGAAACTACTCACTCGGATAATTGATACAATAATGTTGTTAAACAACTTATGCTACTGTTTTGTTAGTAAGTAATAAAGCAATTGATTTTCATTCCATCACCAACATTTTCTAACCACTAGGTTACTCCAGTAAACATCAGTCCTGAATGTCGTAACAGCATCACTGCAATGGTGGACTGCGATTTCGTAAGTATACTGACACTAAAAATCTGGCTATCTTAAAAGCTAACAACTACATTGCTTTTATCTTATAGTATCTGCTTTTATTCTTTTTCATCTGACGCCTGGCCAACTTACAGGCCTTATAACCTTCAAATATACAGTATTGAACTATTAATTACTAACATTTATTATGAACGGTAAACGTATAACATAATGAACCATATCAAAACCTTATTTTGTATTTAAGTTTGAAAAAATCATACATTAGTGTGTCGTACAATAAAATGTATGATTGAATACTGACACCAAAAGGTCATTGAAGGGAAATTCACATATTTGTTTCACCAGTGAAATAGCGGGAACTTCGACTGTAAAATATGAAGTACAAACAAACAAAAAACATTGAAAAAGACAGTAATTAACTATGATGAAACTTATAAAAGAAAATAATCCGACTTTAAAATCCCTGAGATACTAGAGTTCCACCTTCTCTACCTAAGTTTTTTTTTTAAGTAGGCAAAGTACAATAAGTTTCATTTCAGTTTTCTGTATTCGCTACAGTTACTTGTCTGAACTGTAACAGATTATGAAACACCAGTTGAAATACATTACTTCGTTTTCACAAAATGTTTTAATAATGACAGTCAGTTTGCTTAGAATAAAGATGCTCTTGGACAATTTCTTTAAAACCTAATAATATCCACCGAGTCTTGTCTAATGTCTTTTGATTTGACAGTCATTCTACTTCATTGCTTTTTTCACAAAATTCTTCTCATAAAACAGATGTTAACTTATTAATCACCAGCTTTAAGAAATTACTCATCAAACCACAGAATTCAATATTGTTTGAGAGCAATGACATTTTGAAGTGGATAGGCTTTCTTAGCTTTGAAAGTCAAAAACAAAACCTCCAGCTAGAACTTAATACCAAAGAAATATTTTGCGATAAAAAACCTGTAGTGTCACTATACAAAACAAAAGCTCACTGGCCTTTATTTTAAGTTTTTGGAACTAATACTACTTGAGAATTGTTGGAAAGTGCTTTGCAATTTATATGATGGAAAATAATATGGATTTCTTTTTGAGTGGTGACCAGAAATAGAATTCAGAACATGCTTTTCATCTGATTTGAGATTCGTCAGCTGCATGCCCTTGCCCACTCAAGCGTGAGCCAAGAACCTACCACTTCAGATCCAAAAGCGTTACCCACTGTGTTTTTGAGCTTTGGAAGTCACTTCTTCTGAAACTGGTATGACTGGATACGAAATCAAAGTATGAGCAAGAAATAAAATAATTCCAGGGAGAATTTTCTCATTTGGCTATAATGTGGGTAAAAATGCAAACTATTTTCTGTCCATTAACTTTTGGTCATCCACTTTTGAACCTCTAATTTTGTAAATGAAAGTTTATGCACCTGCTAACCTACCTTTTATTTAATATATCATTTAGAAATCCAGAATTTTTTCCACAAAAATTATTAGAGTAACTCCAGGTTTAGAAAAATTGCATCCATTCATTCATTCATTCATTTTCCTCGCATTAACTAAATTTATTTTTGACCATTATACTGTCAATATATTTGTATATATAAACTTTAGATTTTTCACTACATGACAATAATTTTTTCATTTCACCTAGGCACTTGAACAGGCCATCTTGCAGACTACACATTTAAATCCACACACAGCAGTTTTAACCAACACAGTGGATGTCAGTACAAACAATAATAACATAACCACAGGATAGTTAACTGGTGTTCCTTGGATTGATTTACGCGTCGTTTTAGAACACAGTCTCACTTTCATGAAACTTATCCTTCAAACAACGAAAAAAGGCAAACTGAATGCGTTCAGTGTCAGGATGATTTATTTATTTTTATAAGATTTTCAAAAGAATGTAATCTGTTTTCCTGCAAATGCTGTCTATGAAAATACTCACTTTAAATGCCTTAATATATATATATATACTTTATTTTTTGCTATCATCTACAGCTGTTATGTCATGCTACATGATCAATAAATAAGTATAAATTAAAAATTATTAGCGGAAGTATTTTTTAAAAATTTCATTGAGGTTTTTTTTAACTGCCTCGATAAGCAGCTGTCCATCTTCTGTTTCCTTACAGTTTTTCACTCACTGCTTCAAAGATTATTGCTTGATGCAATAAAGCTGATTCAAAATGATTTCTACTTGCTCTTACTTCTTTTTTTTTGGCGCTCATAGTACGCGAACAAAATCTAGTTTATTTTTCAGACTAATTAGGTAATCTATGAACTAATTCATGAACATTTATTTGACACCATTCACTTTTATTTGGAGTGAAAAGAAATTTCGTAAAGTGACACATGAGTACATGTATTGGTAAGTGAGTTCATTGTGCAAACATTGTCATTTCCTCCTTTTTATTTTATCTACACAAAAACTGGCGCCTTTTTATTGGTTAACCTCCGAGTTCTGACTTCTTATTGATATATTTCTTTCTTGTGAAAATATCTTTATTTACCTTGTATTTTCACTATCCACTAAAAACCAAATAAAATGGAGGGAAATGGATTAAGAAAAACATCGATTTCAAAGCCTTTCTACTGAATACAACAAATATCTTTCAACAAACCAATGTCATGCTGATTATTTCCATTAAATGCAACCTCTTCTTACCAGTACAAATTCTAATATATTACAAAAAAAAGTAACTGAGCATACTAAAGCATACTCAAGCGTAAGAATAACTTTGCGCTGTATCAATCCACCTCTCATATTACAAGTGACTTTTTTGAATGAGTGAACATGTTTGTGGTACGCCCACTTTCAAGTGTACACTGTTACCATTTTTTTTCAAATTCCTCTTGATTCTTATCACCTAAATCAAACAATAACTACTTATACAACGAAAGCCAGTTGAACTTATTTTACGACTGCTTTTACCAGCATTCTTGCTTTCATATTGTGGTACTGAATTTCTGAATTATAATGAAATTGCTTTGGTTCCCCCAATCTATTTCTTGCTTCTTCTATTAATTTGTTCACCTTCATTATAAAAAAATGTTTGTTTGTTATATCTTTTTTCAGAAAGGTTTCACAATTTTTTAACACCTAAAGGCAACAATATACTTCGCAGTAATAAACTGTTGGAGAGTATGTGAACAGTACTAATAAGCATATGATAATGTATATCCTTTCTATGGAATTGATTTCGTTTTATAATCGTATCTTCTTCTTCTTCTTGTTCCTCATTTTGACTAAAGCCCAGGAATCAATGCGACTCATCGAATTAAATACAAAAAATGTCCACTAACTATATTTTTGCGAAACATATTATACTACTTTTAAGTAGTAGTGATTTTATTGCAGTTTTTGATCGGTTTAAGTGAAACAGATGTGAACCCAAGAATGCAGCAGTGTATAGTTTGTAAGCGTTGCTAGGAAAAGTTTAAATAAATGAATATCAAAACAAACTTAGTTTTAGTTTGCTTCTCAACATAATAGGATATCAAAATATGTAAGAACATGTAGTGAATCACGAAATATACCTATAAGTATCACAAAATTGTTACACGTGAAGAAATTAAGCTTGAGTTTTCTCTCCGACAATTTGCTGTCCCTAAGTCCCCTATTCTAGCTATAACCGATTTTCATAACGAAGTCTTCTAAGCTTACGCAGGTATGTAGCACTTGTGTCACTTTTACTAAGAAAAGATAAATTCAAAATACTGAGAGAGAGAAAAAGCTCCAATAGATTACTTACCTAGAGGGATAAATAAAAATTGTCCAACAGATAACACAATATTATACAGTGTGTCTAGTGAGAAACTTCAAAGATATGATACAGAATCGGTTGAAAAACCACTAAATTTCACAGTAAAACAAACTCCCGGACGTTATTGTTCTGTAGGCTCAATATTTCACGCGGTGAAATGTTCCACAGAATTCACTTACAATTTTTTTAAAACATGCTCGGATCATTTTAAATAAATTCATAGTGATTCATTTGATTTCAGTGTCCCATCTACTTTTGGGTATCTGAAACATATTCAGCCTGGACGTCCATTCACAATATTTTGATTTTTAATTTCCTTGAAGATGGTTTGCAATTAATTACTTCTCTGCAGACCTGAAATTTCCATATCAAAAAAAGTTGCCTACACTCAACTCACTCCTAAGTGTCTCTGATAAGGTTAGCAGCTGACGATATAACTGATGTTTAACACTTAGAAACATCTATGCAACTAAATTGGAAGACTGTAAGTCCTACACGTAGTTAATCATAAGGCCTAAAAGTTACAAATAACGGATGGATACATTTTCCTGGTAGGCTATTATGATTCCATAGGATAGTCAGGCTTAAATTTACCCTAATTTTTTTCAATTTAAAAAAGCAGTCTCAGTTCAACAGTGATTGTATACATATCACCTTAGATTATAGCAGTCCTATGGTTAATGACACTAAACGTGCTTAGGACATAAGGCTAGGACGACATAACCATTGAAAGATTTTGTTGTTGATGATAATCAGCCTACTGAAAGTATGACTCTGTTTTGTTGTTAAAATCAATGTAAGATTCGTTAAGTCTTATCTCCGCTTAACAATTAGAAATTATGATCTATTCGATTTCAGCTCAGTTGCTGAAACGCTTTTCTCTTAATCTCAATAAGTTTTAGGGAGCTGTTCATCGTTCCTTTTATTTCCACTTTATCTCAGTACTTAACATTTAAAATCAACTGGATATTTACAAATTAATATCTAAATACTACGAACGCCTACTTAGTTACACAATATTATGAGTTCTTGGTTCGGATTTGACTGGACATTTAGAGGAAAAACAGCAGACTATAGTATGTGCATTAGTTTATAATAATAATTTGTTTTTATCTAAGAAATAATCTGCATTTGAAACTCCGATGGAGTGTGTAATGTGTGATGCATTACCGTTAGACACAGCGCTTAATTCGAGATTCATGTTCTAAGTAGTTGGATAAACAGTTTGAGACGAAGATCATAAATTTAATTGAGCTAGTCAAATATAGATATGACGTACGCCTACAAATTGCTGATTGTAAGTCGAATATTTAAAACCCACTTTATCCATGCTTCCGTACAGTTAACTTTATTCAAATTTGGTTTTATTAATTTGACACTATGGAAACTAAATTCTGAGAAATAAATAATTGTAACGTCTCATTTGCCTCCTAGTATCATGAAATCACAAATTCTTATCGACCCAAACCGAACTTACACCATCAAATAAAACATATTTTTCATTTCTTTCCTTACTCGGTAATCAATTTTTCCTCCTATCAGCTTGGTGGATCAAACAAACCATCCTAACATGTTATATTTCATAAGCTTCACGATCAGAAGATGAACTTCTACCCAATCCCTATTCTTTTAACAAAAGCCTTTGTGAAGTAATATGAAACATTCATAGTTCTGATGAAATAGTGTAACGTCAAAACATAGGACTGGATGGTAACTGAATATATTATTATTGTTCCCTTGGGTTCCTAGTGGAACACACGGCTTCAACTACACTCCTCCACTTACCACTTCTGTCTTCCTTCTCCTGTACTTTTCACCTCCATCCATCTGAGTCCATACTCTTCAACTCCTCTTCACACCATCTCCTCCATGTCACCCACACTCCCACTGACATCCCACTCACCGCGTGCTTCCCTTTCGGCCTGGTTCCACTCGAGAAATGGCCTCACGCGCGCACCCAATGTCACCCAGCCGCCTACAGCCTCAGCGAGCGAATGTCCAATCCATCTCAACATCTCCATCTCCTGAATATTTCTCGGTTGGCGATTGGTTCTTTCCCGTTGGTTTGTTCACAGCCACAGTTTCTTGTTGGTGATTCTCTCCGGCCATCTCCGCCCATCTGATTGATCTTCAGTATAGAGCCAGCGAAGACAGTTGTTGGTTGATAAGAGTAACCTCTCCAACAGGCTGTTGGAAATATTCTTTGTGACCCGCCCGCCAGCCCACCAAGTTTCTCATCCGATCCGTATAGAAGAAGTGACTGACTGGCTGACTGACTGGCTGACTTGACGTTGTTTGTATTGAAAATCCGACCGAATTTCGTTGTTGATGCTGGCTGAGTGACGAAGATTTTTTTCCAGATTGGTTGTTTCAGGTTGATGAGTGAATGTGTTTCTCGCTCGCCTTCCCGATTCTCGCTCCATTTCACATCCTCGTCCGTTCCGACTGGCTGTAGTCGAGAGAATGCTCTCTACCTAGATAAGTGAGTGAATGAAGTAATCTCTTTCAAATCCCTCCCGTTGATGTTGATTGGCGCTGAATGTTGCTTCTGCTGTTGTTGTTGTTGTTGTCGGTTGGTTGGTGCGTCCTGGTAACTGAATGGTTATTTGCAATTTGACACACACAAACAATCGTAGGAGAAATGAAATCGTCATTTGCACAGATATTCGGTATTCTGTCATTCATTTTGTGTTTTTTGTCTTCTGTTTTTGTCTCCCTTGCTTGGTCTCAACACTGGATTATTTCTTCTCTTTGATGTTGAAACTATCTTCCTGCTATTTGATATTTTGTACCAGTGAACGTCTCTTTATCTACTACTGATAAGTCTTGTGAGTAGCATACACCTAATTTATTTTAGAGGTGACAGAAATACCATAATGTATACACAAATAATTTTGAATTTTGGACATCGGCTTTAATATACTTGACGAAGGAAAAGCAAGCTGTATTTAAGTGGACAGTTCTGTTATTATTATTATTAATATTGTTATTATTGCCATTATTATAGTGATTGTTTAGTACAGAATTGTTGTAAATTATGCATATAGCATAAGCTGTTGTGTCTTTATGAACACAGGGAACGAATTCATATATGAAATATTGGAAGAATGTGGCGTGTAGATAACATTTCAATATTATTATTATTAACACTTAGCATAATTTGCAAATTTGACGAAAATTTTCATGTTTTGGTAATATTTTGTATACTATTCATCTACCAACATCCTGAAAAATAAAACTGTGTAGCATGTGATTAGCTGTTTTATTTGTACTATCAATATTCACCGATAACTACATTTTATGTAATTGTTTTGCTCTATGACAGTAAGTTATTTTGTTATATATATATATATATATGATACCGGTGTAACTGCCACATTCAGCAGTGTTACCATTTTGTAAATAATCGAGGTATGTATGACTCTGAATATAAAATGAAGAATTCTGAGTTCAGCAGTTTATTTATACATGTGAGTATGCTGAAATCAATAAAATATCACCCATCACCAGTTCCCTTATCCTATTTTCATCCTTATGACAACAGAGTAAACTAGTGAAAACTATTTCAGATGAAAGACCTGTGGTCTAAACAAATTTTAAGGACTAAAAAACAATTTACAGAGTCCAACCCATCATGTCATCCTGTTCTAACCCATTTTTGACCGTATGCATCCACCGCCATCAACAATACCAACAACGGAAGCAGGTCTACCAGTGAACATCGAACCCACGACGAAATCAGAAGTCCTGAATGCAATCGAGATACTAAAAGCTGGAAAAGCAGCAGGACCAGATGGAATCCCAGTAGAAGCATTGAAAATGGACCCAGAGACAATAGCGGACTTGATGACGCCATAAATGGCGTAGCTGTGGAAAGTGGGCAAGGTACCTGAGGATTGGAAGAAAGCATACTTATTCAAACTACAAAAGAAGGGAGACTTAAGTCAATGCAGAAACTGGCGCGAAATTATGCTCCTGTCCATTCCAAGCAAAATACTAAGCCGCATCATCCTGGAGAGAATTAAACACGCCAACCTGGATGAAAAACTTCGACCGGAACAGGCTGAATTCATGAGAAAGAAGTAATGTATTAATCAAATCGCCACTCTACGGATCATCACTGAACAAAGCTTAGAATGGCGGTCAGCTCTCTATCTCAACTTCGTCGACTTTGAAAAGGCCTTCGATGGCTCAGCGTCGATCGAGAGGTCATTTGGTAACCACTTCGCTACTACGGGGTCCCATCGACAATTATACATCTCATCCAACAGTTATACGACAATGCTGGATGCCAAGTAATCCACAACGGGAAACTCACGGAAGCCTTCGAAGTGAGGACGGGAGTGAGGCAAGCTGACTGTCTACTATCGCCAATGATTTTCCTGATTGCATTAGATTGGATAATGCGACAGACAACGGGCAATGAGGAAACAGGCATAAAATGGACTCACACAAAGAACTTGGAGGATCTGGACTTCACCGAAGATGACATATGTCTGATTTCCCACAAACTGGAAGATATGCAAGTGAAAAGCAATAAGTTGGCAGAAGAAGCATCCAGATAAGATAGAACTTCAAGTGAACATAGAGAAAACAGATGTGGTGAAGATTCCTGGCCAACAACAACAGACGACAGTCAGCATAAATGGGAGGAACCTGAAAGAAACAACCTCCTTCACCTACCTGGGAAGCATCGTTTCAACTACAGGCCGACGGAGCTGACGAGGATATCAAAGCCAGAATCGGAAAAGCAAGACAAGCTTTCATTACTCTCAAGTCTGTGTGGACGTCGACCGCACTCAGCATCAAAAATAAGGTCCGGATTTTCAACTCCAATGTGCTACTATACGGATCAGAGACTTGGCGAGTCATAAACAGCACCTCAAACAAACTTCAGACGTTCATCAACAGTTGTCCTCACTCAATACTCAAGATCAGATGGCTAGCCAGAAAAGATCAGAAACAGGGATCTCTGGGAGCGAGCCCACCAGGAACCGATTGTGCAACAAATAAGCAGGAAGAAATGGAGATGGATTGGCCATACTCTCAGAAAACAGACCGTCAAGTGACATCACTTGACAGGCCATTGCTCGAGTGGAACCCGAAAGGGAAGCGGCGAGTTGGTCGTCATTGCGGGGGTGACTTGGAGGAGATGAAAGCATGTGGGCAGACTTGGAGTCAGGTGAAAACTCTAGCGGAGAACAGAACGCAATGGAGACGCGCGGCTGAAGCCCTATGTTCCTCTAGGAATTAAAGGAAATAATAATTAGAATGTAATTTCTTATTTTTGAATCAAATTTTAAATCTGGCGAGACTAAATGGAGTTCCTTGCCTACAGCCTTTTCATTATGCAAAAAAATTTGGAAGGAACCATTCAGTGACTTATTCAGTTGACATGTATCATATGAATGGTAGTGCTTGCACTCTTCTGTTCTGTCAGTGGAACTAAGATGATATCATAGTGTTAAAACTAAAGAATAAGATTCTATTTTTGTTTCTTGACGAAAACTTTCAGGAATAGTTTTCGCTTTTATGTCGAAATGTCATGAGTATCTCTCAATAAATGAAATCCGAGTGCACACTTTTGTAATACCAATTTGATATCTTTCTAATTGAATGCTAGTCTTGAGTAGGGCTAGCTGATTAGTTTCTTTGTATTACTTGACATTAACGTCTGCCTTCGTGGTTGGAGCCTCCGTTGATTTACATAATTGCTGACAGATGAGGATTTCACTGCTAGAATAAGAAAATTGAAACAGGTCTTCACTGATCAGAAATCAATGTGCAGATCTGCCACAGTCAACATCAAAAATAAGAATTAGGATCTCAAACACTAATGTGTCAAATCAGTGCTTCTTTACAAGTCACGGACTTGACCCTCGAGTCAACAGCTTCCTTCACTCTCTGGGTACTGGTGATCAGATGTCCAGGAAGTACTGGCAACAGAGAACTGTAGCAGGCAACGAATCAACCGGAAAGCTATCGCTGAAGAAATATTCCGAATGAAATGGAGGTGAAACGGATACGTGCTGAGGAGACTGTGACCGCGCGCATGACATCGTGAGTAAGGGATGCACGAGTGGAAACCGAATGGGAAATGTCGATTAAACTGTCCAAGAGTGATATGGAGAAGGTAGTGTGAGGAGGAAACGAAAGCTTATGGGCAGTCGTAGGATCAACTAAAGAGGACTGTAGAGAACAAAATGAAATTGAGACTTCTTGTTGAAGCCACTTAGAATCCAAGGGTATAATGATGACAATTTATCCCACTTGAGCTCCTCAGGATGGTAACACCCACAGTAATTTCCTAATTTATAATCCTGTCAGTTTTAAGATAACGTTTTTGTAGCATTTACTTAGCTGATAAGCAAATCAGTTCGTATACTGATGAACGTATAGTTCGTTTCTTTCATGGAGAATAAACTGGAAGAAAGATTGGTAAGATTCAAAGGTTCGTTTAGATTTTACTAGGACTTCTCTTAAATAATGTGAAGGCTTCGAAATTGAAAAGTAGTAAGGAGTCGTATGTGATTTCTATTTAAATCCAATAAATTGAATGAAGGCTACAGTGTTCTGTTGGAGTGCTTGGTACATCCACTTGCACAACTTTACAGAGCCACCTCAGTAGATGAATACGTTTAACATTTACCCACCAGATCACTTGGTTTAGTCAGGCGTCTATATCTCCTCAAACAATGCAGTGCGTGTTGCCGCGGTTTACTATATTTCTAACTGATACATGAGGAAGTTTTAAAATTCATGGTGGGTTAATTACCTATTAGAAGTATTAATGCACCTGGGATATACGTCAGCTGATTTATCTTACACTAAATACTTTTAAACTCTACATTCATAATACAAACAAGCATACTTCCATATTTCCTTACCTCAGCACATGAATTAACAGAAAGTTTATTATTACTGATGAATAATACTCTTTTTCCCTCCACTTGCTTTCTTGACATTAAAGGTGTCATAATGTTCGTGTGTAATGTATAACTGCAACAAGTTTAAATTTCACAAGCCTTTATTGAGGTTCATTTAACTCTGAAATTAAAAATGACCTAACAGTGAGGTACGTGAAGGCGGAAGTAAAAGTCGTAGCATTTCAGTACTATAAAACGTCTTCGATACTTGTCGTATATATAATAACTCACTAGATAACTAGCCAATTTCCACGAATTTAGTAGCCCTGTGAGCCTTGGATCCATTTGTAGTGATAACCCGTCCAAGTGTCTTTATTGTTGCCACTGAAGATAGAAAAAAAGTACTTTGATTAAATTCCCTTTAAACTTCTGATTTCGTCTAGATATTTCGGTAATAATTTCCTCTACGTCACTTTTACATATAGGCTCTCTAAACTAATTCACTGACAGTGTCTTCGTATCTAGGCAACTAGTATTTGAAAACATTTATTTCCCGATACGAATTTAAAACAAGCAATAAAGGTTAATAAAGCAGGATTTAATGAATTCATCAAATTTCGGTAGAACTCGTCAGCTGAATACTCTACATACACGAATACATATACTTTTGAAATTACATTGGGAGATATAAGACTGATAAGTTGAATACTCTACATACACGAATATATATACTTTTGAAATTACATAGGGAGACATAAGGCTGATAAGTAAACAAACTACATTGAATTAATCATGCAGAGAGACAGGTGCGAATATTTTCCAGGTCATGTTCAAATAGATAAGGGGAGAGAGAGTATGAGAGATCAAAATTAAGATAAATTGCATTACGCTTCAATTACATCACTTAGATAAACAATTAGTCATTAGGGAATATAACTAGAATTGCAAACAGACTAATATCAATAGTAATAGTTATAATAACAATAATAATAATAGTGTTGAAGTGAGTTAAGATAATCTTACGGATAAAGCATAGATTTAAATGAATCAAGAATAATAATAATGGCAGTAATAATAACAAAAATAATAATAAGAAGAGGTAGAATAATAACAAGTAGAGAATAAAACGTATTACCATGGTAGATTAAGAGTTACGACCATCTCCTTTTGTATACAGAGAGCTGGTTTATAAATTCGAATTGCACAAGCCTCTGCAATTGCAAGCATCTTCTTGTTTCTTTGTTTGCTGACAATGGTAAATGACTTGACTGCGTCGATATCATGTCCGTAATCTACAAGATGTTTTGTTATTGAGGATTTTGGCACTTTGAACTCAGCTGTTTTCAACCATTTTGGCAAATGCTCCATCATGCGAGTAGACAATCGCCTTTCCGTACGACCTATGTATTTGCTGCCACAAACACACTCAAATTGATATATGCAGTTTGAAGTGTCGAGGATTGGCGACTGGTCTTTCCCAGATTGTTGAAGCACTCGCTTGGTGGTGTTAAGGATAACAAGTTTTGCAGCATAATAAGTTCTCTTGATGGCTTTGTCGAGTCTTCGTTTCACTACTTCTTGTACGTCATCTCCTTTGAACGGTAAATTGATATAAACAGGTTTCTTTGGAACTGTTTGAATCGTTTTGCGGGGGGTAGTTTCTTTGGAGTATTTATTAATGAACTTCTCAGGATATCCATTCTTAGATAAAATATCCTTCAGAGATTTTATTTCCTGTTCAATAGTACTGTCAGAACAAATTTTCCGTGCTCTATTGAACAGTGTTCTGACTAGGTTCTTTTTGTACTGGATTGGGACAAAGCTCTTGAAATGCATGTACTGTCCTGTCCATGAAGACTTTCTAAATATAGATCTTTCGATTGTGCCATCATTCATTTTGGCTAGAAAAACGTCTAGGAATTTCATAGTATCGTTTTCCTCGTGTTCTACTGTGAAATTGAGATTTGGATGGCATGAATTGAATTTTATCAACATGTCTTCCGCTTTTGATCTGCTTTCACAGACAATAAAAATGTCATCAACATATCTTAGGTATACATTTGTTTCTTGTATGTGCTGCTGTAAAGCACCGGTTTCTAGGCGTGACAGGAATAAGTCGGCGAAAAGTGGTCCCAAAGGGCTTCCCATTGCGACACCATCAACTTGACGGAACAGACGCCCGTTGAATTGGAATTGGACATTTTTAGTACATAAAAGTAGTAATTTCCTCAATTCCGATGTTGGAATGGGTATGTCTTCAGCTTCTTTACATATGAAGTCGATAGTCTCAACAACTGGCACATTTGTGAAAAGGGAGGTAACATCGAAAGAGACCAAATGCTTATCGGATACATTGAAATCTTTAATTTGATTGACAAATTGAAATGAATCAGAGACTACATGTGTTCCGAAACGTTTCAACAATGGCTGCAACAGTTCACATAACCACTGTGCTAGTCTGTGGTACGGCGAGTTTATCATAGAGAGTATGGGTCTTAACGGCGCTCCTGGTTTGTGTATTTTTACGCGTCCGTATAGTTTTGGGATTTGTGACCCAATCGGTTTGATATTTCTATATGTGTTTTCGTCTATGTATTTATTTTTGAAGAGTTGTCGTAGATGCTGCACAATTTTCCTTTCGGTTGATAACGTTTGGTCTTTTGCATGGTTATCCAATTTGAATTTAGATTCATCGGCGAGAATTTGATGCATTTTTTCGAGATAATCTATCTTGTTCATTAGCACTACACTTTGTCCTTTATCAGCTTGTAGGATAACAAGATTTTTGTCTTTTCGAAGCTTGTTTAAAGATCGCCAGTGTTCTTTGGTGATATGCGACTTTTGATTGGTCGGCATGACTCGAAATTGATGAGCGATATCAACCATCTTTGCTTTCAACCAGCTTTCGCTGTCACTGGACGTGGCATGTAGCCCCATAAGTTGATCATAAAGATTTTCGAATTGGCATTCGATATCGATTTGCTTTATCTTCTTCATGGGAACACAGAATTTGAATCCCAATGACAGAATTTCTGCTTGTTCTTTTGATAGGGAAACATCAGATAAATTATGAACATAATTAGATATATCCACTGGGAAAATTTCATTTGGCGGTTCCGGATAAAGTGACTTCTTCAGTTTCTTTACTTCTGATTCTTTTGTCTTTTTTGATGTGGCATGCAGATATTTAGTGAATTTAATATAACATACGAAGTTTAAGTCATTTTGCACATTGATCAGTTTGCTTGACAATAGGCATAAATTACTGATTTCATCTGTTTCAGAAGACAAATGTGATTCAGCAAGACGGTAAAGATTCGCTCGTGTAGGTCTCAGATGATCTTTACGCAAGGATTTGCTTGATTGTAGCTACTACTAACTCTAGGATATGCATTTCTTCCGATTTATAACCATTCAGTTAAATATATTTTGACAGAACCACTGGAAAACCTGGGAGTACTGGACAGCTGTTTCATCCTAGTTTGGGATTCTTCATCAGTACGTACCACCGGGGTTCGAACCTAGGACCTTCTGGTTACATGGCGAGCTCTGAGACCATTGAGCCACTAGGACCCTATCCGATGGTCCTTGAACTCTAACTTCTGCCAATTCAAGACATGGCACGACCACTTCGCAATGTCTTCTTCGATGATTTACTGCCTCATCTTCAACCTGCTGTACCCTACTGGTCACGGCTTCCCACTAGAGCCCCAGGTTAACTGCCTGAATAAGGGCCAGTCGCTAGTGAGCATCAAATGAATTTTCAGGTATTCATTTCGTAGGGATTTTGTTTTGATTGAATGGAGGTTTTCATGAAGATGAGGCAGCAACTCATCAAAGAAGACATTGTGAAATGGTCGTGCTGTGTTGTGAATTGGCAGAAGTTAGGATTCAAGGACCAGTGGATTGGGTCCCAGTGGCTCAATGGTATACGAGCTCACCTTGTAACCAGAAGGTCCTGGGTTCGAAACCCATGAGATGGGTGAGTACTGCTGATGAGTCCCAAACTAGGACAGCTGTCCAGTACTCCCATGTTTTCTAGTGGTTCTCTAACTGATGTCAGCTCATGACGAAATCCTCCATGCAACCAAACAAAAATCCCTGCAAAACCAATACCTGAAAATATGTTTGTGTCTTAGTCAGTGATAGTATATCAAAGGAAACTCAAACTTAGTATCAGTCGTTCTAGCCATTACATTGGACCGGAATATCATTTTCGAGTGTCATGGCTACCTTTTAATACTATTCATATATACTTGTGATTTCCGGCTGGTTAACTAAGTAACTTTGAAGTCAATTACATAAGTGAATATAAATAAGTGATAAAAATGATATTTATTTGTCTGACTGCTACTTTAAATGAAGAAAGCTGTCCATAAATCATCTATTGAATCTTTAGACGTAGCATAATAACAGACGAAGGTAGATGGATTGCAAGTTATGTTGTCAACACTTTCTTCCTATCAGATTTTCGGTTTATTTAAATTACTGAATAAATCGTTCTTAAAACTAATACAAATTCACAGCTTTGTGATTCATTCATTTTTTAGTTGATGGAAAAATATATTCTTGGTTTGATGCACTTACATGAATATTAGTAAATGCAGATATATATATATGTATATATATCTTCATATTTTAAATCGTAAAATGAAAGTGTTGATGGGATACAATAAATAATATAATTTTTGACAAGCTCATTAAGTAAACCACCAACTGTTAAATACAGTTTGTTACTACAGCTACAAGAAACTGTTACCTTCATTCTGTATCTCACAGTGTCTAGAAGTGTTTCCTCGTCTCTCCTTTCCATTCATACTTTATTTTTGTTTTTGATTGATGGTCTACTAATGAGGTGTTGATATCTCTCTCCCTCCTTGTTATTGTTTCTACTTTATTTATTGTTGGTATATTATCTACTAAATACTAAATAAACACGTATTCTACCAAGAAATTGTGTATTTCTAGATTAAACAGCGTATACAATACACAACTAAGAACAAAACAATGACTGAAACTGAAAATAGTGTACTTTAATAAGCGATAAATCTCATGATCAAAAAGAAATAACAGTGATAACCATTACGTCCATTACAAAAGATAACAAGGAAACACTATGGAGTAATGTCCGTCTACTTGTGTACAAATGGATACCTACATACAAAAAGAGGTATACAATAGCTGTGCCTTCTACGAATTATCAAACTCAGGTCTGTCCCATTTTCTTTGCACCGATATTACGCCTGTTGCCTCTGTTGCCGCTACCAGTATCATCCATCATCACTAATATAATGATAAGAACAGTAATAATAATAATAATGGTAATAATTACAGAGACAATTCTTGGGGTAGTGAATGACTATGGTTAGCTTAGTTCAGTTTACTGATGAGCAATTTTCACTGTGTGAAATCTTTTTTTCTCAATTGAATGAATAAACTACCACCATGGAATAAGTCTTTTTGCTGCTACTTTTAGAATAAATAGAGTGGAGAACAACAGGCCGGGAAAAAAACTATAGCATAAGAAATCAATTCATGTCACTGTCTGACAGTTTTATTACAACTAAACTCAGGAGTCGTACGCGGTATAATCGTTTGTTTATCATTAGAAACCCATCACACCTCATGAAGCCACTGGGTTGAAAGTGAATATGAATTAAATGATATGAAGATTGCTTTTAATCCTACAAGCTGTGTGCATATACAACGACTATAAGTTTTTTTTTTAAGTATTGTGGATCTTAAATGATTTTATCTTTACTTACAGTTATAGAGTGAATAGTTCACTGCACATCAATCGAAACATCATATTTGCCGATTTGAATTTCGACGTCAAATTCTCAGAACATATTGGGATGTCACAATTGTATACAGGCTTCTACGACTCACATATGTCACGAAGACTTCATGTCAGTTGATTTGACACTAACGGTTCAAATTTTTGTTCCGCTATTTCCCATAAATTGCATACTGATGAGACAAAAGTCATAGGGGGAATTCGCCGACATGCAGCAATCATGGAAACAAACTTCGACATCGCGATCATAAGACATCCAATTTTTGGTATGGTTCAACAAGCAGATAGGTTAAAAATATATGCAGTACTAAGCTTCTGATTGATAAAGTTAACTTAAACAAGAGATTATTATATTATTATTGTCCCCTTGGGTTCCTAGTGGAACACACGGCTTCAACTACACTCCTCCACTTGCCACTTCTGTCTTCCTTCTCCTGTACTTTTCACCTCCATCCATCTTAATCCATACTCTTCAACTCCTCTTCACACCATCTCCACCATATCACTCACCCCTCCACTGACGTCCCACTCACCGCGTGCTTCCCTTTCGGCCTGGTTCCACTCGACAAATGGCCTCACGCGCGCCCAATGTCACCCAGCCGCCTACAGCCTCAGCGAGCGAATGTCCAATCCATCTCAACATCTCCATCTCCTGAATATTTGTTGGTTGGCGATTGGTTCTTTCCCGTTGGTTTGTTCACAGCCACAGTTTCTTGTTGGTGATTCTCTCCGGCCATCTCCGCCCATCTGATTGATCTTCAGTATAGAGCCAGCGAAGACAGTTGTTGGTTGATAAGAGTAACCTCTCCAACAGGCTGTTGGAAATATTCTTTGTGACCCGCCCGCCAGCCCACCAAGTTTCTCATCCGATCCGTATAGAAGAAGTGACTGACTGGCTGACTGACTGGCTGACTTGACGTTGTTTGTATTGAAAATCCGACCGAATTTCGTTGTTGATGCTGGCTGAGTGACGAAGATTTGTTTCCAGATTGGTTGTTTCAGGTTGATGAGTGAATGTGTTTCTCGCTCGCCTTCCCGATTCTCGCTCCATTTCACATCCTCGTCCGTTCCGACTGGCTGTAGTCGAGAGAATGCTCTCTACCTAGATAAGTGAGTGAATGAAGTAATCTCTTTCAAATCCCTCCCGTTGATGTTGATTGGCGCTGAATGTTGCTTCTGCTGTTGTTGTTGTTGTTGTCGGTTGGTTGTTTATTTTCATAACCTCCGTCTTGTCTATGTTCACCTGGAGTCGTGTCTTCACCGGCTGCTTCTCCGACCAGTTTGTCGGTTTTCGCTCGCTTGCAAGTCTTCGATTTTGTGACAGTGGCATCAAACATAAATCATCCACGTGCAAAATCCAGGTCTTCTAGGTACTTCAGGTCGGTCCAGGATATCCCTGTCTTCTCACTCCCCACGCACTGCCTGACGCATAATCCAGTCAGTCCACCACAATTAGGAATATCACTCATTGGTGATAATAAGCCAGCACTCTTGTCTGACTCCTGTGTTTTCCATTGTGGATGACTTGACATGTGCCGTTGTCGTACAGTTGTTGAATAAGGTTGATGAATATTTGGGGTACAAGCAAGAGATTACGATAAATCATAATTCACTAACCGCTTCTTTGCCGTTGACAATAGCACATTTATTTGATAATCCTATATATTTGTCGTATATATATATATATATATATATATATATATAAGTGAGTAACTTAAATGTATACAGCAGTTCCATAATGAATAGTCAATTTATATTTTTTCCAACATGCCCTAATACATTCAAACAGTCTACTGACAATTAACTCTACGCAGATATTACGCTTACAATAATTTCTATATTTATCAGCTTTATTTGTTATCCCTATGTAATTTTCACTGGTAAATGATCAACTTTATTAGAGAATAACCCTTGATAGAATATCTGCTTTGCACTAAAATGTTCAACTGCTTTTGAGTGACTAAATCATTTCCATTATAATTAATTCCCTTCTAGTTCATCCTACTATATAGGTAAATCTATTTGTATTTTATTTGAAAAGACTATATTTATGTTGATGATAGTGAATTTTAAATTTCTGTTAGTATTTTCTATTTTAAAAAAATATGTTAAACATATTTCCCGTTTCTCTCGATTCATCTCGATTCTTTTTTTTTTTGCTGTCATGCATACATAATTCACCATTCATCTGTTTCACTGTGCCTTCTTCCAACTATGTGTATGGACAGAAAGGAAACAGTCGAAGCTGAATGGACACATGCACACACACGCACACACACACACACACAGATGCCTATTTCCATCTGGGATCATTCAACTTCTGCAATTCTAGTCAACTGATCGTAGTGGGTGTTCAACAGAATGAAGGATACTTATTTTACAATTATTATTTTGTTATGTTTACATGCATATATTTATACATTTGTTGAAGGTAAATATGTAAACTAACTCGTGGAATAATCAAACTATTCATTATTTCTGTTAGTTGTATTTTCTTTTAAAAAACTTAAATTTCAATTCATTTATTCATTTACTTACTTGAATTCTGTTTGTCTTTCTGCTTAATTTCAAAAGATTCGTTTTCCTGTTCACATAAATGAAGAAACGTAGCACAACAACAAAACAAGTCGACTTATTTCCTTTTCTACATCTTTTCGTTGTTTCTCAACTCTTCTTTTTTTCCCTACTGTTTAGTTACCTACCTTCAAATTTTGCGTTATACAAATTAATGCATTTACAGATAATGGCCTTTTTTCAGTGTCCACATATGTCTAAATCGAGAAGAGGAACAGCAACACTCAAAAAAAAAAACACCAGCGATTTATAAAATTTCACCTACAAGACACTAAAGCTAACCAACTCCAGCTTTGTGAATAAAATTTTTTTTGCATAGTTCTGAACACTCAACCACCCACCCACCTGTATTTCTCTTCCTATTCTGAATACTTTATCTACTGCTGTTTTCTTTTAGAATGAATATTGTAATGATGAATATGATTGTGAAAATTGTTTTTGCAAGCTGACTATGACAGTGATTCTGACAATTTTAAATTAATGAGTAAATTATGTTTTTCAGCTGAACACTTTTACCTTACGCCTAGTTTATTTTAAAATAAAAGCCAGTCTATTGTACTGTGAATGAACATTGCAGTATGGTTAATTTTGATTAAAATTTAATCTTCCTATTTGACTGTGGCGGGTATTTTTTTCTTCTACACGGTCATTTCGTTGTACTTTAAGCAAACAGTTGGTTTGTTTCACAAAAGAAGAGCTACAATGAGTTGATTATTTATACAATTTATGATGGAAGTTCAACTACATAGCTATGGCTCAACGGATCCAGGAAGTTGTTGTATTAGACATAAACCAAGATAATTCAATGACGAAAGTTTTTTATTTATTCTGCTAGGTTTTTTAAGGCGTTCACTGCAAATTACGATGCATCATACAGCAGATTTCGGACAGGTTTCTTACAGTACTTTACAAATACAAATACAAGCAATTTCAAAACTAAATACTCCGACTATTGAACATTTGTTCAGCAATGTGCCTTTAAAATTAAGAACTTCTGTGCAATATTGACTGGTAAACATTAAATACAGTTTGGAATAGCTTTATATAATGGTAATGACTGAGGATATAACTGTTGCTTCTAATCCTGACGTTAACTAGGTTTTCACTTCACCTACAATGATCACTCCCTACATGGATTTTTTCCTTCACATTCCCAGTGAAACATAGGGCTTCAAGTTAGTGGCTTGAAGTTTCTGTAACAATGTTTATTTTTACAGGATGAGGTTGCTAGCCTCGTGCCCAACCTTCCCTCTTTACCAGCATTATTTCTGGCTTAGTGAGGTAAAGGAGTGCGTCGGTAGCCGGGAATCGAACCCCGGACGATGTGCATGATCGGCGAGCGTCTTAACCGCTGTGCCACCGACTCACTACCTACATGGATACTAAAATAAATGTGAATGACTATTTCCTCAAATACAGTCTATTCATAAAACAGCTTTCCTAACGCCACTGTCTTTATTAATATATACTTCAGAATTAAATTTTGTCTACTCTCTTTACGGTCTCATGAAGTTCGTATATTGTGGTCGACATATTTCGACAGAAAATCATGGTGAAATCCCACCTTAAACTGCGTAGCATGGAAATGATAGGTTTTATTCTACATATCAGCAGTCTGTCAAAGCAAGTAGTCAAACCGAATTTAGGTGATTTCAGTCGATTCCTATCTTTGAGGTGAGTCTTACGGGGTGCAGAGCTGATGAACTCAGTAGCAAACTAGCGAGATGGTCATCCGACATTCAGATCACCTTATTCTGGCTAGCAAGCACTTGTAGTAGACGCAAGTAGTTTCGAATTACTCATGTCATTCAACAGCATATACTGAAGTGAACTAACTAGTGAAGCCAGAAGTCATCTACTGTAGACAAGGATACCTTTTTTGAACTTAAAATAAGAAACAGCTGTGAGGAAAGCAGTGTATAATTTCGGTAGGACTGGTCAACTGAAAAATCCACAAACATTGTTGTTTATACAGTTTTTTTAAGGTTAAATAGATTCAGGCAAATGAATATAGTGACAACAAATCAGTTCATGATGGAGCGCAATCTACTGTTCATGACTATATTAAACAGTTACAACTTTGATAGAATACATTAGATTTAAAATGTATAAATATGCTTCTCAGTTTTAAGAAAGACGTGAAAAATGTAAACCGAATAGTTGAACAGAATCCAGACATACATTTTCTGCATAAAAACTAGTCATTTGTTCTACAACCTTACATTTCCGATGAATATTTTCCAATGTTATGCAGCTTAAATTACTTGAGGAATAGTGAATGTGATTTCTTGTTTATTATACCAAAACACTCCATCATAAAATGTTTCAATGCACTTCAGTTCCTAGGATTTAATTTCCATGATGTGCTACTGCCTGTAAAACATGAGTGTGATTTATCTAAAAGTAGTTTATATTTTAGACATCCATCAGTAACCAAACCGAGGAACACCAAAGAGCATTCTGGAGTTCTTTAGTATTGATTTCAGACCTCACATTACTTCAGACATACCAGTATTGTGAAATAATAGAGAAGATTTGTAGCTTAGGTGGGTGATTTGCAATTGATAGTGTTGTCTGAGCTGGTTGGTTTAGTTGCGGAGCTTTCGTCGTCTTTCTGGACGACATCTTCAGCGCAGTATTTAGGATAAAGTGAAATGATTTAAATTTCTTCATGAGTCTCCCGGTAACCATCTTTAGATATGTATTGACCGTTTTCTATTGACTTGGATTTTAAACTTTCTGGTCACCTGATTTACTTTTTATTAGTTGGTATATTTCGTCTATATTAACGTGTCTGTTAACTGCATATTCGTTTGAGTACCAGGCTTCTAGGAATTCCCTGGTACTTTTGGTATTGATACCAATATTGTTCAGAGCAAAAACTGCAGTTGTCATACTGCATGACGGTCACCTTGGTGAATCAAATATTCGATGGCCTCTTTATCACCTTTGACTCGCTTGCTGTCATTATCTGATTCCATAAGTGAACAGTTATTTCTCACATTCGAAATAATCAGGATCGATGTTATTGAATTTATTTATCTCTCAGCGTGAAACTAGAAAGAATGTCGACTAAACTGCTTGTTTTTGAACCTATTTTCACTTAGTACAAACTATGCTGATAAGTAAACGGAATGACTTAAAGATCCACTGCTTTCTATAAATTAATTATTCTAAAAATGAACTTTTATCTCTGTTACTATTCATAAAGAAGGAAATATTTTTTTTAAAATTAAAAGGCTATAAATCATATTGTTTATCTACTTGTTTTATTCACCACCATTAGACTATCATCTAAACTGAAACATTTTTAATTGAAATCATGGAATAGATATGATACAAAATAAACTAATGTACAAATTTATGTTTTCTTAACATGCCTGACATTTATGTTGTATTGTGTTTAAAATAAGTAGACAGAGAGTCAAAGTGTAGAAAAATAAATTAAGGTTAGTTGACAAAAAGTTATTTCTTTGGTGGTCTTTAATGGTGTTTTGTGTATGCGGTTTTGTATGTTTGTGTTTCCCGCCGTCTACCCTCCTCTCCTTTTATGCTATCATGAGAAGAAGAGAAAACGTTTTATGCAGTAGGAAGGAAATTTTGAAACAGTTGTGATTTATCCTAGTTATAATTCCTCGAGCATCTGTACAACTATGCGTCAATGATTGTTGTTATGTATTCGTTATCATGACGGGGGTGGGGGGAGTATGGATAAAAAGATGAACAACATCAAGAAGCCAGTCTCACATCTGCAGCGTTTCTATCCTTCACACAAATAAATTAACAAATTCATTTATTTATAACATCCTACCTAATTTAATGACAAAAGCTATTGTGACAAGTTATTTTTGTTGAAAATACACTTTTTCTTTTCAAGAAGAAGTGGACAACCTTCCTCTCTTCCTCAAGTATCTTTATCTTATCTTAAAAGTTTAAGTGTTGATAGTTGACTATGATTATAAAACACCAATTAGTTGGCAGAAAATACAGTAAAAATAACTTATCGCTATGTCTCACTTCACCGAAATGCTACAGCATAGAAAAAAGCCTGAATATGGGTGGTCGAAAGGTGGATAAATATCCTAAATTTATGCGATATAATTTTTTAAGAAACTGTATATGACTGTATATACACACTTTTAGTTGAGAAAAGGTGTAAAATGGAAAATAGTCTCTTAGCTGAGTATCTACAATGAATGAAGGCAAAATTTACTCAGTGTGTTATCTTAATTTACTTGACGAGGTGTACGTATTCATGTAGGAATGTATGTGTGAACTTCCAAGGTGCATACAACTACTAGCCCAAACACTCTTCATTTAGACAAGGTGATTAATTTTCTCATTATCAAAAAGAGACATTTTATGCGGTTTATACTTTTTGTGAACGTACTTGTGTGTGTGTGTGTGTGTGTGCATTTACACATATCTATACACATACAACAGGATATGCATTTCAGTTTTTTTAAAAATGTCAGTCTTATGTGATAAATGTGATTCCTGCTACACTTGCGACACTGTTAAATCTATCCGCAAACGTAAAAGTGAATAGCATATAAAGTGTTCAAAATTCGTAAAATATTAATTCCGTGAGAGTTATGTAATCAAACATGAAGAAGCTGATGTGAATAATAGAAACAATAATAACACTTTCTCATAAAAATAACTTTTCACTGAAAAAAGTGTCCGTAAAGCAATACAGTATTATGTCATGCAGTGTAAAACTATTATACCACTGGCTGTACTGTTTGAAGTACTTTTCTGTTAATTTTCAGTTTATCCACTTTCCTGAATATACCTCTGCAATGAGAAAAACTATACAACTGCTGCTATCTAGAACAGCTAAATTGTTTTTATCTAGCTACCACAACATATAATGCGTATATATTTGACATAGTCATCTACTTTTTTTTGTTTAACCTTTAGGAAAATATCCTTCGGCTGTTTAAAATTACCTCTTTTATGAGAAAAAAACATTGAAAATTTGCATTTACCCACCATTTTTGAAGACTGTTCTTATGACTAGTCATAACAATGCATAATTATTTTAATATTTATCCTAGAAACTGTGCAGCCCAGTATTTGTTATTAACATTTTAAGTGGAATGCAGGCATAGAAAGAAAAACACTAATTGTAAATGTGGTAGGTAGTTTTTAAAAATACCAGAAAAGTATTTTCATTTAGTTGAACGATAAAAGAAGATAATACATGTTTAGTAATTCTGGCAATCCATATAATGACCACTGGACCTTCATACAGTGGGTGTTTCGAGTGAGTTTGTCTATTTGTATTTGTATGTGCGTATGTGTGTGTGTTTAAGTGTTCTCCTGACAAGGATGGTGTTAATGTTGATGAGGATCACGAATATAATTTTCCATGCTTAAAGGTCAGATTTTATTGAACACAAATAAAATATAACAGTTTTATTTGTATAAGAAGAAAATTTCCTACCTAATTTCTACAATTAATTATTGTCAAAAGTGAATTAGTGTATTACATTCATAAGTTTCTATGAAATAATATAGTGAAGTTGTAAATTATCTCCCTATAATTATTTACATTTTTTCAAGTGTCATAAAATTAGGGGAGTTGAAAAAAAAAGGGAAACTATAAACTAGTGAACATGTGTACTGGATATTCACAATTTCAACATAATGAATTATTTGGATGCATTAAAACTAGTGACTTAGAAAGGTTTATAGCGTGTATTATTCACTAATTGAGCAGCCTGTAACTTATACCGTCGTTACATAACATTAAGGGTTGTAAATGTCCTGTAGGCTATTTCAAGTGTAGGCTGCTTTTGAAGAAATACTCGCCTAAAAAGTTCGCTCAGATTTTATTTCTTAATGGAAATGTTTACTCCCTTTCACTGTATGACAGTGAAGTATTTAAGCAAGCTATCACTAAATGATTATTATTTATTATTATTATAATTGTTCCCTTGCGTTCTGAGTGGAACATAGGGATAGCTTCAACAACACATCTCCACTTTCTTCTGTTTTCTGCCATCCTCTTCAGATGCGTACACGATTGCCCAAACTGTCATCTCTTCCTCACACAATCTCCTCCATGTTATTCTCGCACTGACGACTCACTCGTCGCTTCCCATTGCGACTGCACTAGAGCAATGGCCTGCACTTCGTGCGATGTCGTTTGACGGCCTCCTCAACGTGAGCCCGATTCAGCTCCACTTTCTCCCATATATTTGTTGAGAGGTCGGCTTTTGGTTTGTTTGTTTGTTTGTTCCCAGCCAGAGTTTCTTGTTACTAATTCTTTCTGGCTGGTCATCTCATCTTCACTATGGAGCCAGCGAAGACAGCTATAGATAAAAGTTTGCAGTAATCGGTTGGAAATCCTCTTTTTTTTTATTTACAGCTTGATTCCATGGTCGACGCGAGTCCTAACCACTGTGCCACCGACGCCACTCTTCATGACATGCAGTGCAAGTTTCTGACCCCATATAGAAGGACAGACTTGATATTGGTGTTGAAAGTGAGAATCTTGCTCTTTATGCTGTCTGAGTGTAAAAGATTTCCAAATCGGTCTCAGGTTCACTAAGGCGTGTGTTGACTTTCCGATTGTGGCTGGTTGGTTTTGACATCTTCATCCGTGCAGTGTGCCTGTAGCTGAAACGATTCTTCCCAGCCACATAAGTGAAGGAATTAACCTCCGATAAATCTCTCGCGTTGATGGTGATCGGTGCTGCTTGTCGTTGTTGCTGATGGTGGTGGTGGTGGTGGTTGGTTGATTGTTTGGTTATCTTCATCACCTCTGTCTTCTCTATGTTCACATGCAGTTCTGTCTCCGCTGCCTACTTCTTCTGTCAGTTTCTTGCATTTCCCCTGTAAGTCTTTGAGTTTGTGTGACATTGGACATAAATCATCCATGAAATCGAGATCTTCAAGAGTCTCGTAATCGGTGGTCCAATGTATTCTTGTCTTCTCGCTGCGTGTGCTGAATAATCCAGTCTATCATAATAAGGAATATCATTGGTGATAATAGTCAGACAGCCTTCCCTTACTCCTGTATGCAATTCGAACGCCTCTACTAGTATTCCGTTGTGGATCACCTGACATGTGACACCGCAGTAAAACCAGCTGCTGGATGAGGTTGGTAAAGACTATGCCACTGCACAACGTAGTGTTGAAGTAATTTCCGCTTTGCTTCTCGATCAAGGCTGTCAAGTGGAGGTCTTTTTGAAATCGATGAAGTTGAGGTAGAGAGAATGTTAATATATGTGTAAAACTTGGGCACTGTGGTAGTAAGTAATTCCATATTAGTTTGTTTATTAAATGTATCACACAGTGAAACAGTATTGTATACTGGATGACGTTTCGAACACAATTTATTGTTCATAATCATATCAATTTTTGTCACACGACTTCGAGATTTGATTTTTATAGTTTTCTCTGTCTTCTCCTATTTGTTGTATGGGCAGTAGAATTTTCCATATATCTGGGACAGGTGTTGAATCATTCCTATTACATGTATTTGCAGTTGATTCGATAAACAAAGCTTCTGTTATCAATCTCTCCCTATACCCTGTGACATTAGATTTTAAAACTGTCATCCTATCCCATCCTATTGTATGGTTGTGTGTAACTGCATGTAGTGCTATAGCTGAACTACTCTCTAGATTTCTTATCTTATTCGGGTCAACCAATCTAGATTTAGCTAGGTTTTTATGTTCGGCTAGTCTGACTGCCCCTGTTCTACTAGTTTGACCTATGTATTTGACCTCACAATCATTGCAGGGTATTAGATAAACTAAATTGTTTTGTTTTAATGGCTCTACAGGATCCTTTAACCGACAAAGCTTGTTTCTAATTGAGTTTGTGGGTTTGAATGCCACTTTATTCCTGCCTTGTTAAGAATTCTGCGTAAGGCTTCCGAGGTTCCTTCTTTGTATGGAATTATTGTTGATGATTTACATTCCTTATTGTTGGTGTCGTTATTAATATTATTATTTCACTATTATTATTACCATTATTATTATTGTTATCATTATTATTATTATCACTATCTCTGTTATCATTATTTATTTTATTTTTACATTTACTTACATATTTCTTGACTAATTTATCCGGGTAATTATTAAGTTTCAAGGCTTCTTTTATGTGTGTCACTTCCTGTCTTAGATTTTCCTTGGTACTACTTAGTTTTTGTGCTCTGTCATTTAAACATTTCACTAATCCTATTTTTACTGACATAGGATGGGATGATCGGAAATCCAAATATCTGTTTGAATGTGTGGGTTTTCTGTAAACACTAGTGTTTAGCTTCCCATCTTCTTTCCTTCTTACGTTGCAATCTAACATTGGAAGTTCCCCTTCCTGACTTTCCAATTCATAAGTGAATTGAATTGCCTCTACCTTCGAGTTGATGTGCTCGAAAAATCTATCTATATCTTGTGTTCTAAGTACAGTGAATGTGTCATCTACATACCTCCACCATACTTTTGGGGTGGGGGTGAACGTTTCAATCGCTATCTTTTCCCACCTATCCATGAATATATCTGCTACCACCGGGGATATTGGTGATCCCATGGCAACTCCCTCAGTTTGTTTGTATATTTTCCCTTGGAATTTAAATACTGTAGAAGTCAGGCAAAGCTGCACTCCCAGCATTATGTCCTCAATTGGCACTTTTGTCCTAAGTTCGAGTTCTTGGTCAGAAATGAGTTCGTTTCTGACCGCCTCTATAGCCATATTTATTGGTATACGTGTATATAAACTGACAATGTCAAAACTAACCATTTTTTCTTCATTATCTAATTTTAAATTATCTAATCTGTGTTTTAGTTCATAAGAATTAGTTAGTCTAGATTTCGAGTGGATTTTTAGGGGATTTAATACCATGGCTAAATATTTAGATAATTCATAGGTAGGTGAATTTCTAAAATCAACTATAGGCCTAATAGGGTATCCTGATTTATGAATTTTAACAACACCATACATCCTACTGGGGTTATTAGTTTTTGGCATTAAATTAAACCACTTAGACTCACCTAGAAACGGCTTCATTCGGCGTATAAGGTCCGCTGTGGATTTCTTAACTTTATTCATAACTGTGTCTATTGATTTATTAATTTCCTCATATGGTCCTGTTTGTATGTGAGTATTTACACTAGTGTTTACAGAAAACCCACACATTCAAACAGATATTTGGATTTCCGATCATCCCATCCTATGTCAGTAAAAATAGGATTAGTGAAATGTTTAAATGACAGAGCACAAAAACTAAGTAGTACCAAGGAAAATCTAAGACAGGAAGTGAGACACATAAAAGAAGCCTTGAAACTTAATAATTACCCGGATAAATTAGGCAAAAAATATGTAACTAAATGTAAAAATAAAATAAATAATGATAATAGCGATAGTGATAATAATAATAATGATAACAATAATAATAATGGTAATAATAATAGTGACAATAATAATATTAATAACGACACCAAGAATAAGGAATGTAAATCATCAACAGTAATTCCATACAAAGAAGGAACCTCGGAAGCCTTACGCAGAATTCTTAACAAGGCAGGAATAAAGTGGCATTCAAACCCACAAACTCAATTAGAAACAAACTTTGTCGGTTAAAGGATCCTGTAGAGCCATTAAAACAAAACAATTTAGTTTATCTAATACCCTGCAATTATTGTAAGGTCAAATACATAGGTCAAACTAGCAGAACAGGGGCAGTCAGACTAGCCGAACATAAAAACCTAGCTAAATCTAGACTGGTTGACCCGAATAAGATAAGAAATCTAGAGAGTAGTTCAGCTATAGCACTACATGCAGTTACACACAGCCATACAATAGGATGGGATAGGATGACAGTTTTAAAATCTAATGTCACAGGGTATAGGGAGAGATTGATAACAGAAGCTTTGTTTATCGAATCATCTGCAAATACATGTAATAGAAATGATTTAACACCTGTCCCAGATATATGGAAAATTCTATTGCCCATACGACAAATAGGAGAAGACAGAGAAAACTATAAAAATCAAATCTCGAAGTCGTGTGACAAAAATTGATATGATTATGAACAATAAATTGTGTTCGAAACGTCATCCAGTATACAATACTGTTTCACTGTGTGATACATTTAATAAACAAACTAATATGGAGGTAGAGAGAAATTTAAATGTGTTGACGATACGTGCAGATGCAGTTTGATCAGCACCTGATTTGCTGTTCTTGAATCAAGCTTGTTCTGGTTGGTGGGGTGGAGTTCTGTATCCACTGCATCCTTTAATCTGTGCGGGATGATGCGACTTAGTATTTTACTTGGCGTGAACAAGAGCATCATTCCACGGTAGTTCTTGCACAGGCCTAACTAGGTCACCCTTCTTTGGTAGCTTGACAAGGTAGCCAGTTTTTCTTCCAATCGGTAGGTATCTTTCCTTCCTTCCAAACCTTTTGCAATAATGGCCTGAGCGCATCTGCCACAGTCTCTACGCCTGTTTTTAACGTTTCGACGGGGAGAATACGTCTGGACTTGATGCCTTCCTGGAGTTCTGCTTTCGTTGGGGGATTTGTGTTCACTGTCAGACAGTTCTGTGAGTGCTGTTGGTGGTGGTGGTCTTTCTGAGTAAGTTACAGGTGATGGTCGATTCAGGACTCCTTTAAAGTGATCAGCCCATTGTTTGATTGGTTTCTTCTCCTTGGTAATCAGGTTCCCTCGAACATCTTTTATTGGTTTAATCATCTGGGCTGATCTCTTCCTGGATAGCGAGTGACCTGGTTATCTGATATAATGTCCTGATCTCTCTTCTACCTGCAGTCTGCCTGCCTGCTCTGCTTCAGTTGACAGTGTGTCAAGGACTTTTCCCTTTGTCCTTCCTAGCACTCTTCTTCACTTCTTTATCCAGTGCAGTGGAAACTGAACTCAGATTCTCCTTCTGTGGTACATACATGCATTGAGTCATCTTCTCGTTCATCACCCTTCTCTTCTCTCCCATCCTCTATTAGCTTCCAGGAAGATGTTCGTAGAGAGCCATTCCTTGTGTTGTCTCTTCTTTCTTTCTAGAACAGTTGCACATGTTTCCTTGAATATCACCTCCAGAGAGTTCCAATGTTCTCCCACACAGGTTTCCGCAATGATGCCACGTAGCCTCCCCAACTTTTCTCTGATCTGATCTGCAGTGAAAGTATCCCTTGTAGTTTCGTCCCTCAGTTTCTGATTGTTGAACGTGAGTTGAGGCCTGTCTCGAGTTGTTCTGAAAGATTTCAGCTTGGCCTCAAAGATTCCCTGAACTAGTTGATGGTGTTTGCAAGCTCACATCTGCTCCCCTTCTAGACTTTGTATCCAGCAAGCTAGCTGCGTCTCCACTTCCTTGAGCAGTGTTGAGGTGAAATCTATCTGGTTTGTGGTGTCTCCGTCAGGCGAAATCCATGTTACTTTGTGTATATCCTCGTGCTTGTACACGCTGTCTCCGATCTCTAGATCATTGAAAGCTCAGAAGTCTGCGAATAATTCCCCGTTCTCATCTATTTCTCCGAGCGAGAGCCTCAAGATATATGATTAGTTTTCTTACGTTCTATCAGCTCCCAGTTCAGCTGGCATTCATATCGCCCATAATGATTTTGATGTCACCATTCCGGATGTTGTTTATTACTGTTTGTTGTTGTCTGTAAAAATCTTCTTGCTTCTCTTGTTCCGCATTGTTTGTCGCGCTGTATGTAGCATTGCATGATAATTGTGACCTTCCTTTCTGCCTTTTGAGTCGAATCTTGCTGTCATTATGCTGCTGGATGAAATTGGTTCCCACTGCATTAGGGCTCTGGCTGCCAATGGTGACATAATTATAGCCCCTCATTGCCTCATTTTGCTCATGGCTTTCCGTCTGGTTGACTAGACTAGAGTAGATTGTTGACTATGCAGTTGACAATTTTGACAATCCACTTCCGTTCTGTTTGCTCTCACAGATACCAAGTACTTTTATGCCATATCTTCGCATTCCTTTGGCTACTTGGGAAGCCTTCCCAGTCTCGTACATTAAACGGACATTGCACGTCCCCATTCTTATTCTTGTTTTTTTAGAGAGAAGACACATCAGCTGAATGGTCTCCTAAGAGATTTCACCAGCCTGCTGTGTCACTTCGCCTCTCCGATTCCAGCAAAGAATAAGATTTTTATTTGAAGTTTTTGTATTTTTTTCCGTGTTGAAGTTTTTCTAGCGGTCTGATAGGTTTATAGGTATGTGATTGCTAGCCCCACGCCCAAATCTCCCTCTTTGCGCAGGCTTGGGACCGGCTAGAAAACTAATAAGCTAGTTAACTAGGCGAGGTTCCATTACTAAATATGTGGGGTTTATTATTAGATCACCATCTTAATACCGTGAGTTTTACTCCTTAATAAAGCGAAATGAAATTCCTAGACTGTACCATTGAGCTCTGTGATGCGAAATATTAGTTCCGTTAGATATTTCATAAACAATAATCTACTAACCAACAAAATATCGCCTATCTCACAGGGAGTCTCACCCTAACAACTGTAGCTGAAGAAATTCAATTTGACTTTCTCATCTCACAAGCAGAATGGAATAGAAGAGTAATGGTCACTTATTGTGGCGAATGCTATAAAAATTTTCACGCATTAAATGAAATAGCCTGAGAGTGTTTTCTTCTCCATTTCTGCCTATCTCTACTTAAAGTTGTTTCTGTTTCTTAAATGTGAGTTACAAATATTTTTCTATTCCTCAGAAGAACAAACCATTTTCCTTTAATTGCAGAGATGTTGATTGACCACACCACCTTGACTAAATTCTATGCGACAGATATTTCCTACAAATTCTTGGAATTTGTATCATAACTATATTTTTCTGACGAAAACCGTCTGTTCCTGTTCATCTCATGTGACACTGAACTGTCAGTTTCAGCATAATATTTACATGTGGCAAAATATTTGAACAGAGAAAAAGTTTTGTTTTCGAATGAAATTGATCGTTCGACTTATCTCCTGTTTTTAAGGCTTCAAGAACACTATCCCACCTGGTTGCAGAAGGGCAGTCGTGGCTCTATAAGAAGTGCGATAATCGAAGTTCTCGTCATTCCATTCCAACAAACACCTCCTTCAAAGTAATCTACAAAGTGAAGAATAACCTGAAAAAGGCAATACGCTTTCGAGTCTTTTTCATTGAGGAAGCCTAGTCATTCAGTTAGATGCACATAAAAGAAAAATTATTCAACTAATTCTAGTATAATTGTAACAAGCTTGTTAGCTTCTACTGACTTGATTTTTGTTTGCCTGCTTTTCTAACTCCTTGCTGCTGTTCTGTTTCTTTAGAACTGTTGCACAATTGCGCATTTACATTTGTTTCTATGTGCATCCTGATTTCAACTCGTTCATTAAATTAATCATCTTATTATGTAACTCTAATACACCTATTCAACTCCTTTTATTAACAACTTTGTTTGTGACAACTCATTACTTTGTTTTACTATCCTCTTTCATAAAAAAACATTGTAAGCCAGTGCGACTGTACAGCTAGAAAAAATGAATTCGCCGAAAAAATTCTCCTCTCCGAACTAAATGTTTGGTTTCCACAAATATATTTCAAGTTTGATCATGGATTGATATCAGACAGGAAACCATTGAAAACTTAAAAATACTGGATATTTATTACATACTAATTTAAGACTCACCGATAGTACGCACTCACGGCTAAGGTTCGAACCCAGGACCTTCCAGTTACAAGGAGAGCTTGTAGACGAATCAGTCACTATGACCCAACTCAATGACCCATGAATTTTAACTTCCACCGAATAGCATTTTTAGCGTGATCAGCAGTGAATTTCATCGACGATAGTGCTCCTAAGTGATGGGCTACAGGACGAAGTTTCCTGGAGTCCTAGTAAGAAGTCATGACCAGTAGGGTTTAACCAGTCGAGAGGGAGAACAGACACTCGCCACTGGCTTGTGGTTTTCCTAAAAACATAATTTAGTAGAAGTTCAAATTCATGGGTCATTGAGTTGGGTCATAGTGACTGATTGGTCTACAAGCTCTCCTTGTAATTGGAAGGTCCTGGGTTCGAACCCCAGTCGTGAGTGCGTACTGTCGGTGAGTCTTAAATTAGTGTGTAGTAAATATCCAGTATTTATAAGTTTTCAGTGGTTTCCTGTCTGATATCAGTCCGTGGTGAAACTGTAAACAAATCAAATCGCTACAAGCTAACTTTGGACAAATATATTTCTCAGTTTCAAATCCAGTGTTTCCAAAGAGTTCGGACATTGAATAACTAGAGGAAATCCTATAATCTGAATATCAATCCCCAGCTTACTGCATAGATTTCCTGAAGCTGCAGTGAGAAGTCGTGACCTCTGGGGTCCACCATGATAAGGCAAAGTGGATGCTCATCGAAGGCATCGGTGAGGCCAGCGCTATATCACGAGTTGACACAGTTAGAATTCGTGGATCACTGAACTCTAGCCCAAGTAACTAAATGTTCAATGAAGCCGGTCTCGTAACCTGAAGGTCCTGGGTTCGAGTTCTGGAGCGGACATAAGCATGCGCTGATGAAGAGTCCCATAATGGGACTGCGCAGCTGTCTAGTGCTCCCTAGTTTTCAGTGGTCTCCATAACTCATGTTGGTTGGTGACGGAAATCTAACGACTGCAGTAATTATATGTCAGTGAAAGCAATATAATTCACTGGGAAGTATAATGAGAAAATTCACTTTCTTTTTTTGCAATTTTAAAAATATTCAAATTGTGATAGATAACAATTTGGTAATTTTTTGATTTAACATTAAGTAGTGAGTAACTACTGTCATCTTTCTAGTCCTTTTTTGGTGCAGACTGGATTCTCCCACTCAAGTTTGCCATGTGAGATCAAAGTTGCAGGTACACCTTGCTGACGAGTGCCAACAGGCAAGAAAGCTAAGTTCGAGGCTTCCCACAGGCTGCCTCTAACCATTCAATAACAACAATTTTGATAGTTCATCATAATTAAGAATAACTTTGCACTTCATAAATCTGGTTACCTTATGGACTTTAAATAAGAAAGGCTGAGCGATGTTAGACAATAAGTTGAATTGTTATCAGCTGCATACAAACCACTGTACTTAATAATATTTGTCAGGTTATTTTTTTCAGCTCTTTGCGTTCCGAGTGGAACGTAGGGATTCATGCTTGAGGTCTGAAATTCCAGGAGTGGTGGTATTTTATTTTTAGTGGACCGGGTTGCTAGTCTCACTAACGACCTTCCCTCTTTATCTGGCTTGCTACAGGCTCAGTGAGGTTTAGGAGTGCTTTGGACAGGAATCAAACCCGGATCACCTGCGTGGGTGACGAGGATTCCGTCACTGAACCATCGTTTAAGTCTCCATGTTATATGTGAAAGAAATAAAAAAAACTAAGAAGTAGGGTAGTTATGAGATTACAAAAACAAAGCAGTAGTGTAAGGCAGTGTATTTGAAGGAATATTTTGTAATCGAGTTTTCTTTATTGACTAGCCACACCATCATTGAATAGAGCATAGAATAGCAGTCAGATCACTACCTAAGCTTCATTGACTTTGAAAAGGCCTACGATAATGTCCACCATGAAGTAATTTGCGTAATACCCCAAATCTTTATCAACCTCGTTTGGCAGCTATGCGATGATTATGCCACATGTTAAGTGAATCACAATGGAAAACTCAATCAAGACTTTGAAGTAGAGGAAAGAGAAAGATATTACTACCTACTGTCACCGATGATATTTGTAACTGTGGTGGACTGGACTTTGAGCAGACTGTCGGGTAACGAGAAAACAGGCATAATTTATTCCAAAAAGGAAAATCTAGAAGATTTGGATTTCACAGACAATTTTTGTTAAATGTCACATAAACTTGAAGATCTACGGACGAAAACTGACAGATTGTCAACAGAAGTAGAGAATATAAGACTTCAAGTGAATATAGAGAAGGCAAAGGTGATGAAGATACCTGACCAACAATAGCAAGTAGCAATCACTATCAGGAAGTTGTCTATTTCACCTACCTGGACAGCAGCCTTTGAACTACAGGCCATAAGGATAAGAATGTCAAAGCAGGCATAGGAAAATCAAAACATGTCTTCACTGATCAGAAATCAATGTGCAAATCTGCCACAGCCAGGATCAAAAATAAGAATTAGGATCTCAAACACTAATGTGTCAAATCAGTGCTTCTATACTAGTCACGGACTTGACTCTCGAGTCACGGAAAGCATTTCCAGCTGGCTACTAAGGACTTTCATCAACAGCTTCCTCCACTCCCTGGGTACTGAAGATCAGATGTCCAGGAAGTACTAGTAACAGGAAACTGTAGCAGGCAACGAACCAACCGGAAAGCTATCTCTGAAAAAATATTCCGAATGAAATGTAGGTGAACCGGATACATGCTGTGACCGCGCGCATGACATAGTGAGTAAGGGGTGCACAAGTGGAACCCGAATGGTACACGAAGAGGGAGACGCCCGAGTTTAACATGGAGTAGATTGTGTGAGGAGGTGAGAGACTATAGGCAATTGGAGGGCCACCTAAAAAAGACTGTAGAGAAATGAACAAAGTGAGGATGTGTTGCTGATTCTGTATGTTCCACTAGAAACCCAAGAGAATAATAACATGTAATATAAAAATTATATTAAGAAACAAAAAGATGCAATTTAATTGAACGGACTGTATTTGAAGTTACAGAGAAGGCTTTATACAATAAAACGTCATGTGCAATCTTGGGAGGTATTATAGTCACGGAAAATACCCATTGAGTCATGAAGAGAATAAAAGACAGATTCAGCGAAGAAAATTTTCTTTATCGATGAGATCATCTTCAGAGGCTGTACAGTCGTATTTATACTTAGAAAAATGTATAGTGGTCTATTATTGAGTAATAGGGGGTGACATAATTGATGTAATTAATCATAAGTGGCTTTAGAGGTGAAAATTAAAAGTTGTAAATTACATGGTACTCGACGGAACAAAGATAGAAGTTAGAAAAGGTTAAAATTGCTCTTAAGTGAGAATAAAGTTATTAGAGTGTCAATTTAGCAAGTGTGAGGAAGGTGTGAAAATACATGAAATTGATGATAGTGAATTAATTATTAAAGCAAAAACAAACTAAAAAGTAAAATTAAAGATTAAGAACAAAAGAAAAAATCAAAAATATTTTTTTTAATTTTTTTTTACAGGGAACGATAAGTGAAGATGCTAATGTATCCGGGAAGAAAATGATAACTATGGATGTTACTTCACTTTTCACCAAGAGCAATTTTAACCTTTTCTAACTTCTATCTTTGTTCCGTCGAGTACCATGTAATTTACAACTTTTAATTTTCACCTCTAAAGCCACTTATGATTAATTACATCAATTATGTCACCCCCTATTACTCAATAATAGACCACTATACATTTTTCTAAGTATAAATACGACTGTACAGCCTCTGAAGATGATCTCATCGATAAAGAAAATTTTCTTCGCTGAATCTGTCTTTTATTCTCTTCAAGTATTATAGTCTTAAAGAAGTGAAGTGACATGGAGTCAAAATGTCGAAATGGTATGATGTGTAGTTATGGAAACCATGTAATCAGCCTAATTACAGTGTATATGACGAATTGAGTTACGACTGGTACTTAACACTTTGATCTGCCAACAGTAAATTGACGAAAAATTTATAATTTTGAACGCTGAATTCAACAGGTAATTTTAAAATTCATTTATGCAATCAAATTCAGTCTAGTGAACGGTGATAAACAGTTACAAACTTAGAGAATAGAAAACGGATTTTTTTAAATGTTTTTTTTTAGCTGGGTTTCCTTACTGTAGTTATTGCCATCCTATATAATTTGTTTCTTTTCAAGTCGCAAGTTCTCTTATAACTGAAACATGCATTACAGTATGTAGCTATAATATACTGACATAAATCTACTACCCAGAATTTTGGTGCTCTTAGACATTTGACTGGGTCTGCTGACAGAAAGGCTTTGATCACGATTATACACACTATTTTTGGTTCAACTTCAAAAAACCTTAGTGCCTTTTTCCCTCATGACCACTTAATCTGCATTAACAGAGTGGTATAAAGTTGACTGGTAAAAGTATTTCTTTTCTGCTCCCTTTGTTTTCGTGTTTTTTTAATACTTACAAACCATTTATAGCTAAGATTTATTGCCGAATAGATTTGAATTTGAACACTTCGACTTCGGTAACTAAGTCGTTCACTTTCAGAATGGAGATTCTCACATACACACTGAACTATGTTTTGCTCCTCAAGGAAATAGGTCATGTTGATTCCAGCATATGCATTTTTAGAACTGGGTAATACTAGAAATGATGTATATTTGAAGGAATGATCTGTAGATATTCAGATTCGACTGAGAAGGAGTATCCCCTAGAAATTAAAAAAATTCAGAAGTTAGTGGTTCCCGCGCGCATTATTATTATTATTTGTCATTATTGTTCCCTTGGGTTCCTAGTGGAACACAGGGCTTCAACTACACTCCTCCACTTGCCGCTTCTGTCTTCCTTCTCCTGTACTTTTCACCTCCATCCATCTTAGTCCATACTCTTCAACTCCTCTTCACATCATCTCCTCCATGTCACTCACCCTTCCACTGACGTCCCACTCGCCGCGTGCTTCCCTTTCGGCCTGGTTCCACTCGACAAATGGCCTCACGCGCGCGCCCAATGTCACCCAGCCGCCTACAGCCTCAGCGAGCGAATGTCCAATCCATCTCAACATCTCCATCTCCTGAATATCTGTTGGTTGGCGATTGGTTCTTTCCCGTTGGTTTGTTCACAGCCACAGTTTCTTGTTGGTGATTCTCTCCAACCATCTCCGCCCATCTGATTGATCTTCAGTATAGAGCCAGCGAAGACAGTTGTTGGTTGATAAGAGTAACCTCTCCAACAGGCTGTTGGAAATATTCTTTGTGACCCGCCCGCCAGCCCGCCAAGTTTCTCATCCGATCCGTATAGAAGAAGTGACTGACTGGCTGACTGACTGGCTGACTTGACGTTGTTTGTATTGAAAATCCGACCGAATTTCGTTGTTGATGCTGGCTGAGTGACGAAGATTTGTTTCCAGATTGGTTGTTTCAGGTTGATGAGTGAATGTGTTTCTCGCTCGCCTTCCCGATTCTCGCTCCATTTCACATCCTCGTCCGTTCCGACTGGCTGTAGTTGAGAGAATGCTCTCTACCTAGATAAGTGAGTGAATGAAGTAATCTCTTTCAAATCCCTCCCGTTGATGTTGATTGGCGCTGAATGTTGCTTCTGCTGTTGTTGTTGTTGTTGTTGGTGTTGTTGTTGTCGGTTGGTTGTTTATTTTCATAACCTCCGTCTTGTCTATGTTCACCTGGAGTCGTGTCTTCGCCGGCTGCTTCTCCGACCAGTTTGTCGGTTTTCGCTCGCTTGTAAGTCTTCGATTTTTTGTGCGTGTGACATCAAACATGAATCATCCACGTGCAAAATCCAGGTCTTCTAGGTACTTCAGGTCGGTCCAGGATATCCCTGTCTTCTCATTTCACTTGTGCATATTCGTCCACATTTACATGATGAAAAAAGTTATTTAAACTTTATAGCCGAAGAGTGGGCATCATTAAGATAATTATTGCTCTTTCACTCGAAAGTTAAAACATCCATCGAATACACAGCACACCCCTTAAGCATCATTTATATCGACAAGAGTTGACAGCCACATTCTCTAGTGATTCTCGGTAGCTTTAAGGCGAATATGAACCTATGTTGTTTTTTTTTTCATCTAATCTAGTAATTTTGAAAATCAGAATAAAACAAAGAAAACTTTTATTTGCACATTTCATTTATTCATACAAAATAATACAAAACAACATATTTATGATGTACACATGTAGTAAGTAATCTTATCGAAAACAATAATAACTATAAAGTATTTGTAGGCTTTATGCAAATAAATCACACAGTTTATTCGCATAAAGTACACATAGCACTCCAGTTTTATTGATGTTTACAGTCGCCATACTCTGATTCATGTTTCCTAAGTAATAATTTTTTGAGATATTCTCATCAAAAACTTAAGTTTTCAACGAATTTGTTAGTGCATCTACTTAGCATTAAACTAAATTTATAGTAGTTAATTACACTTTTTCATTGTTTCCAATGTTAAATTTTATTACGTCTTGTTTAAATACCAATAGTCAACTTCATTATCATTTTCGCGCATATATCTCAACAACAACAACAACAAAAACACAACAGATATTTGATTAAAATACGTTTTCTTTTCATTGACTTGTCCAACGTTTCACTGTTGTTGGCTTCACTTAATTTTGCATATCAAAGCATTGAATATGACAGGATTTTTAAAACGTAAACATAATTTTACAACATGAAATCGTTTTTGTGTTTATACAGGCGCAATTTCACTCAGTGATAATATAAAGTTGAGATAATTTTTGAAAAAGCCATTGGCATTTACCTCTGATTAGAAAACCCGAACCGTTTTTCGGTTACATTTTCATTTTTGTTTTTGACAAAATACCGAGTTAAGTGAAAAAAGCAATAATTCTACTCAATCATATTTTGATTATTCAAACACTACTCTGTATTTATGGTACGTCCTTTTGATCTCTCATATGATAACATTTAAAAGTCATATCGGCAAACTGTAGAACAGACTTATCCATTTGACTGATTATTGAATTCGTCCTAAGATTTCTCAGTAATAAATAGCTATACCTTCCTAGTTTTCAATCCATCATTGGTGGTCACCAAATTTTGGATAAATTACCACCTAATGAAACTGAACATACTTTACTGGAAAAGTAGCACAGCGACATATTTGTTATGAAATCCAGTCGTCGTATGGACCTAAGCCGGATTGAAGTATCAGTCAAGTGTTTCCTCGATTCCGATAGGTCTTTGGTTTATATCACTTAGTAAAAGTAAACGGCTCTGAACTTTGGGTTGTCTTGACTCACGAATGCCGAGTAGACTAGATACTAGTAAACATGTCTGTTACATAATCTTGTTATAATTTTCATCGATTTCCCAGTCATTTGCTAAATTTAGCGGTTCCCAATCATTACTTCAGTTTAAAGAAGACTTACAGACATCATAGCTTGATGATAGGTGAACATTTCTTTGATTATGTGATTAGATCTAGTTATTGTAAAAGTTACTGTCGAAAAAATCAGGCTTGTAAAAAATAAAATAATAAAATAAGGAGACAAATATTTCATTTCTAACTGTGCCGCTTTTTCCTAAGAAGTTTGTCAATAATGATTTTTCACCATTGAAAAAGTATATGCTATTTCGCTCAGCCAAATATTATATTGTACCAATGAAGGAAAAATTAGACTCAACCTGTAAGTAATAATATAAAGAATATTTTCTAAAGCTCCCACGTAAATGGTAACGAGAAGTTAATTAACAAATTACATCAGAGAAACAATCCTCCTCATTATAGTGACAATCTTTCCTATCAGAAATGTGTTGTAATGCAAGAAACTGTTCCATGAATGAATTATGTCTGTAAATAATGAATACTGTTTAAGTAATAATCTCTTTAATGTCAGCCTGTTGAATCACTTATGATTTCTGGTGGAGAATAAGTGAACTGGAAAAGTGATTAACAAGAATCCCATTAAAATTGTACTAGCAACCACACAAAAAATTCAAAGCTAACATCTCACTACAGTAATCGTTCTTCACTGTAGACATTTTCATCAAAATAAGTTAAAATCGTTATACACTCTTTTATGTGTAAATATAAGTGACGCGTAATATCTTCCAGCAGACTATCAGTCTCTAAAAAAGTATCAGTAGTGAAGGCACCACTCCCAACGAACTAATGCCAGTTACTCTAAAAGACCCTAAGTAAAATGTTAAGTAAGCGGCATCAATTATTGACATTCTGTGGTATGAAGTTGTGATACCTTCAAATCCTTAGCCATATTTTGTTATGAAGTCTTTCATCTCTAAGCCTCCATTGAGCATACTTGTTCAACCTCTATAACAACATTTTTAACACTACTAGCCATATACAACAATGGAATCAATTAGTACTACCTAGTATTCTCTGAATCTTGTAAATTCTTAATATTTATATAATAGAGACAAATTTGTTTAAATTAATCATTATATTATTGTATACTTAGGGTGTTATAATAAATCTAATGATAAAAGTTTTGTAATTTAGGCAATTTTGTCATTCATATCGTATTTATACTTGTATCTAGTAGTTTATGTTATTGAAAGATGAGTGTGTAAACATAAATCGAGAGTTTAATTACCACAAAGAGTTATACGTTAATGACAGATTATAGGTGAACATCTTCGTGTGTATGTTACATGCATAAGCATAAACGCACATACAGACATTAACATACCGAGCAATTTGTTCAACCACAAATTCATTGACATATACACATACACATATCTATGCAGACAATATGCACAAACAGAACGTCTTAATTAAACTGTTATTACGAGCAATTTCCTATAGTTTTATATACTGTGTGCATATATATATATGTATACATTCATGTTCACTACTTTAAAATTTACTCAACTCATAAATAAGTAAATAAATCTTATCCTCCGAAAATGTGTCCGAATAAATGCACATTTTTACATGCATATCAAAACTTTTATTAAAACTGTCAAATCAGCATAACACTGAACACAGTCATTTTAAAATTATACACATTTCATTTGAATAAATAATTAAATATTAATTCATTAGTTTATCCAAATATTCTCTTGTTTTACAAACATATATTCACATACACCTTACAGACGCTGCATAGGTGTGCATATCCGACTTATATACGTGTTAATTTTAGTGAAATAATATATTTTTCAACATACTAATCATGGTTGATATAGTAACCATGTATCAAGGTAGTTAGTTGACCTGCTGTGAAGGATAACTATTTGTCATGAAAGAAAACTTTCATATAAAATTCCGTTGAAACAGGTGAGAAAAAAGTGTATACTACTTCGCTACACTTTCAAATAAATGTCTGTGAGAAAGTTAACTGTAACAAGATCAAGTCACATCTTCCCTTATAGACCGAAAATACGGGATGGAATAGAAGTTTTGTTTAGTTAGAAATATGCACTATAGGGATGAAAAGAAAAAAGTGAACAAAGCAAATGACAAAAAGGCGGTAAAATTACTTATAAAAAAAAGCTTTGATAAATTCAGTAATAACCTGCTCAAAATTTCTGATGTTTCATGTGTAAAATTAGGCAAATACATGAGAATATTAATTCAATGCACTAATTCCACTTTTATTATTGATAACTAGCTTTCAACTAAGCGTATTCACGAAGAGCTGGTATATTATCATCAAATAAAATAAAACCATGAATTAGGACTGTTTTACAAAGACTGCTGCAGCATAAACCAGAGCTTAGATATTAGGTTTACCTAAATCTGGATGAGATCATGACTTCGAAGCAAACGTTTTGATCAATGTTCAACACTTGGATGGTAACACATGATAAGTAAAAGACTTCTCAGGGCTGATTTATCTGAGTGCTCAAAAGAATAGTGACACTCTCTGATGATTCCCTCTGGTCTGCTTTTGTTCATCTTGGACAGTAGAAAAAATATAAGTACAAACAGTAGTGACAAGTATTAGATGGTTGGAGGCAATCGGCCACAGGAAGCCTTGGACCTAGGTTTCGTGTTAGATGGTACTCACCGGTCAGCAAGGCGTATCTGCAACCTTGAAGGAACTCATGTCCCTTCGGAGATTCGGACCCGCGTTACCCAGTGCTGCAGTCAGAGATGTTACCACTGAGCTATTCGGGCCCGCGATTGAACTCCTGTAGGACTGTAGGGGATATTTTGATTTGCCGATTGCCTCCAACCATCTAATACCATCAAATCAATGTGCACCATGATGGCGAGCTACCTAGAATGGTGGTCACATTACAACCTGACTGATAGAATTCAGTCTACACCAATCAGAGGACTAGACGCATCACACTAGTTACTAGTGTCAAATAAAAGTAGTGACAAGTGTTTTTTTCGTCATGATGTCAAACCTAAGGATTTCACGTACAAACATATCAAATGTTCTTTGCAGAATAGTTTCAAAATTAACAGCCTTACGTTCATGCGCATAATCCATAACAAGCAGTGGACATTCGTAGGGATGTTATTCATAAAACAGAGATAAACAAAAGCATTCAGATTAGATTCTTGGAACTAAGGGATTGCATAGTCCATCAGATATTCTTGAGTGATCTTGTACATTGAATTTGAAAGAACGTCCGAATTTATGTACTCTTTGTATGGTACTTGGGGGTCTATAGGAAATATTGCTGGTTAACCTGACACAAAGTGGTTTCCAATAGTCCTTCCATTTTTCTAAAGGCCTACGCAACTCATTCGTCGCTTCTGGAGCTTTAATGGTACATGATACTAGTGATAGATACTTCCAATATCCAATGGAAAATATAAAAATTATCTCAAATTCATGTAACAATTAAAGATGATCATAATGTGTGGGGAAGTGACTGTATAATAAAGGAGAATTAAATAACTCAATTATTCTAAACGTTGACCTCAACCATAATCTCATTTCTTGTGTTAAATAGTCTTAACATTGACTCTGATCTCACTCCTCAGTATGAATAACATCAAAGCTACCTTAGCCGACAGCAGCTGGACCAGATGGAATACGCCTGAAGCACTGAAAGCGGACCCAGAGACAACAGCAAATATACTGACTCCATTATTGCAAAAAGTTTGAAAGGAAAGAAAGGTACCAACAAACTGGAGGAAAGGATACCTCGAGAAACTACCAAAGAAGGGCGATTTAGGACTCGGCAAGAACTGGCGAGGAATCATGCTCCTGTCGACGCCAAGTAAAATCCTGAGTCGCATCATCCTGAAGAGAATAAAGAACGCAGTGGAGACAGAACTCCCACCAGAACAAGCTGGATTCAGGAAAGTCAGGTAAATCATGTTCTGACCAAATTGAAACTCTACGCATCATCATCAAAGAACAAAGCATGGAATGGAAATCAAACCTCAACTACCTCAACTTTATAGACTTCGAGAAGGCCTTCAACAGACAGCGCTGACCGTTGTCTGGAAACTACTCGAGTACTACGGCGTACCCTAAATATTCATCAACCTTATTCAACAACTGTACGACAACGGCACATGTCAAGTCATCCACAACGGAAAACTCAGTGAGGCGTTTGGAGTAAACACAGAAGTCAGACAAGAGTGCTGGCTTATTATCACCAATGAGTGATATTCCTGATTGTGGTGGACTGACTGGATTATGCGTCAGACAGTGCGTGGGGAGTGAGAAGACAGGGATATCCTGGACCGACCTGAAGTACCTAGAAGACCTGGATTTTGCACGTGGATGATTTATGTTTGATGCCACACGCAAACAAAATCGAAGACTTACAAGCGAGCGAAAACCGACAAACTGGTCGGAGAAGCAGCCGGTGAAGACACGACTCCAGGTGAACATAGACAAGACGGAGGTTATGAAAATCAACAACCAACCGACAACAACAACACCAACACCACCAACAACAACAACAGAAACATCCAGTGCCAATCAACATCAACGGGAGGGATTTGAAAGAGATTACTTCATTCACTCACTTATCTAGGTAGAGAGCATTCTCTCAACTACAGCCAGTCGGAACGGACGAGGATGTGAAATGGAGCGAGAATCGGGAAGGCGAGCGAGAAACACATTCACTCATCAACCTGAAACAACCAATCTGGAAACAAATCTTCGTCACTCAGCCAGCATCAACAACGAAATTCGGTCGGATTTTCAATACAAACAACGTCAAGTCAGCCCGTCACTTCTTCTATACGGATCGGATGAGAAACTTGGCGGGCTGGCGGGCGGGTCACAAAGAATATTTCCAACAGCCTGTTGGAGAGGTTACTCTTATCAACCAACAACTGTCTTCGCTGGCTCTATACTGATGATCAATCAGATGGGCGGAGATGGCCGGAGAGAATCACCAACAAGAAACTGTGGCTGTGAACAAACCAACGGGAAAGAACCAATCGCCAACCGAGAAATATTCAGGAGATGGAGATGTTGAGATGGATTGGACATTCGCTCGCTGAGGCTGTAGGCGGCTGGGTGACATTGGGTGCGCGCGTGAGGCCATTTGTCGAGTGGAACCAGGCCGAAAGGGAAGCACGCGGCGAGTGGGACGTCAGTGGAAGGGTGGGTGACATGGAGGAGATGGTGTGAAGAGGAGTTGAAGAGTATGGACTAAGATGGATGGAGGTGAAAATTACAGGAGAAGGAAGAGAGAAGTGGCAAGTGGAGGAGTGTAGTTGAAGCCCTGTGTTCCACTAGGAACCCAAGGGAACAATAATAATAATAATAATAACTTAGCTGACACTGTTGGTTTTTCAGATGCTTTGGTTACTTAGTTTTAGCATAAAATTGCATTGGTGATAATTTACTTTTTAAAGCTTTTAATTTCGATTTATTTACCGACTTTTAAGCAGTCGGAGGGTATCTTCCATTTTGATTTCATCCAAATTGAATAAAACCCATTATTTAAGAGTTTGTTGTTGAAAAGTTGAATTCGTCCGAATTTATCTTGAAAGTCAAAATATTAAGATCATCAGACCTGACCTGTTCTACATCGTGACTGAAACCAAGAAATCTCATCGTATGCAACTAGTATTAACATAAATAGCAGAAATTCACTTTGCCCATTATTTGTATTCCTTAGCAAAATTAAATACCACATGACCATTTCTCCTATTTGAAGGCAAACTCGCCAACCGTGTATGTCAATTCAACCTGGACAGTTAAGATGAAAAATGACATAAGTTCAACCCACTGGGTCACACTCGTCTAAAAATGAACGATACATTCATCTGCACGTATAACTACATAACATTCTGTTCAAGAATACCTTAAAATATACATCGCGGATAGGAGTAAACGAGGTTTAAATTTTGGATGGCAGTATTTTTGTTATGTGGAGTATTGAGGGGCTGAATATTCTATAGGGTTTCACGAACTGAAAGCTGGTGACTGATAGAAGTTCTAAGGTGTCAGAAGACTAAGCAAGAACAACTCTGTTTCAGACTGTCATTATGCTGTAAATTTTAGTTGGGAATAAGTGTTTCATAAGTTACGTCAGCTTGTAAACATCAACCATACAGTTTCTCTCACCAAAGTATTTCGTCTGTATTGGCATAATAGAATGTACACCACTCATGAAGCAGAAAGTCGTGACCCTGTAACATATGTTAGAAGATAACAGTCGTAACTACTATTTTGTAGTCCACAATTAGACACCAAATGATAGTAGTGTGTCTATGATTACATCTTAAAAGAAAGCTGCCTTTGATCTAAGTTTGGGACATATGACACACAGTTAAAACTTATCAGACCACAGACTTTTGAATTCGTAATATTTAACTGGTAACATTTGGTGATACTGTACAATTCAGGAAGTGGCCATAAATGCCAACATAAAATATGATTAGCCGCTTTTGCTTGTTTGACGGCAGATATCCGTCAGGTACACTGAAAGATGACTAAAAACTGAAGTCCCACTAATTGATTTGTTTGCCCATATATTCCACATTTTAATTCACATGAACCAACGCGTTTAAGCATTAGTTGTTTTTGATGGCACTATTTTATCCCCATCTCTTTAAAATAAGCGTTTGATGGTTTCCATCGTGAAAACTGAGAATCGCCTCTCGGGTGAGACTGTAAACAATTTAACAATCGTATATATATATATATATATATATATATATATATATATATATATATGGTTTTTAAGAAATTATATCCCATGGGGAAATCGAAACAAAAAGTAGCAATACGTAAAATAATATTCATATGAAATGTGATTAAAATTTTGTAATTATGACAATAGTTAAATATCATACCTTTGTTTTAGTTTAACAATACACTGAAATCAGCATTCGCATTCACACCGACTACCTGTTCAATGCAATTACAGCATAGAAATTATTATTATCTTGCATTTATTAGTTTACTCATTCTGTAATGCTAAAATTCCGACAACCACTTACACATGTCAAAATTGTTTAGAAGAAGTTTACACTTAGCTGTCCAGATCACAAACATGTTTTATCGATGCACTGCATTCGATTACCTAAATGCACTTAAGGACATCCGAACACCTGCAGTTTATTATTTCAAGTAACTAAATGAGGATATTTTTTTATTTATTTTTATAGTCATGTTACCGCACAACCTTTCACCTAACCTTTGTCCCGTATTCCACCCGACTTAGTGGGATGCATTTAGAAGCAAAGTAAAAATAAACTAAATGAATGACCGAAGATAGTTTACTTAACCAACTTCCGTCACTACTATCGCTCGTAACAATGATTTAATTTTTCTCACCTCTTTCCCTTCCTCCCTGAACTTTATTCCATATTCCAACGCTTTTCATTTTTTGTCTGTTTTACCCTATCGTCTGTCAAAAATCTTTACACTTTGGACATTAGTGTTTACTTTGAAATATGAATAAAACTATCAGTATATTTCTATGTCATGCTGTTCATCTGAAAATACGTAGACATATTTCACTACAAATTATGATTCAATTAATAATGTAAAGCCCACCCATCAACACACTTCATCCACATTCATATCCAGGCATTTTCAACCTTAATAGGTGTTTAATGATTATGCATATTTATGTGGGAAGTGCAAGCTTGTTTTCTGAAGCACAAATATGGTGGTTCATTTGGATGTGAGCGGAGTATTTTGGGATTGTAATCTAAAACTCAGACACTATCTTACAATACTGACAGACAGTTCTCAACCTAAGGATAATTGAGGTCATTTAGAAAGTGATAAAAAACAGTATTATAATGTCACAATGCACTGGTATTCAAAATTGATTATACTTTCCACAATCCCAAGCTATATTCCTCCTTATCATATTAAATGTTAATGTAGTATTGTTCTCAAGTACACTCCGTTGCTAATAATCACGTAAAGCTAGCGACCTAACACTTAATTACAATGTATTACAGTGTTTGAATTTTACACTCGTTTATATTTACAGAGAACTACAGAAAATGCTGAAAATGCTGAATGCAGATGAAGGTGACTTACAACTTACCACTCTTAAACAGACCCAGTATCTTATCAAATTAAGTTGATAATTAGACAAGATTTCTCCCGATTATCAAGGTAACTAATCGCCTGATCGACTTACTATTGATTAAGTACCAGCTTTCGAGACAATGAGAATGGAAAATGAAATTCATATAATCTAATCTTAAGGTATGGATCCTGTATGTAATTCACATGATCTATGTTATTGTATTTTATGCTGATTCTTTCCTGATGCAGTTTACTGATCTGATATCTAAGCCAATGTGTTCTGATGGAAAATGGCATTCAGTTGTAAGAAACGTAATAATAGACTTCATTTTAAAAGTGATACATTGTTTCGACAACACAATAAGAAGACGCAGTTTACCTGAATTATCATAGTTTCTGTCCACTACAGTATAAAAAAGGAATTGGTCAGATGTTTGTTCAAGCGCATTCACCGTATATGTACTTTTGATACAACTGAAGAAGAAAGACAATATCTCACTGAGATATTGTTAGATAACAATTACCCACTGAGATTTATTAGGCGTTACGGAATTGTCAACGATCATAGAGCTCTATCGATCCAAGCAGCTCCCAAAAAAGGGATGTTTACATATCCTTGCCGTTCAGAGGTGATCAACAAAGTCTGATCACTAGACAAAGACTCAAGGCTTAAATTAATACAACTTTTTATGCAGCTAAACTTATCTTCATAGAGAAAATGAGAACTATGCTGTCCTGTAAACCCTCACATTATCCGAACGATAGTGTTACATCCCACTGTGTTTATCAATTTACATGTATGTGTGGAGACACGTACATAGGGAGGACCCATTGGTCTTTGCAGGTTAGGGCTACAGAACACATTCCAAAGTGGCTGCAACAACAAATGAAATCGCCAGATACAATCGACCCCGGAAATAGATGTCCAACATCATCTATAGTGAAGCATATTATAGAGACAGGTCATAAGGTTGATTTCAACAAAGCCTTTAAACCGATATATAAAAGAAGGTTAGGCCATATACTTAAATTCATTGAAGCCTTAGTCATAAAAAGACTTAAACCTGTGCTATGTGTCCAAAAGTTATTTGTTATCACCTTAAACCTGCCTTGATAATCCAAGATAGAGCCAAGGGCCAATTTACTTCATAATATTTTCAACCCCTTTTTGTCTTGTTTTTTCTTTTTTCTCTTTCGTACCCACACCTTTTCCGTCTCCCTACTCATTATTTGTGACCTTGGCCTGTATACAACCTGACCTGTATTGTAATTATTCATACCTTCTTGCCTTCAATAAAAACTGTGTATGACAAGTACGTGTGTGATCAGAATGTCCGAAATGTGTTGCGCCAATACATTACACGTTTCAGATAAACTACGTCTTCTTATTGTGTTATCGAAATTCATAAAGGGAACTAATTGCTTTAGAATATTGTTCATTTTATTCTTGCAGTTCGCACATCAGTTCGATGTCAACCTGTTTAATTCATATAGCACATTGTGCTATAATGTTTCTTACTAAACGACGTGTGAAGAATAATCTGTTACTCATAACCATGGTGATATCGCATGATGTGATATAGAAGCAACGAATTTATCTCAAATCCTACTATATATGCATTGTGTAATATGTGATAGGTAAAGTGCAGTGGTAATTTAACAACAGAAGGCAAGACACGGAAGTCAAAGTATATTTCATTAATCATACTGCTGTTTTTTATATCTACTTTTTATATTCGTGAACGGATCATTGAGAGCGTGATTTTGGTTTACATCTAACGACATGAAATACAATTTTCAAATATACATAGTATTTTGTTGTTAATGCAATATATAACCATGGGGAATGTATTCTATCTCTAACATCAAACAGAATATTGGAATAGATATATCGTATTCTTTGGCTAATGCAGTCTTGAACTGTGGGAATATGTAAGAATCATATTCCGTTGGCACACACTGTCTGTATCACACCACCACAGTATTATTTCCATTTTCAATAGTGTATAAGATTCAGAGAAAACTGGCCTTTTTCTGCGAGGGTTTTATAACATTCAACAGTGATTGTTAAGAGGATTAATAATCTGAACTAATCAAAATCTCAACAACATCTGAACATTATTACCATTATTGTCCCTTGGGTTCCTAGTGGAACACAGGGCTTCAACTACACTCCTCCACTTGCCACTTCTCTCTTCCTTCTCCTGTACTTTTCACCTCCATCCATCTTAGTCCATACTCTTCAACTCCTCTTCACACCATCTCCTCCATGTCACCCACCCTTCCACTGACGTCCCACTCACCGCGTGCTTCCCTTTCGGCCTGGTTCCACTCGACAAATGGCCTCACGCGCGCACCCAATGTCACCCAGCCGCCTACAGCCTCAGCGAGCGAATGTCCAATCCATCTCAACATCTCCATCTCCTGAATATTTCTCGGTTGGCGATTGGTTCTTTCCCGTTGGTTTGTTCACAGCCACAGTTTCTTGTTGGTGATTCTCTCCGGCCATCTCCGCCCATCTGATTGATCTTCAGTATAGAGCCAGCGAAGACAGTTGTTGGTTGATAAGAGTAACCTCTCCAACAGGCTGTTGGAAATATTCTTTGTGACCCGCCCGCCAGCCCGCCAAGTTTCTCATCCGATCCGTATAGAAGAAGTGACGGGCTGACTTGACGTTGTTTGTATTGAAAATCCGACCGAATTTCGTTGTTGATGCTGGCTGAGTGACGAAGATTTGTTTCCAGATTGGTTGTTTCAGGTTGATGAGTGAATGTGTTTCTCGCTCGCCTTCCCGATTCTCGCTCCATTTCACATCCTCGTCCGTTCCGACTGGCTGTAGTTGAGAGAATGCTCTCTACCTAGATAAGTGAGTGAATGAAGTAATCTCTTTCAAATCCCTCCCGTTGATGTTGATTGGCACTGGATGTTTCTGTTGTTGTTGTTGGTGGTGTTGGTGTTGTTGTTGTCGGTTGGTTGTTGATTTTCATAACCTCCGTCTTGTCTATGTTCACCTGGAGTCGTGTCTTCACCGGCTGCTTCTCCGACCAGTTTGTCGGTTTTCGCTCGCTTGTAAGTCTTCGATTTTGTTTGCGTGTGGCATCAAACATAAATCATCCACGTGCAAAATCCAGGTCTTCTAGGTACTTCAGGTCGGTCCAGGATATCCCTGTCTTCTCACTCCCCACGCACTGTCTGACGCATAATCCAGTCAGTCCACCACAATCAGGAATATCACTCATTGGTGATAATAAGCCAGCACTCTTGTCTGACTCCTGTGTTTACTCCAAACGCCTCACTGAGTTTTCCGTTGTGGATGACTTGACATGTGCCGTTGTCGTACAGTTGTTGAATAAGGTTGATGAATATTTAGGGTACGCCGTAGTACTCGAGTAGTTTCCAGACAACGGTCAGCGCTGTCTGTTGAAGGCCTTCTCGAAGTCTATAAAGTTGAGGTAGTTGAGGTTTGATTTCCATTCCATGCTTTGTTCTTTGATGATGATGCGTAGAGTTTCAATTTGGTCAGAACATGATTTACCTGACTTTCCTGAATCCAGCTTGTTCTGGTGGGAGTTCTGTCTCCACTGCGTTCTTTATTCTCTCCAGGATGATGCGACTCAGGATTTTACTTGGCGTCGACAGGAGCATGATTCCTCGCCAGTTCTTGCCGAGTCCTAAGTCGCCCACATCCGAACATTAGTTGTTAGGAATTTATTTGCTGTATTTTATAATCATAATGTTCCATGTGTCATAAATACGTTTCGTTCTGTAATGCACAAATCATGAATATGAGCTCACAAATCTAAGTAATACTTATGAGTGACAAAATGAGGACTCTTCACTTGAAGTACTCTCTAATGACTTTTATCTTTATTATTATTAAGAGAGGAAAATATACTGACTGTGAACGACTTGAAATATATTTCACAACGAATCCACTTTTGCAAATTTAATTAATAGTACGTTACGTACTATGATATGGGGTTCATGCTGTAATTATATTCATCCACAAATTCAGTACTTCCTTTGTATCTAGTATGCAATCTAGGTAGACTTTAAAAATTTCTGACTAACTAGCAGTACAGTTCACCCATTTATTCTGTCATAATAGTAACAGAATTTTCGAAATAACGTCGAAATATGCATTTATCCTTCTGATATATGTAAAGTAAACAAAATGTCCACTTAAAGTAATCACAGAGTTTACTGTTTTTTGACAGGGAAATCATTCATTCTGATTGACAGGTGTTTGACTGAGTGTTCTGCTTAGTATTTAAACGAAAAATAAATACATTTCTACGAAAGATTTCTGGTAACAAACTATATGTATGTCTTTAAAAAAAGCGAAAACTATATTTGATACGCCATACTGTAGGAATTTTTGAATCCCTTCCGTCGGTCTTTTGATTTTCTCATATTCACAAGTAATAACATTCCTTTTTTTAGGTATACAAAGGTAAACGGACACAAAATTCTTGTTTCACTATTGAGCTAAGTAACTATTGACAGTTTCTGATGGCTCCAAATAACTGCTTGCTTTCACTACAGGAGACGACTAAACTACATTTCCGCTAAAATGCATACTATACAAAAGTTTCCGTGTGAATTCCGTTTGACTGTTTACAAAAATCAGTCCACTTCTCTGGGTAAAACTACTATTTAATTGACAGAACGGTGATATTCACTATGAAAAGTTCTATTCAGACATAATGCTGATGTATTTACTTTATTCAAACACTAAAGACACTACTCAGATTGTCGTACAACAAATCTGTACATATACAACACTTATATTTACTATATTTATGTGTGTATTGTGAATATGCTTTTAAATGTTATATGGTTTAATAGCTAAAAAAAGGCAGATATAAAGACAACATTTTGTTTAAAATGTCAAAGTGTTTCTTCCAGCATCATTTTTGAAAGGAATGTGTTTTGCCAGTTTCAAGTATTTTATTTTCAGACTTTTCAAAGAAGTAAAATTACTAACAATAACAAATGAAGTTAGAAAAAAGACGAATATGATTGACAGTCGCGGGTGATGCCTTTATGTTTCTGCAGTTTACTCTAGTCTTACATCTTCCATTTTCTCTCTAAAATATGTATGACTGCATCTTGACATCAAGCAATATCAGTTAACTGCTCTAATCCAAATAGATTTTCACAGCAATCCTCGTTTGCTAAGATGAACAGTGAATGACCATCTGCACCAACTGGTAAGGCTCATTAAACAAACTGATTTAATCTATACAATGATCTTTAAGCATTTTAACTGTCTAAAATAAACCGAATACAGTAGGTCTTTACTCACACTAAACGGACGGTTATTAAGTGTAGCTTACGGAAATCATGTAAGACAATTTCTGAAGAACACCGTGAATAACAGAGAAATAAGCCTATACTTATGCTTGTGAAAGAGCTAAAATAGTTCCTATTAGGAAGTTCACTAGATTTTAAATACTCGTCCATATTTTTGAGTATTATCGACACTACATCATCAAAAGAATGAGGTTGACATTCAAAGACAGATTAATTTTTTAGTCAAAAAATACTAACGAGCAATTTACATTTGAGTTTTCTGAAGTTGAAACATAATGACAGTAAAGTGATATCTTAGTGCTTTCATTTAGGAATGTTTGTCCAGAATGTTTCAAATTAAATAGTCTATATAGTTTTATTATTATATTATTATTATTTCTTTTAATTCTTAGAGGAACATAGGCCTTCAGCCAAACGTTTCCATTGCGTTCGGTTCTCTGCTAAAGTTTTCACCTGGCTCAAAGTCTGCCCACATGCTTTCGCCTCCTCTTCACATGACCTCCTCCAAGTCACCCTTGCACCGACGACCAAATCGCCGCTTCCTTTTCGGGTTCTACTCGAGGGCTTGTCTACTAATGTCACTTGATGGTTTCCTCAGAGTATGGGCAGCCAATCCACCTCCATTTCTTCCTGCTTATTTGTTTCACAATCGGTTCCTGCTGGATTGGTTCACTCATTGCCAGAGATCCCTGTTGCTGATGTTTTCTGGCCGGCCATCTGATCTTGTGTGGTAGTGAACGAAGGTAGCTATTGATGAAAGTCTATAGTTTATTCGAAGTGCCCTTTGTGATGCGCCAAGTCTCCGGTCTGTATAGAAGTAGACTTCACATTCGACTTGAAAATCCGGATGTTATTTTTCATGCTGAGGAGTGCTGTTGATCTTCACACAGACTTGGAAGAAATGAAAGCATGCCTTGCTTTCCCGATCCTTGCTTTGATATCCTTTTCAGTTCCGTTCGCCTGTAGTTGTAACGATGCTTCCCAGACACGTAAAGGAGGTTGCTTCTTTCAGGTTTTTTCCATTTATGCCGATTGTTGTCTGTTGTTGTTGCTGCTGTTGATGTTGGCCAGAAATCTTCATCACCTATGTTTTCTCTATGTTTACTTGGAGTCCTAACTTGTTGATTTTCATTTGCATATCTTCCATTTTGTGGGAAATCAGACATATATCATCGGTGAAGTCCAGATCCTTCAAGTTTTTTGTGTGGTTGTATCTTATGCCTGTTTCCTCGTTGCCCGCTGTCTGTCGCATTATCCAGTCTACTGAAATAGTTTTAGTGGAAATAGTCTTCGCAAACAAGGTACACAAATCGAATGACTAATAACAAAATTGCCGAAAAGTAGTTAAAAGACATCTGAGGCAGTCTGCAGCAGCTGCATCATCCATATGAACTGAGTTAATTTGAAGCATACCATATAAGCCACATAAATAAGTGCATGTTTGCTAAAATCATTCACTTCAACTGTAGTAACCATTACTTTAGATATTCTTATTGCCTAATTACCAAATCACCCAAAAATGTTAGGTGACATTCAGATGTTACAGTATGAAAATATTGGTTTCATATTTAAACTGTTGTGACTAACAGTTAACCAGGTATGGTGAATGCAGTAACTGATTCTGAATGTCGATTAAATACCAAACCCGTTGTGTGAAGGAGCATTCTGTCATCAAAAAACGCATCTTAGCTCTTACTCTAAATATTCATTTCCCAAGTTACTAAAATCTTCTTTGATTTTGATTATAGCTTGATTCCACATAGTACTTTTTGGTAGAAGTATGGAATTTTCAGCAGGTTATATCGGCAGCACAAATTTTGCAGGCCGACCATTGATATCAGGTGTGCGTTGGCAGGAGATCGAACCCAGGACCTTGTGCATGGTCGGCGAGAGTTCCAATCACTGTGCTACCGAAGTACAAATATTATAATTAACAAAAAGCTTGTATACATTAATAACTTATATATGTATAAGAAAGTAAACCACACTTGACAGACAAGATTTTCTTGGCACCACGTAATTTTTTCGAGCGGAGTTTCCAAGTAAAATCGGGATTTCGAATCTATTCTATGAAATTCGAAAGCATACACCAGTTAACCAAACCTCTATTGTCACTGAATAAAATTGCGAATAGCCCATATATTTCACAAGTGTCAGAATTTTCAACACTTAAGTAATAGATTCGCGTCGGTGGCATAGAGGTTAGGACGCTCGCCTACCATGCACATGGTCCGAGGTTCGATCCCCGGTCGACGCACTCCTTTACTTCGCTAAGCCAGAAAAAATGCTGGTAAAGAGGAAAGGTTGGTCATGAGGCTAGCAACCCTATCCTGTAAAATTAAACACTGCTACAGAAACTTCAAGCCACTAGCTTGAGGCCCTATGTTCTACTGGGAACGTGAAGGAAAAAAAAGTAATAGATTCATTCGACAGAATTTCGGTATTGGTGACTTTATTCAGCTGATGTCGTTTGTAACTACACATGATCTTAGCTCAGGGAGCCGAGAAGCGAATGTGGTATACTCAATAGGTTGTGATAATCTAGTTGAAAATCTTGGTAAGCAGTTGTATTCTGATTGTAATTTAAGACTTTTGGAATGCCATGAAGCCAATCACAGTCACGCCATAGTACCTGTTTTCACTAAGAACTCTTTGTGAAAGTACTTCTTACGTTTTGTATGCCACTAATACAGTAGGTGGTAATGACACACGGACTTCAGTGAAATAAATATAATAGACCTGGTATGATAAGAGGGACTTAGGTTATTGGCTGAACTGGTTTACATGAAGAAATAAATTAAAATATATTAGGCATTTTATGAGCAACATTAAACTGTGCTTTTGGAGAATACTGATTCATAGCAGCTTAATAACATCACAATCATACTTAGTGGATCAGACCTGCCAGGAGTTTTAATCCTAATGGCTGGGAACAGACTTCAAAGCTAGCTAATTAGTAATAGTAGACTGACAATTACATGTCTAGTAGATGGGATAGCAGAACAGCTACTCACTGAAGACATTGGAAAAGGGCTGTTCATTTAATCGAACTGTCATAATTATTGAAGCTCAAAGACTCAATAGTAAAGTGTTCACCCATAAACATGGTTTGACTATATGTGGACATAGACTTTTCTATTCTTACAGTCAATCATCACAAATATCAACAGAACCATAACGTGATAGAGAAGATATGTAGCTTGGGTGGGTGATTTGCAATTAGTAGTGTTCTCTGAGCTGGTTGGTTTAGTTGTGGAGCATGTTAATGTAGACCAAATATACCAACTAGTGAAAAATAAATCATGTGACGTGAAAGTTTCACTTCTAAGTCAATAAAAAACGATTGGTACATATGTAAAGATGGTTACCGAGAGACGCAATTCTATAACTCATGGAAAATTTAAATCAGTTCACTCTAGGCTAAAAATTGTGCTGAAGATGTTGTCCAGAAGGACGACAAAAGCTTCGCAACTAAACCAACCAGCTCAGAGTACACTACTAATTGCAAGAACCATAACTTGTTAAAAGTGACCAATGTGATCGAAATTGTTTTCCATCTGCAATTAGTATGAGTAAATTACGGTATTCAACTAGTTGCATAAGTGTACTAGACTAAATTATAAGAGACGTATTACCGACCAGGTGATACTGAATCTTTTTGGCACCATATTTCGAAACATGTGAAATAACTATCTTGTGTTTAGATGACTCTAATATAAATGGCAAATCTTGATAAGCGGTTCCTAATGTATCACCCTACTAATGTAAATATATTATTCATTTAGTGTAACCGGTTATGTTGAAATGAAACTCCTATAGAAATCTGTATTTTAGAAAATGAGATTCCTAAATACAGTTGCATCATGAATGCTCCAACTAGACTATTTTACTATCTTAAAGCTTGTAGTCAGCCTATTCAGTATCATTATACTGAAACCTGAGCTGAAGATATTATCTAGGAAGACAGTTAAAGTTTCTGAGTTAAATCACCCAGCCCATAAAGACATCTACATCTGAACTATTCAGTGTCTTAATTCTATGATACTAGTAGCTATGAATCTGAAGGACTTGAATTAGCCATTCAACCACAGGAAATAGGAGGGTTTTTAGTAATACATCAATTTAAGAACCACTGGTGAAAACTTATAACATTAAACGGACAAATTAGTTGTTTTCTCGAGAATAACAACATATATTCACTTCAAAAACAATTTCCTATTTATACACAGAAGTTTTATCTTCGTTTTATAACATCAAATAATAATACCTGTTATAAACAATTATTTACACAAACGACTTTTAAAAATTGAATAAATTACTTCTTCTTTTTTTTTACAAAAGACATCTCATATCCACTTCATCTTTTCGCCAGAAATAAATTTGCATTTCTAAGTAGTTATTCTTCTGATGTAGAAGAGCTTAAATGAAGTGTGAATGTTATCACAGTTCTGAATCCCCGGATTATTTTCTAAGCTTATCTCTCTCTCTCCTATCACTTCGTCGAACGATATGCGCAAACACGTGTGGTCTAAAGCATCTATCAAAAAAAAAACACTTATATGTCCACGAAAACACATTGGCTATAAGTGTCAATGAAATCAGTATATAACTGACTACTCTTCAGTGCAAAACTTGTGAAACGGAGAACGAAAACACACTACTTTTACTTCACTGGTAATAATTTTTCCTTCTTTTATCCCCTTCCTCTTAAAAAAGAAAACTACTTTTCCCTTAACATCTTCATTCTCTACACATATTTGATTTTTCTATTTCACTAAGAATAATCGACACGGCTAATTTTACTTTAAAATACAGTTTATCAGAAGGAATTAAAAATAATTTTATGTAAATTAGTTATGATAAGTGTTACAAACTGTCGACATTAATTCCTTTCTACAAAACTTATATGAAGTACTTAACTGTGCATATATATATTGCCACCAATACTCTTAAACCAGTTACCACAGTTGTATACAATGTGCACTAACTGATTCTGAATAATGGAATCTCGACTCGCACCTTACCAACAGCGTTTAAACGAGAAAAGGTTATGGTTTTTTAAGAGAAAAAAAAAGTATCTGCAGCTTTATATAAATGCATACCTGAGTTGAGATGAGTTTTTAGGTATGTTTTATTCTTATACAGCTTTTAGTGGCGGTTGTCACAATCTTCACTGAGGTTTCAAAGGATAGGATATATATGTATATATACGTCCATCTATATAAAATTAAATCGACAGATTATTATTGAAAGCAAATAGAAAAGTAAAGTTTCTACTGAGTCACGAAATAAGAAGTGTTCTAGCTAACAAATTTGCTTTTAAAGATGTCACTCTCAGAAGCTGTAAATCCGTATCCAAACACAAAAGCTACTTGCATTTAAATGAGAGTTTTTCAGTTTCTGAAATAAGGGAATTTATTTTAATCAGTCTTTTTTTGGAATAAAAGGGAAATATTGTACTTTCATATAGTTACATCACTTTTGTAGAATAATATTTGTCTGATAAGCCTAAATTAGTTTTCCAAAATATGAAACTGAAAGAAGTTCAACTTCGAGGGAGAATTCAGTCACTAGAAGTCTAACGTTGGCTTTAGCAGTCGTTTGACAGCAATTATCTTCACTCCAGCTTTATCTCGAAATTACATTCAGTGGACATATTGTATATGCTACTATAACGTCTGAAAAACAACAATGGGGATAAGAATTTGATTTTAGACCATTAGTAATATTTTGTCTCATCTCAATTTTATCAAGTCAGTTGTCCTTCTATAGCTACTTTACTATTATTTGCCCGGAAGAATAGAAATATTTACAAAGCATAATTTGTTAACTGCAACTGCAGAATTAACCGAATTTATCAAGTATTCTTCCCACAGAAACGTGTATTAAATAAATTCTTTTAGCTATCTGTAGCACAAACCCAACTGAGTTTTAGAGTTTACTTACTGCAAATCAAAGTTCAGTTTAAATAAGCAAAACTGCTTTACTGAACACACACACACACACAGAGACACGCAGAGTAAGCTAATAAATAAGTGTTTCAGTTTGTTTCAAAATCAACTCTTGTACTTTCCTCTTAAGCCTCTTTACTTCATACCTGTTTTTCGATCAAGTAAAGTGAGATAAAAATCAGACTAACAAGCTTTTTCAGTATTTTTACATTGACTAATAATAAGAATAATGGACCGCTTTATATCAAGACTAACAATTTTATTTTCCCAATTTTCATCCTGAAAAGTATCAGGTAGTCACTTCATAGGTATTATAGTTAAGGTCGAAATTTGAATAACCTCACATTGAAAGGTACTACAGGCATTCGAATAAGTTACAGGTTAGTTTGTATTCTTTGTCCTTCAGTTGTTGTACACCTATCCGACTTCTATGAACTGGTTACCTACCTTAAGTTCACTCTTTAATCTTATATGACTTATTTCCGTATTGTTCTAAATAACAACTGTATTTCTGTCTGTTTTCGACATAGAACTTTGCACTGATGTGCAGCAGTTCAAGTTCCCACACTCCATGTAGCACACAAAGCAAGAGAAGAAAGTAGAGGAAATGCGCAATAGAGACAGTAAACACAGGTGTGAGACAAAGGAATAGTAATAACGAGGAACAATATAGTTTTATTTGGAATGGATGCATCTGCGCCAGTGACAAGGATTTTGAGCCACATCACCAATTGTCTCCAGCCATTGATTTTTACCGTCCCGAGGACCCCAACCAGTCAAGAAGTCTTCACCTTCCTAAGTGGCTTAAACTAACTGTTGTGGATTGCATTGACTGATGATGCCATGTTTTGGTTTGACCACCACTGGTTCTTTCCCAACCTGACCCTCTGTCACCTAACATTGCCCGTCGAGGAAGGCGATGTCTGGGCATACGTAACACATGTCCTACCCACCTCAATCGGTGTAACTGCTTCACAGTCTCGTCGATTGGTTTCTCCGGCTTACCTAGCACTCGACGCCTAACCTCAATATTACTCACCTTATTATACCACTGTATTTGCATTAAAGTCAGATGGAGCATACCTAGTGAATATAAAATGTAACCGTAGACATTAGAAGTCGAGATCAGTTTTCAAGAAAATTCAGTTGTCCTGGGAACTAGCCTGCAGTTTAGGACTGCTGGTCAAATCCATCCCACTAAACCAAATACTTTAGTGTATTTACAGGATTTCATCATGGGCTGATGTCGGTTAGAGAACCATTGGAAAACCTGGGAGTACTGGACAGCTGTTTCGTCCTAGTTTAGGATTCTTCAGAATTACGCATCCACCACCAGGCTTCGAACACAGGATCTTCTGATTACAAGGCGAGCTCGTAGACCGTCAAGCCACTGGGACTCGATCCGATGGCCCATGAATTCTAACTTCTGCCAATTTACGACATAGCGTGACCGCTAGCCAACGTCTTTGGCAAGTATATGTCCACACAACCGACCTGCTGGAATTTACTTTACTTTATATACTTTAGTTTATATTGAGAATGAACAATAACCAGCTGATTTTTCAACCATTCAAGTCGCGTTTAATCTCTTCTATTCAAAGAGTCAAAAATCATGGTTTCTCTTTTACTTACCTAAAGTTATTTTTGAGTTCAGTGTGTAGCCACTGAAAATTAAGCTGTCTGGGTTTCGGACTTTTGATCAGGTCACAATACCTATCATATGACAGATAGATTCCAGATTAGTCACGTAGCTACTCAGTAATTTTATTCGGGTTACAGTCATAATAATACTGCTAAGTTCCGCTAATTTGGGATATAGTACAATCATCCACTGTCTTCCGTGAGTAAATGCCCTTAAACCTGACATAATCTCCCGTTCCATGACTTTAGTTGGCACTACAGGAAATTTATATTCCGGCTAAATACCACTTAAAATAAATCACTAACATTTCTTTGTTTTCCTGGCCCTATGGATAGTGCTTACACGTAATGAATACATTTATAAGTTGAAGTGCTTACCTCACTTTTGTTATCATCTGTTATTTTAATGCAGTTGCTGGGGTACTTGTACATTCAAAGTGAATTTCGTTCCAACCACCCATAACTTTTTGCAGATTGAACGGAACACAGAATTGTTTTTTGAACAGGAATTCCTAATAGAAAAACCAAGATTCTGAAAAGAATTCATTTTCAAGTATTTTCTACACCTCGACACCTTTTTACTACTTAATACCCAACTCTTAAACAATTTATAATCAACGGTCTTAGCACTGTTCCCATAATAATCTACTTTCTACTTTATCCACTTCGGTTGATACATTAGAAGAAAGTAGGTTTTTACGCACAGGCAAACTATGTTGCACTAATCGGAATACAGTATGCTGTATTCTGAATCCAAACGGCCTGCATACACTTGTAAAATACTGTAAAATATAGGAGGACTGCGTAATTAATGCATTCAAATTTAGAACATTTTGCAGGATAAAACAGATGATGATTGGTACATTTCTAACAGAACATAGCTATTCCAAGAAAATATTCGTGGTACTCTCTTCTTTTCTTTGTCAAACTTTATTTTCAGATAAGTGAAGATGATTCACCCAAGAAATGATAAATCTAATTCTTCCTTTCTTTTAACTTTTAGTGAGAATACAACTGAAGCAGAACAGACCACAGGAGGCATGAGAACAGTATATCTGATAGCTATGTCTTTATCCGGTATAAGATCAACACAGATAAGACCAATAAAAGGTAACCAAAGCAACCTAGTCATCGAAAGGGATGGAAAAAGTGAACGGTGAGTGGACCACTTCAAAGGACTCTTAAGTCAACTGTTGCCTGCAACTCGTACAGAAAGACCACCAACAGCAACCACTCAACTGCCAGTGCACACCGGTCCCCCTACAGAGGCAGAAGTTCCGAATGCATTCCAGTTGCTGAAGTTCGGGGAGGCAGCAGGATCAGACGAAATTCCTCCTAAAGCTCTGACAACTGATCCAGAGACCACAGCGGATATCCTCACGTCACTATTACAAAGTGTTTGAATGAAAGGAAGGAAAGATATCTTCAGAGTGGAAGAAAAGATGTCTTGTGAAACCATTAAGCAAGGGCGGTATAGGCCTCTGCAAGAACTGGCGAGGAATCATGTAAATTTTCTATGCCAAGTAAAATACTAACTCTTGTCATCCTGGAGAGACTAAAGATGCTCTGGATTCAGAATTCTGCTCCACCGGAAAAGCTGGGTTCAGAAAGAGCAAATCATGTACTGATAAAATTGCAGCCATACGCATCTTTATAGATCAGAGATAAGAATGGCAGTCAGATTTCTACTTCATCTTCATCGACTTCAAAAAGGACTTAGACATCATTGATCGAGAAGTAACTCAGAAAATACTCGAACACTATCGCAAACACCAAACATCTATCAACTACATTCAACGATTATGTTATCGCAGTGACACACATAAAGTTATCCACAACAGAAATTTCAGTGAAGCCTTTCGAGGGAATACAGGAGTAAGAAAAGGTTGCCTGACTATTACCATCGATGATATTCGTAATTGTGGTGAACAGGATTATGCATCACAACCTGTTCAGGGAGCGAGAAGACAAGAATACATTGGACCACCGATTACGAGACTCTCGAAGATCTCGATTTCATGGATGATTTGTGTCCAATGTCACACAAACTCAAAGACTTACAGGGGAAATGCAAGAAACTGACAGAAGAAGTAGGCAGCAGAGACAGAACTGCATGTGAACATAGAGAAGACAGAGGTGATGAAGATAACCAAACAATCAACCAACCAACCACCACCACCACCATCAGCAACAACGACAAGCAGCACCGATCACCATCAACGCGAGAGATTTATCGGAGGTTAACTCCTTCACTTATGTGGCTGGGAAGAATCGTTTCAGCTACAGGCACACTGCACGGATGAAGATGTCAAAACCAACCAGCCACAATCAGAAAGTCAACACACGCCTCAGTGAACCTGAGACCGATTTGGAAATCTTTTACACTCAGACAGCATAAAGAGCAAGATTCTCACTTTCAACACCAATATCAAGTCTGTCCTTCTATATGGGGTCAGAAACTTGCACTGCATGTCACGAAGAGGATTTCCAACAGTTTACTGCAGACTTTTATCAACAGCTGCCTTCGTTGGCTCCATGCTGAAGATGAATTAGTAACAAGAAACTATGGGGACCAACCAACCTAGGATCTATTGCTCAATAAACATTCCTAACAAAATGAAGATGGATTGGATGTAGGCTGAGGAGACCTTGGTTGACATCACAAGTCGGGTCATGACTCGAGTGGAACCCGAATGGAATAAGACTATTTCGAAAGGGTGGGATAAATTTGAGGTTGACATGGAGGAAATTATGTGAGGAGGAGGAGATAAAAGCTCATGAGCAGTCGTGTGACCAGCTAGAGTTTCGTAGATAATGTGCCGAAGTGGAGATGTGCTGTTGAAGCCTTGTGTTCCACTCGGAACCCAAGGGAACATTAATAATATAATAATAAATATAAGTATCTAAGTGTAAGGGAGAACAGTATTACAATATAAACTACGCTTTAAATGACAACAATCATTTCCTTAAAAAAAATTTGCCACCAATAACTGCAGCTAAAATATTCACTTCATTTACTCTACTTTATCGGCTGTGTTTTTCATATTTTGAAAATGTACTTTAAGATTTGTTTTCATTGTGATATCCATTTCTCATTTTGTGTACTGTTAATGGGACAATTATTGAAAATAACATCATTAAGAAAGGGATGATAGGTAATGTAGGTAGATTTTGTCCACAATACGGTTTCTAAACAATATTGATGGGTCAAACTGAAATTTACCTGAACTCATACAACACTTGGTTGACATTTATTTATACTGTTTACTGCACTATACAGGTACATAATGGTGTATAAATTTATTTTAATTCGACTGTACAGACACACTTGTACGCTTGTTTGTGTGTATATATGCACTACACAAATACAAGTTAAAAACACTTCGGATGATTTGAATTCCGCGATAAATAACTTACATGTTGTCATCAAAAATACATTCAGGATATATACTTAATGTTACTAAAAAGAAAATATTAACTAAATTTAATAAAACCAGTGTAAATAATTAAAAAATATTTGTAAACACTTAAACAGTTCAGGATGTATATATTCAATTTATTTTTATTGTAAAATGATTTCAGTCATTATCAATGTTATTCCTAGTTTAATAATAATTATTATTATTATCTTCATCAACAATAAATATTTATTAATGATAATGATTGTGCTTTCGTTAATCACGTGTTGTGATTTTACGTTTATGATTGTTATTAAATCATATGTGAATGATTTGAGAATTTATATACACATTGTAAATCAACTGTATATGAGATATGTTCATTAGACTTGTTGAACCACATTTATGACTTGTCCGATGAATGCATCTACCGTCTCGTGTATGATTTCACTACACACACACACACACACACACATTAACCCAGGACGTTTGCTTTAAACGTCAATTCTGCCCATTAAAATAACCACTTACCGTGGAAGGAAATCATGCATTGTTGTTTGTTTAAACTTCTGATTTTCTGTTTATGAATTTCTTGGATGGCTGATTTCACACGCTGATATCGCTTGCATTCAAGTATTGGTTTGCAGGGATTTGATTGATTGATTGATTGATTGATTGATTGATTACAGGATTTCATCATGAGCTGATATCGGTTAGAGAAGCAATACTTGAATACCAGCGAGATACTCACTAACGACTGGCCCTAATCAGGTAGGTATTTACCTGGGGTTCTAGTGGGTAGTCGTAACCAGTAGGTTGCAGCAGGTCGGTTGTGTGGACATATACTTGCCGAAGACGTTGGCTAGCGATCGCGCTATGTCGTAAATTGGCAGAAGTTAGAATTCATGGGCCATCGGATCGAGTCCCAGTGGCTTGACGGTCTACGAGCTCGCCTTGTAATCAGAAGATCCTGTGTTCGAAGCCTGGTGGTGGATGCGTAATTCTGAAGAATTCTAAACTAGGACGAAACAGCTGTCCAGTACTCCCAGGTTTTCCAATGGTTCTCTAACCGATATCAGCTCATGATAAAATCCTTTAAGCTAATATCACTTGTATTATGAGTAACGCAGTAAATAAAGGAATGAATTGTTTTCTGAAGTTACTTGAGTTCATTCTAGCTAATTGGTAATTTCGTTGTCTGTCTAGTTCTTTGTAAGTGCAAAGTTAAACAGTGTTTTAGCATTATAATGGGATATGAAATGAACATCTAATCAGTGGTACTGTTAGTCTGTAATTCCCTTTCCCACTTGTTATCTTATGGTTGTTTTAAACTCATCTAAAGACAATATTTATTATAAACTAACCTAAGTTAAAGAACCATTGATGATCAAGTGACTTCTATGCGTATCATCCAGACAAAAAGACAGCTATTAAGTGTTCATTAATTATTATCTTCCTTTATCTGACTTCTTACAGGATGTTGTGATTTACGAAGTCGGTTGGTGAAGACAGACCTTCTACCTGATTTGAAAATACCAGCCATGAAATCGTAGAAAATTCAGTGGTCACTCAATAACTAGGACTCATCTGAATGGTCAAAAAAATTTCAGTAGTCGCATAATTTATAATTAATTTATCGGTTACTTCTATTACTAACTTCACTTTGCTTGTTCTCCCACCAAAATTTGTTTGTTTCATTTCTTTTCTTGTACTTCTTCAAGCAAAATGGCAATCTAATTTATGTCCTTCTGTGCAGGTTCTTATATTGACCGATCTACTTTTTTATCTTTACCATAACAATGAGTAATGCTGTAAGTGTGGAATGTCTTAATTGTTATCAGTCATAAATAGTATACAATATCTTTTCTGATGTCTACTTCCCTTATAACAGTATCCGCATGAATATAGTATCAGGAGGTAGTCAGTAATTAGTGTACTGCAGTTCTTAAAACAGTGAACTATAGTTATTATGGGGAATGATGAATAAATATGTACCATTAACTTGCGGTTAGTGCTGCTGTGATACGAACTGACTTAAAATCTATCATTCCTCGCAGGTTTATTTAGACAAAGCACATTATATCGGTCTAATTTGATAGAAAAGTATAAAACTTGGGCACTATGGTAGAGTGTAACTCCATTATGAATAAGATTTTATTTTGATGATTCACACAGTGTTATACAGTAATATTACCTGATCAGTTAATTGATCCATAATTGATAGAAAAGGTTTGTGGAATATATATTTGATGTGAAAGTACATAAAAATACAAAACGAAACTCTGGAGATTGTGCAGATTTGTCGAGTAATAGTAAAGTAATTAAGACGAATCCCATTAGGTGATCTTGGAACAACTGATCACTTATTCAGTTACTGCCTGTCGTATATCTCCCTAAGCATTATCTATTAGTGATGAGTGAACTCAAATTTATCAAGTTTTTCGAAGATAACAAATTTATCGCGGCGTTTTCCGGCGCATATATTGATCATAAGATAGTATAAGTTCATGAACAGTTAAATCATATCTTAAGATAGCTATTGTTAGTATCCCACATCAGACAAAATAACCGTTTTAATGATAAGTGCATTAGTATCACTTCTATCAGCTAACTAGATTAGTGATGAAACCAATCTTGAAATCAATTTAGTCTTCACAAACAAAACAGTTTCAAGCGTACCTCAGGAACAGGAACACTGTCGACATTGTGTTTCATTGAATCATAGTCATAAAGTGTTATTCCTCTTCGAAATAATGATTGTGTTTGATGCTAAACGTATCAATCAGTCTATTTCATACCCAGTCATGTAAAATATGACATTTCAGTAGGAAAAAACAACTTGCTGATAACCTACATGTAGATGTTCTGTTTTCTGGCAAACGGTTAGGCCTTTTTTTTTCTTGGCTCATTTTTTAGCACAGTTCATTCGTTACAGGCACTATGAACATCGAATCTTGGCAGACAGACATCCCTGGCTATGCTTCATACACTCTAGAAACTAAAAGCAAAGTATATCTACTATCGAAATATTTGATAATGTCTAACGTTCGTAGAAATCTTCCGTATTTCATTTCAGTCATATTTAGGAAGGTTATGAACTCGTGAAACAAATCTGCTAAATGTAATGAATAGCATTAGCTCTGCTTGACAGGAATGCATAAGAAGGAGAAAAAACATAACTTAGAACAAGTTATTACAATTGATAACGCTTTTCAAAGCGAATTTCGGTGTTCATGTGTTATATATATATATATATATATATATATATATATATATATATATGATAGAAAGTTCAGATGAAATACAAATATGACAATCTGACAAAAAATTGCAATCTATATAACCACAACGAAGAACAACTCACCTAGTAAACACACTAACAGAAGCAGTTGATTTAAGTTCATTTCGGTTGACATAGCTAATCAGTGTTTCATTTCTCTGACAAAACTAGCCAGTATCGTCTCTGGGGTACAAGGAAGGCACTTAAGTCCCTGCAGTAAAACAAAGACTTAGCTATTATCTACCTAATAAAGGATCTTCAGTCCGTCTTACGAATAAAAGGGATTACTTAGACAATATGGTTTTCTCCTTAGCTGATTCGTTGAAGTTTGTACCTGACTTTATCAACGGAGGAACGCGTTTTAAGTCACTTGCAGAATCTGATGACAAAACACAGTACAACGACCTGAGATTCGTAGGACTGAGGTAAACTTCTGTGTATGGTTTACCAAAAATGTACAAAAAGAGTATTCTTTTGAGAACAGCTTTGTAATTGGTGAATCCCCTGTTCCATAAACTAGCCCGTTCTCTGGAAAAGAATCTGGGGCCTATTCATAATAGATTTGCTGTACACAGTACAGCTGTACATTCTTCATTTTACCGAAACATTTTCGACAAATTCTTGTTTTCCTTCGACTCATCTTCCTTATTCACCAACGTCTTATTTGAAGAGACGATTGAGACTATTTGTAGACAATCTGGATTGCTTCCTTTGTCACGTAAGAACGCGAGAAAACCGTCGAGGCTAAACACATAAAGCGTACAGTTCCACTTCACTGAGGAACTTTATAGACAGCTTGATGGAGTGGGTATGGTAAATCTTCTGGGACATATTCTTGGTTATATGGGAAACTTGCGAAATTCACAAGTGAGTATACTAGTCTTCATGGAAGACATGTGAACGATGCTTTCACAACTGCTAAGACTATACAGAAGAAATTATGGTAATGAAAAAAGTTACCACAGTTGATAAAAAACCGGTACTGATTCAACTAATCTCCGAAAAAGATTATGTACTACAGAAAATTGACAAAAGACTGAGTTGCCCTTGCTACGGAGTAGGCGTCAGCTAAACATTTGGTTTACAGCCCTGACTGTACTTTTTATCTACTGAAAGTGAAAAGGCACAGCCAGTATATTCTAAGGGCAGAAACACTGTCATCTACTGGCTTCTCCAAACACATTCCAAAAAGCCTAAGACTTAAGCCAGTCCCTTACCAGTGCAACTACCCAACATCTATTCGAAATGCAACTCAAAGGGAATATTCCAACAGCATTTACTATTATCAACAAGCAAAGGAATCCAGCTTTGATTCGATTTACTGAAATTATTTATACTAAGCGACTTAAATTCGGCCTGTTTATCCAAAAAGAAGAAGTGACTAAACTCAGTTTGCCATGGTAACAACTATTTCCGCTTATTATATAATTATGTATTCTTTTTTCATGTATTGGCACCCACTGGGTGCGTACTGCCGATGATTCCCAAACTAGGATGAAACAGCAGCTGTCCAGTACTCCCTGGTTTTCAATGGTTCTCTAAATGATATCAATCCGTGGTCAACTCGTAAAAACATAACTAACCCTTACAAACCAAAACTGTAGAAAAATAAATATTTATTAACAATTTTAAAAAAAGACCAAAAAATAAATCATCTACCTGTCTTCACATTTCAAATATTAGGTTTAAAATAATTTGGCTGATCTCAATACATACCTTGTTGTAAGCAGGAATCTCTTAGGTAACCATTGGAAATTAAGAAGCTTTAAAGATTTGTTTGATTCTATTTCGAAACTCTTGAATTCTATATTCGTAACCTCAGACAGCATCAAATATAAAACTATCAGATTTCTAGAATAGGATGTTATTATTTAATCATTGGGTTAAAATGTAACCTCTAAAAAACCTAGAATATAAACCCACGACAACAGAAGTTTCTAATCATTCACTAGTGAGTTTTAATCACTTTCCATGTAATCTTCTGGCACTACTCATAACATACATAACTTAATGACTACTAATACTACTATCAAATTCACCATGGATTTTATATCCAAGTTCACAATATGGATAATCCATTAGGGCAGTCAGTATCTTCGAATTGTAAACTCATCGACTTTATTTCCACACAGAAAAACGTCTTTTACAAAACACTATCCAAATTCATACTGGTAACATCTGCTCTGATTCTTTAAACAGTTCCATGTACTCATTATTTTGTTCAGTAGAATGTAGTGTTTGAAGACTTATTCTCAGTTTCTTCTTAAAAGAAGATATAGAGACTGGTTCAGTGGGCTTCATGAACTTCTTGTTCTTTTTATGGAAATTAAATACAACTTTTATTCAACCTATTTTTACTTCAAATAGGTTAAGTTGCATGTTAAATTACGCTTACGAGAGAACAACTTGGTAACCATTTGGAAGCTGAACAACACAAATCGGAAGTCTCTACCTCCCATTATGCAAAATAAATAGAATCTGCTAATTTTAAATAAATTGTAACAAATATTATTACTAAAACACTCAGTGTTAACCTTGTCACTTTATTTTAATTATAAGTTATGGTAATTCAATTAAGTATTGTTTATTTAGAGTATTTTGTCGCAGGACTAAAAATAACTTCAAACTGGTGTCTACCAGTAATTCGGTTCATGGCCAAAAGGCAGTTGATTGTATATTTTCTCCACAAATTATACCACAAGGTTTTCAATTTGTGATAAAGTTTATTTCGGCTGTGAAAAAATGTTAGTTGTTCCATAATTAATACACGTTTATTCTACATTCTTTTTACTCTACTGCTTACTAATGAGAGTTCTTCATGGGCTTTCTTTTATAATGCTGGCTTACTGTTTCTTCGCCGAAGCCCAATTCGTATCCTATTTGATTTCGTTCGGTTTTCTGAAGTAATGGTGGGGTGAACACTAAAAAATTCGAATATTAGTGAAACTTTCAGGAAAAATAGATTTTTCCTGGAATATCCTAACCTCCAATTAAATAACTAAACTAAATTACAGCTTCATATCAAGCGCAAAAATAAAAACTGGTCGAAGAAGCAGCCGGCGAAGACACGACTCCAGGTGAACATAGACAAGACGGAGGTTATGAAAATAAACAACCAACCGACAACACCAACACCAACAACAACAGCAGAAGCAACATTCAGCTCCAATCAACATCAACGGGAGGGATTTGAAAGAGATTACTTCATTCACTCACTTATCTAAGTAGAGAGCATTCTCTCAACTACAGCCAGTCGGAACGGACGAGGATGTGAAATGGAGCGAGAATCGGGAAGGCGAGCGAGAAACACATTCACTCATCAACCTGAAACAACCAATCTGGAAACAAATCTTCGTCACTCAGCCAGCATCAACAACGAAATTCGGTCGGATTTTCAATACAAACAACGTCAAGTCAGTCAGCCAGTCAGTCAGTCAGTCACTTCTTCTATACGGATCGGATGAGAAACTTGGCGGGCTGGCGGGCGGGTCACAAAGAATATTTGCAACAGCCTGTTGGAGAGGTTACTCTTATCAACCAACAACTGTCTTCGTTGGCTCTATACTGAAGATCAATCAGATGGGCGGAGATGGCCGGAGAGAATCACCAACAAGAAACTGTGGCTGTGAACAAACCAACGGGAAAGAACCAATCGCCAACCAACAAATATTCAGGAGATGGAGATGATGAGATGGATTGGACATTCGCTCGCTGAGGCTGGAGGCGGCTGGGTGACATTGGGCGCGCGCGTGAGGCCATTTCTCGAGTGGAACCAGGCCGAAAGGGAAGCACGCGGTGAGTGGGACGTCAGTGGAAGGGTGGGTGACATGGAGGAGATGGTGTGAAGAGGAGTTGAAGAGTATGGACTAAGATGGATGGAGGTGAAAAGTACAGGAGAAGGAAGACAGAAGTGGCAAGTGGAGGAGTGTAGTTGAAGCCCTGTGTTCCACTAGGAACCCAAGGGAACAATAATAATAATACGGCTTCGTATTGTGAGCTTTGAATCTAAAATAAAACAAATACACGCCTTGCACTGTCTTATTTAAACTCATACTCTAAATGAGATAATTACTAACAGTAATCATGAGAAAAAAAGTATTCTAGAAATTATTCTCAATACTAAAAGTATTCAATTAATGAAGCTTTTAAAGTGAATACAACTTGAATAATTATGAAATTAAATAAAATGACAGCCATATTGTTGCTTTACTAGGGCAGTATAAATTCCCTGCATTTGACATTGGATTTCAAGATATTTTGAGTGGATTGCGTATCTGGCTTTTTGATGATCAATCAAAATTTCACACGAACCAAAACTCATGTTCATAATTTTCTTGCATGCATACTACCGTTTTTAAGTCATATCAGTGAAGTTGACTAGCAGTAGGTCCTTGCTGGCATTTCATCATGTAATCATTGTAGCCGAAATAATAGCGTAGAATAATATAAGACAGTATTTCCAGTGTACAGTTAATCAGTGAGCACAGAAATCATTCCTACATAAGCAGGGGGTCAGTTCATTACTTTAACTAAAAAGCAGTCTCTGCTAAGTAAACAAGTAATACAAGAGTTATGACTTCAAATAGGGAAATGTTCTAGTAACCAGGTTGTAAGGCTTATAATAGATGTCACAGATATAGGAATTTAAAATGACCATTATCCACACACTAATATCAGAAAATATTACTTTGAGAGAAATAAACTGAAGCGTTAGTAAGATAATTTAGTGTGTCTCACAGAGATTTTGCATCCTGACTTTCAAAGATTGACATGCGGCTTCAATTCTATGCTTACCTTGTAGTTCACAAATGGCTTACTAATTTCTTTGAATCTTCTTTATAACTATTTCAAGAACTCAACCTTTCACTTCAACAAGTTACGGTAGTAACCCTAGTTTTTTTTTACCTAATTTAGTGTACGATTTCTTTGAGACAATGATTATTCGGTCAAATGACTTATGGACTGATGATTGTAAGCCAACTCGTTTAAAGTATTTTGTCATTTCACATTTATATACAGCCTAAAGGGCGGAAATGAAGTAACTATATGTAATAATGGAAATTTGAGAGGCCTTTGTTTTTTATTGTAAGAAACTTAGTTTCTGATAGCTGTCATGTTCTCTTTTAATGGTTTCTGCATATTTTGAACTTTTTGTGTTGACTATAATTTACTTTTTAACAGTCACAGTTAATAAAAGCTAGCAGACTTATGAACAATACATTATGCTCTAAATTTCCTCTGATTATTAATACTGTGTTACCTCATTGCATTATATAAACTTATCCAATATATATAATTACATTCGGTTGACGTCCGAATTCTACTCTCACGAAAAGCTGCTATTGGCTAAATGTATTCGGTAGTTATCTGCAGTTTACCCGAAGTTTTCAAATGTCACGAATGTTTACCTTGACCCCGAAAATGTTCCTTCACAGTAGAATGCTTATGAATACTCAAGTGATACCAAGATAAAACCTAATTATAAGCCAACTGAGAAACAGCTTTGTGGTTGTCGACACTTGCCCTATTAGCACAACATTTTCCAAAATTCATTTCTTGTTGTTTCTCGTTTCACTGTGCCGACAGAAATTGAGGATTTTGCATATTTAACCATCCTGAAATTCCATACAGTTGGTTCCCTTGATAAATTTCGGCAAAGAAAGGAAGACGAAATTTGCAGTACAAAATGATATCATGGAGGATTTCATCATGAGCTGACATCAGTTAGAGAACCATTGGAAAACCTAGGAGTACTGGACAGCTGTTTAATCCTAGTTTGGGACTCTTCAGTAGTACGTACCCACAGTGGTTCGAACCCAGGACCTTCTGGTTACAAGGCGAGCTCGTAGATAATTGAGCCACTGGGACCCGATCCAATGGTCCTTGAATTCTAACATCTGGGTTCGAACCCCTGTGGATGCGTACTGCTGAAGAGTCCCGAACGAGGACGAAACAGTTGTTCAGTACTCCCAGGTTTTCCAGTGGTTCTCTAACTGATGTCAGCTCATGATGAAATCCTCCATGCAATCAAACAAAATCCCTACAAAATCAATACTTGAAAATGATATCATTCTATTTCACAGGTTCTCATCAGTTGCAGACTACTTGAAATTACAATGGTTATAAACTAATCAACAGCGAAACATACGATAAACTGAAGTCAAAAGGTGGATGCCTGCTGTATACGTACGGCCTACCAAAAATCCATAAAGCAAATGTGCCTTTAAGACCAATCTTGTCAGTGATTGACTCACCATGCCACAAGCTGGCTCGATGGTTAGCTGATTCTATAGAGCTGATTCGAATTAAATTTGCAACCCACAGCCTAAATGATAGCTATCAATTTTCCAAGGAAGTTGACAATATTGACATATCAGACAAACTCATGGTATCGTATGACGTGACTTCCTTGTTTACAAACGTACCACTGATGGAAACAATTGATATCATTTGTAAACAAACGGATCTACTACCATTACCGCAAACAAAGATGAAGCGACTACTGCTGCTTTTCACAAAAGATATACAACTCAAATTCAGCAATCAACTTTGCCGACAAATTGATGGCGCCGCGATGGGTCCGCCTATGGTATATATTCTGGCTGATATCTTCATGGCCTACCTCGAACAGACGCAGCCTAGTTCTGCTATCAATGGAACAACCTACTATCGCCGATGTGTTGATGACACATTTGTTGTTTGCAACGAAATGGATCACGCATCGGTATTATATGATCGCCTAAATGAGATCCATCTAAATATCAAATTCACCATGGAATATGAACGTAAAAATGAGTTTAGTTTCCTGGATCTAAATGTAAAAAGAAAAAACGAAGGCATGATTGAAAAGTCCATCTATCGAAAGGAAACCTAGACTGGACAATATCTTCACTATAACAACTTTTGTCCCATAAGCTATAAACATGGATTAATGAGGACTTTGTACGATAAAGCCAGGAAGCTATGTTCACCAAACAAGGTCGAAGAAGAATTAGATTTCGTCGAGAAATGCCCAAGGGAAAATGGATACCCTAAGGGATTTATACAGAAGTATAGCAGAGAAAAAGAAAAGAAGGAAAAGCTTCCAACGGTAGAAAAGAAAAATGTTTATTTCTCTCCCTTCAAAGGAGATGCAGTGTCACAAAATATTGACAAAAGACTGAAAGGTGCAATAAACAGAAGCTTCCCGGCAGCAAAACTCATCACATTATACAGCACCACTTTTTCTATAAGCCACCCAAAACTGAATAAATACTCTGCTGATGTCACCTACAACTGCGTTTATGAATTTACGTGCACTTGCGGGAGCAAGTACATTGGAAGGACAGAAAGAAGGGCTTCTATCCGGTTTTCTGAACATATTCCAAGAAACCTGTGCCTGAATGGAAGCAAATATTCTCAGAGTACAATTACCAGACATATTGTTGATACCAGACATCTCGTAGAGATTTCTAGGTCCTTCAAAATGTTAAATAGACAAAGGACAGCAAATTTACTACGATTTGCCGGAGCGACTACAATCAAACGATTTAAACCAGACTTATGCATACAGAAAGAGAGTGTGATTAACCTCTCACTCCCTTGGTAACTGGATTTTGATTTTGATTGCATTAATTAGTCATCTAATTCAGTGATCTCAACTCACTGAACAAATCTTAACCTCATAAACTGTAACCGCCTTTGTTTTTTGGAGTTGCTGTGTGGACCTACAAGCTAACGCTGTTCTGTTGATCAATCTTTTCTGTTTTCCGTCATACCCCTCCCCCCTCTTTTCAACTTTAAAAGCTTATAAATTGATGACGAAAACTAAAAATTGTAATACTTTCACTTTGGATGCGTCAATTTTATCTCTACTACCACTCAAACATTAAAGTAGGTTGAAATAATAGAAAAGATTTGTAAGTCAGGTGGATGATTTGCAATTGATAGTGTTCTCTGGGCTCCTTGGTTTAATTGCGGAGCTTTCATCGTCTTTCTGGACGACATCTTCAGCGCGGTATTTAGGACAAAGTGAAATGATTTAAATTTCTTCATGAGTCTCCCGGTAACCATCTTTAGATATGTATTGACCGTTTTCTATTGATTGGGATTTTAAACTTTCTGATCACCTGATTTACTTCTTATTAGTTGGTATATTTCCTCTATATTAACGTGTTCATTAATTGCGTTTTCATTTGAGTACCAGGCTTCTAGGAATTCCCTGGCACATTTAGTGTTTCCTCTGTTTAAGATTTTGACATTATCCCAATCAAATTGATGTCCATAATCGTCTGTATGCATTGATACTAAAGAATTTATATCATGTCTTTTCACGGCTGATTTGTGTTCCTGGATTCTTATTCGAAGGGGACGCCCACTTTGGCCGATGTAATGTTTGTTACAGTTCATACAATTTATTTTGTAAATGGTGTTAATTTTATCTCCCTTTTCTATCGGATCTTTTGGTTTGCATAGGATGGAATTAAGCGATTCAGCTGGTTTGTGTGCTACATCTATATCAAACGGTTTCATTATTCTAGCCGTTTGATATAGATGTAGCACACAAACCAGCTGAATCGCTTAATTCCATCCTATGCAAACCAAAAGATCCGATAGAAAAGGGAGATAAAATTAACACCATTTACAAAATAAATTGTATGAACTGTAACAAACATTACATCGGCCAAAGTGGGCGTCCCCTTCGAATAAGAATCCAGGAACACAAATCAGCCGTGAAAAGACATGATATAAATTCTTTAGTATCAATGCATACAGACGATTATGGACATCAATTTGATTGGGATAATGTCAAAATCTTAAACAGAGGAAACACTAAATGTGCCAGGGAATTCCTAGAAGCCTGGTACTCAAATGAAAACGCAATTAATGAACACGTTAATATAGAGGAAATATACCAACTAATAAGAAGTAAATCAGGTGATCAGAAAGTTTAAAATCCCAATCAATAGAAAACGGTCAATACATATCTAAAGATGGTTACCGGGAGACTCATGAAGAAATTTAAATCATTTCACTTTGTCCTAAATACCGCGCTGAAGATGTCGTCCAGAAAGACGATGAAAGCTCCGCAATTAAACCAAGGAGCTCAGAGAACACTATCAATTGCAAATTAAAGTAGGTTATTATCACTTATATAACCATTGTAATTTCAGGTAGTCTGCGGATGATGAGAACCTGTGAAATAGAATGACATCATTTTGTACTGCAAATTTTGTTTTCCTTTCTTCATCCTGAATTTTATACCCAGTTTCCTATGTACCAGTTATTTGAATTTTCTCCTGCTTCGACGCATATACCTAGGCGTAACAACAGTTGAAAATAATATTTTTTGCGTTTCTCTCAGTGAAGTTTTCACTGCACTTTTTTGATGGGAAACCATTATCATAATTCTGCAGTGGCCGTACTCCATCACCTAACACGTATAAAAATTTCTTTATGTAAATCAAGCTACAGTGAACACGTAAGACAAAATTATGAAGTGTTTTTTTGTTTGTGATGACTAGAGGTGGAACCCAGGGTTTCATTCTGTACATCCAGTTGACAAGTCGCAAATAGAATGAAATGCGCACCCCAGATTCCATCATTACTCATAATGAATAAGCTGCCAAATTATATTATTACTAGTTGGCTTTCATTCTGTAGATACCCCGTGAAAATGAGCATCGATAGCCCTAGGGGAAAAGACGTTGTGCGGGTAGCTGACACAGTTGAACTTTTCGCTGTGCCAAACTGCCCAACAATCCTGAGCTGTTCCATGTCTAACTACCAAATAATTTCGCAATGGGATTTCTTTCACTGATGAACCAGGCTTAGCAGTAAAGTCATCTGTACTTCAGAAAAGTATTTAATTTCTTTAGAATTTTCAGCAACATTTAAAAATCGTAATATCATAGGTGATCAGTAAACCATGTTCGGTATCACATAAATTATTATACGAATAAAATTGAATGATTCCTTAGCATATAGAGGAGAAGTAACTTGAAAATTGCCTATTCGGAAGTTGACTGGGTGACAGTTGCACCTAACAAATGAAATTTTACTGCCTTCCCAGTCATTGTTCTAAGAATATATCTCAGAAATAGATTTCAGTAAGATTTGAAAAGTCATGATGTTTTCCTTTGGCAGCATTTATTTTAATTCTTAATGAAATTGGACTGATACTTCCAGTTGTAAGTATTAGGACAACACTATTAGAATCGCTACTGTTGGTGAAACATACAACATGGCTTGGGAGTAGATTAATCATTTTCTACAATTATTGTATTATATAATGTAGTGCAGCAAATACAGTACAAATAAACTTAAATATAGTTAATTTTATTGTAGTATTTTATAAATTTCAGATTCGTTAAAACAGAATAAACGTATGAACTCACTCACTACCAAGATAAATTTGAAAACAGTGGTGACAAAGATACAATTCGGTGAACATGATTTGTTTCATGCATGTAATTAGTTAAATATATTCAAATAAATAAATTATGTTAACCTCGTTTCATAAGAAATATGCAAAAGTATGCAATGGAATTCATTTGTTTTCTAATGAAAGTTGTTCATTCTGTAAGATTACGTGTAACATTGACTGAATGCCATATTAATGGCTGTAGCCACATCGACATTTATCTTCATGCTTTGTATAGACAAACAACAGATATGAATACAGTTTGTTTGCAACCACTGTGAATAAATAGAACAAGAGGAATTACCTGAAATGATGAGTAATTAAGGTAGGTAAGAATGCGAACAAGTATACACCTTTCAGTGTGAATTATACCTTTTTTTTTAAAAAGTAATATGTAGTTTCAAACAAAAGGAAAGGAAACAGAGGAAAAGTAATGAATCAAATAGTTTGGAAAAGCGAAAAACTGAAAATAGAATACCAAGGGGAAAACACAGATGTCGGATAAAGGAAATTAGTAAAATAAAATCACATACATATTTTTGTAGACTATATTCAATAGCAATCAACGCATATTATGCAAGTTTTCTCAACAGAAATTAAGGAATACCACTATAACTTTACTTACTACAACTGCAGTTACTTTTCTGTCAGGCTGATACAGCAATTGGATGTTGGTACTTATCATCAACTGCTATTTGCTATTACGCATGATGTATTACAACTCTGTTATAATAGTACGACAGAAACTGTTTATTCATGCTGCTTCTCGTTCATTACGAAGAAAGAAGTAAAGTTTATCTTCTTATTAGATGAGGTGAGTTAAGTTACTGAGACAACATAATCAAGTAGGCCCTTCTCTGTTCGGAAGTCTCTCGTTGATTTTAACTGAATATTTGATTCGTTTGTAGAAAAGATTGAATGAAGTGAGATAAGAGCTGAACATCCACATTCGGAAGCAAACAGTTAGACGGATCTGATGAATTCCAGTTACCTGAGTTTTCTGTCATATTCACTTTTCGATTCGATAAAAATTGCATGAAGTAGGTATGATGCAATGACTTTTCATGACTTGGAAAATTATCATTACCAGTGATTGCAGAATTAAACACTGTAGTGTAACTGGGCAAATTCAGTAAAATGTCCGTATAAGACTTGTGTGAAATTGAAGATGAAGAAAATACTGATTCCGATATTTCTGAATTCTTTTTCGCAGATAGAATAGAAAGAGGATATGAAACAGTGGGAGGACAAGAAGACAGTGGTGAGGATACAGTCGATAAGGTTGTTGAATGGGCGAATGATACATTAGAAGAATCAGTTTGTTTGCTACTTAAACAATTTCTGTTGTCATTTTGATCGTTGATTGTGCTTCCTGTTAGACTAACAGTATCCAATTGACTGCTTTTTTTAGACGAATTTAAAATGTGATCTATGTTAAACGATAAAGGTTTTTTAAAATTCTCTTGATTCCTTGTATTACAGTTGTTAGGTGAGTCGAACCATGAGTGAAATAGAAGTGGCAAATTTTTGTCTAGTGTACCAGGTGAAAGAGGTGAAACAAATAATGACGAAGATGGTGTCACACATGATGAAGATGTTGATGACATACTGGAGTCATGGACAGAAGGATACTGTGTAAACGTTGCTGACTTATCACAAATGATCTTATCTAAATATCCATCCTCTTGAGCGTAATTAGGTGAAAGATAGATGCCATTATTATTAATATTAGTAGGACACCTTTTTAATTGTACTTCATTGGATAAAGACATGCTGTCACTGAAATCATTATTGTCAGTATTAATGTTAGTATCACTTAAAATGGGTGAGTTGACTATTGCTTGAGAATGGTCTTCATCAGCCTTAAACTCAGCATTATTTCTGTTTATAGTTATATTACTTCTATTGTTTATTGTAGCATTAGTGGTTGAGGAATTTTTTGTTGAACGATTACGACCAGTATTCGACCTACTGTTACTATAAGTGCTAATGAATTCAGAATAATTATAGAAAAATGTTTTACCATTACTCTCCAGACTAATACGTTTATAGCGTTTCCGTCTTCTCAAAAAACTTCCGTTATCAAACATATCCATGGAATTCGGATCCAAAGTCCAATAATTTCCTTTTCCAGGATTACCAGGTTCACGTGGTATCTTCATAAAACAATCATTCAGCGACAGATTGTGTCGTATAGAGTTCTGCCATGCTGGAAAACGTTCACGGTAGTAGGGGAAATTTGACATGATAAAATCGCATATTCCGCCCAGAGTTAAGTGTTTCTGTGGAGAATGCAATATAGCCATTGTAATTAACGCAATGTATGAATAAGGTGGTTTGACGGAATGTAGGCGTATTCCACGATTATGAAGTCTGATACAGTTAGCTGATGACGTCGATGACGAGGAAGATCCTACAGTTTTATTCACACGTGACTGTTTAGACTTTTTAATTCTATCAGGGTTTTCTCTACTTGATTGGTGTCTTTTATGATGCTGAAAACTGTTTCTGTTGTTGCCGATCTTGCTGTTATTACTGCTGTTGTAAAAATTCACAGTTGTCGTCGTGCAAGTGCCTAAATTATTAGTACAAAGAGGAGAAGGAGCGAATGCCTCTGTTTCAAACATATCACAGTCGTTCACTACCGACTGAATAGGGATATTCGTCAGGTTGTTGAATGAGTTATTATTTCCAGTTGTAAAAATCTGTGGAACATCAGAATTAGTAGAATACATTGAGTTAAAGTATTCTGTTGGTGTTTTATGAATGAAATCATGAAACTGCATAACAGTGTTATGATTGTTGGTGTCATCAGTGGTATTCATATCTGCAAAGAAAGGAAAATATTTTAATCCATTTCCATATTGTTTTGAATATTCCTTATCCATTCTAGATTGTGTAATACAGATAGATATCTGAGAAATTATTTTCCGCTTTTATTTCCTTATATATATTGGTTCAATATTTTTCACTTTGAATAAATACGCGTGTCAGGCATCTTTGGATAAACATTAACCAAACTAACAAATGAATAGGAGTAGAGAATTGTTGTGGAGATAGTATGTTAACTTGTATGCATCCTACTAACGAGAAATTCACCTTCTATACTTTTGACAATATTTCTTCCCCATAAAATAAAACGCGAATTTATCCAGCTGATAGTTTTTGTAAAAAATGAAATCAAGCATCGTTAATCCACACACACTCTCTTATATTTGTTTGTTCATATAAATATGTATACATTAAATGTGTGTATGTGTAAACGTATGCAAATACTAGTGCGCATACGTGCACACAGCTATACGCATACACAAACATCTCGATGGGATATACATATGCACAGTCATTATTCATTATTAAGTCTATTTTCTAGTCAAATATTATGCCTTAATTTTCTTTTCATTTTGTCAGCTTTGTTTATATAAAGATAATACGGAAAATAACATGAAATTTAAGTAATGATTGGTTTGTTGAAGTAACCAATAAGTATTATGAGCGTAATACAACGGTGAGAATAATGATTGCTGTTAGAATTTCTAGCTGTATCGTCATAAATATCATCACAACAGTTGATGCCGCGATGATGGCGAAATGTGTTTAAGGCGTAAATTAAATTATATATTGCTGCATGCTGACATCACCTGAAGAACCTGTGAAAACCACGAGACACCAGATAGTTATTTTTTTTATCCTAAAATTCTTCACCAGTTCGCACTCATAAAGTGATTGAGGGGTTAGAATCTGCAGACAAATTAACTGTAACCAAAAAGGAGGAATGGTAAAGAGTTTATTTTGAAGTCTAAAAAACCTTGACTCATTCCCTTATGGGATAATACGTTCCCAGTGCCGGGGAAGACAGAAGGAGACAGCATTAATGTTTAGTACACCATGGATTCCAGTGATTCCCACGAAATAGCCTACTCTGAAGCAAATCAAACCTCCACAAGAGAGTCCCATGACATACCTATAGTACAAACTAAGTAATAGGATTAATTTAGTGGATGGTGACCTACAGTGGAATCTAAGAATTTTGTTCTATTTGAGACTAGTCATCTGGATGTACCTGCATTCCCCGATGAGTGATGGTGTTTCCATTAAGATTCGAACTCAGTATCCATCCTGGATTTCACTGCTAGTCACCCTCCACCAAATTAAAGTTCATCCTCAAACATCCGTTCCTACTAGGAGGCGAACATTTCGGTGCAATCAGTTAACAGGGAAGTCAAAATTGAATTAAAATCAGAAAAAATGTAATAGAGTACTTTAAAAATGTAAGTAAAAGGTTAGTTGAATATCAGATTAGAATATCTCCTTCTGGAAAGATCACTTATAAGTCATAACTAACGGTATCATTTGATTCAAAATATAGTTGATAAAATAATTCATTTGTATTTCTTAAGCTGAATGATGCAAAGTCTATTACTATTACATATTTCCTGTGTTTGGAAGTTTCTGTAGCGACCGGAATGATTCTCCGAGGTAGTGTCGCTAGCCCTAAGCCCAACCTTCTGTCTTTATCCGGGCTAGGAACCGATTAGTAAACTGGGTGAGGATTATTAAATGATGGTTAGTCTGCTGTTCAAATGAAATATATTTCTCCCTACGTCTTAGTTTCACTTCAAATCATCTCAATCCGTTTTAAGTTTTACTTAGGTCATTACAGTAGAAATAATGGGCTATGAAAACGAAAAATAAATAATTCACTATACTGCATAAACTTCTTTATGCCGATTATGTACGGACGACATTCTGTTATTAATAATAACCATGTAATAACTGTTAGGTTCTCCTAGAATCGCAGACTTGCCAGTGCACTCACTTAAATTGTTCCTATTTGGAAAAAAGGTTATTCCCAGATCTTACTGATAGCTACTAAAAATCCTGAAGTAACTATTTAAAGATGCACCAGTTTCGTGTTGTTTGGTAGAAAATACCAAAGTCTGGAAAGCATTTTCAATTAGATTGTTTCAAAGAAAAAGTCGTGTTTCTGTTTTTAATTTCATATCAACTTTGTATTTTACTTAGTAAACTGATATTATAAATATTTATACTTCCCCACGGTAGGATTTCACTTACAATCACTGAGTCCATGGATGTAACGAAACCTCCACTATACATCACTCATTATAATATACCTATAAAATGTTATCAAGTATGTAAATTTAACACTCCCATTCTGCCCACCCACCCCGACCCATTAATGACTAAAATTAAGGCAGATTTCATGAGTTTCTAACAGAAATTAGTGACCAGTTGGTGTGGATCAAGTCAGAGGTGACGATAGACACTCATTAATAACACTGGATGATAGGGCCAACATAGTGAATTGACAGAAGTTAGGATTAATGAATAACTGAATTTCAGTAACTGAATGATGATATGAACTCGTGACACGACGTTCTTGCGTTCTACTTATGTGGTCTAAAGTGTGTGATTCCATAACTTTAGCCACTTTTCACTGTTTCAACGCATTCAGTACTTGTTATTGAATAGTATGTTTGAATTATAAATTATTTTAAATAAAATCTTTGATTTACTTATTGAGGTTAGGCAGCTTTATTGTTTAAAAATAAATGATGCATATCCAGTTGTCATCTACCTCAAGTCATCCTGTTATTATTATTTCCTTTAATTCCTAGAGGAACATAGGGATTCAGCTGTGTGTCTCCATTGTCTTCGCTTTTCTGCCAACTCTTTCACCCCACTCCAAGTCTGCCCACACGCTTTCATCTCCTCTTCATATGACCTCCTCCAAGTCACCCTTGCACTGAAGACCAACTGCCCGCTTCCCTTTCGGGTTCCACTCGAGCAATGGCTTGTCTAGTGATGTCACTTGATGGTTTGTTTTCTGAGAGTATGGCCAATCCACCTCCATTTCTTCCTGCCTATTTGTTTCACAATCGGTCATCCTGTTTGTCAATCACATTAATGGTCATTTAAGCCTTTAAAATTAAATCTGTAGGATGACTTGTTTGGAGTGGTGTACGATGTAGAAGACATCCATTTTTACTGGTTTACACTAAGTCCTACACAGTTGGAATCATGTTCCTATTCAGTATCAGCTGTATATTTGTCTCCAATCTGCTCTTTTTATTTTCCTGATTACACATCACTTCACCATCAAGTTATATCGATTCTATTGAATAACTCTTGTCGAGGAATTCAGGCTATCTAATTTAATCAGTGATTAACTGTTTAAGACTAAATTATACTAAAGTATTAGTATTGTGTAGAATCTAGGCATTGTGGTAGCATGTAATTCCACATGTTTATTTGCTACAGCACACATTGATACCGTATTAATAACTGAATTACCCTTTGAGCACACTTTATTGCTCATAACTATATCAAGGTATTAATGAGATTTCCTCATGCCTTCCTGTTTTTAATTGCAGTTTCCCAAATATCCGGGATAGTTATTACGTCATCTCGATCGCACATATTCGGTGTTAATTCGATTGATCAATTGTGGCGAATCGATTGATTTCAACACCGAAAAACATCAGGTAAAGAACCACTGAGAGACTAACAAGCATACTTTGCACTGCTATGCATGCCACAAGTGCTGCGCGTCTGGAGCATTTGAATTTGGTGCCCACTTTCGCTTTACAAACTTGAAAATGAGAGGAACAGGCACTGAAGGAGAACAGAACGGGTCAATTTTATTCGGTTGTTTCTCCTCACTACTCACAAGTTATTATATATATATATATATATATATATATATATATATATACTTGAGTCCTAGTTTAACGACAACCAGACAAAATGAAACATTACAGTAATCCATCTAGTACCACTGTCTTATGTGTAGATTCTCTATGGAACCACACACTTCATATATTTCTTAACACTGCATATATGTTAAGCAATTAAAGTATAGATAAATGCTTTCAGTCATAGTTGAACCAACCATAAGATACTTGGAAAATGATTCCATTTAGAATTCAGTTTCGCTCAATTCCGAAAACGTTAGTATCATTTGCATACTTTAATGGAATTATCCAGTTGATGATAGCAATTCTAAATTACCCAGCTTCTATTTTGGCGTATTTAAGAAGAAGAGTTTACAATTAAGGTATTTATTGTTAAGATGCTGCAAAACTGTGAAGAAATCACAAGATGACAGTATGAATTGTAGATACGTGTTCTGCATATTTTCACTGTTACTCTCTGTCAAAATAATCATACCGACACAAGCAATAAATTCTAGAATTCAGAGGTTACTAAAACTCTCAATAAAAATGACTGATTGAGGTTAAGGAAACTGGTTATTGTTTATTATCGGAGCAAATATGTGGAGTCTGTATTCCATCTATAAGCTATTCAAGAAACTACACCACTAACGTGTTCAAAGTTCATACACGAAATGCTCTTTGATGCAGAATAATATACATCCATTTCATTTCGACGGTTCTCTTCAGTAGCGTACAACCTAAAATGTTTAACTAAACCACTTATAATACAATTTTAACACATATTTTGTTAATCATCATAAATCAGTCGTCCAGTAAAGATTATTCTAAGAAAGTCATAGTCTATTACGCTATATTCATATTTAGAAAGGTAGTGAATTTCTTCATCGTAAACTGAAAAGTTTATTGGACTGATTGTATCATCTCAAATAATCAACATTTCTTACGAGTCTGTGATTACTGTCGTGATTGTGTATGATTTCAGTCATATTAAATTTGTGGTTTTCACTTCAATGTGATGCTGAATTTCTAATGTTCTAAATCGGTAACAATTGCGCTATAAACACCGAGTAGTGAACACATGTTAACAAAATTATAAGATGAAGAATGAATCTTAAATACACATGGTGTTTTGTGCAATTTTTAAATGTAAAAGGATTTGATGATGCTTTCCTGATCTCAGGCTGTAACTCATCAATTCCTGTTCAAACTTAGCATAAAACTAAATGCAAAATCGTAATTCTGGTTGCGCCTGAGTACCTCAATGTCTGTTAAGCAGTGAAGATATTACTTTTACTTTTACCATATAGCAAATAAACTATGCAGATGGCAAAAACTATCTATTATTTAAACGTCAGTTATGAAGTAATTGGATTCTATGTTGGTCTGACATTCATATTGGAAAATCCCACACCTAAATAATAACACGTACACAGTATGTATTTTGCAAACATTAAATTAAAATCTACAAGTAAAAAAAGCCTCCTTTCCATAAAGGACTTTCATACTTATATAACAAGTAATATTTAAATGCAAAACACATAGGGTGTATGTATAAACACTTTCTAGTAGACAACAAAAACGCTGTACTGACAACTACAATATCCATAATCATCGCATGATTAACATTATAATTATCTCAGCAGGGAATACATCACTGGTATTATTATCGTAATTGAACAAAGTTTATTATTAGAAACAGTGTAAAACACCTTCACACATCATTATCTCTATATGGACACAGGCATACATACACACGTACCAACACACAAAACTAACTAACTAACTAACCAATGTTATTGTATGTACAAGTATGAAGTGTTTTTGTTTTAAATGTGTTTACCTACTGAACAACTGTTTAAATAAGATATTAATACTGCTGCTTCTGCCATTACTACTACTATTACTACTACTACTACTACTAACTGATATTATAAAAATGTTGGTGTTGGTGATGATTATGATGATTATCAGCATCCATGTAAATACTTCACCCTACATATGATCCTTTAGAATAAACGTTCATGTCTAATGTTTCTCTTCTCCCCTCTCTCCAATCATATGTGCATCCCTTTTATTTACAGAATATGCCAGCTATTCCCCTCTTCCACCTTCACTTTTCTTCTACTGCTGCATTCAAGAAATAAAAAAAAACTTAACAAGATTGAAAAATAAATTAGACTGTTATTATTTTTCTATCTCAGTCCACTAAAACAAATTAATACACTTTTCCTTCCTTTACCCATAATTAATTCTGTCTGTCTGTCTGTTTTCGACATAGAACTTTGCACAAATGTGCGGAAGTTCAAGTCGCCACATTCCGTGTAGCACGCGAAGCAAGAGAAGAAAGTACAAGAAAAGCATAATAGAAACAGTGAGCAGAGGTGTGAGACAAAGGAGTAATAAAGAAATACAAAACAATTTCATTGAAGATCATAATTAATTATACTTGATTGAGAATGAATTCCATTTCAGGCTAGGTTTCATAAGCCGTTAAGTTTTTCCTTTTCTCTACAGAAATATCCTACCCCTCCCCACCCCACCCCCGGCATATCATTTACATGTTGATCGTGAATTATGTGTGTGTGCGCGCGTGCATTTGTGTTCCTGTTCTTGTTGTTGTTTTTGCTGCTATTGTTCCAAACATGACACATCAATCAGACAAATAATCTGCTTGTTCAACTTTTTAAACAGATTTAATTATTCATTAAAATAATGGGTCTTGTAGGTTGAAAGATTACAGGAGAGTTTTTATTGCAAGCAGATACAGGTTGGTTTAAGCTGTAAACAAAAAGTTGTTAAGCGGTGGAATTGCGATCGGCGGTTCAAAGGTTAGTGTTGAGCTACCTACTCAGAAGTAGAAAACAATTATAATGTCAGACTTCATAAAATGTATACATTGGTAGATAGATAGATAGATGATGATGATGATGATTATCAGTGTCTGCTTGATGTTCATCAGTCAGATAAATCTGCTTACTAAACCTACATTTTTAATAGTCAAATAATTGTATACCTTGCTCACTATAGTGGAATGTAATTCAACATTAGTTTCTTTATTCGGTAAACCAAATATTGGGAAAGTATTATTAAGCGAACAGTGTTTCAAGAATAATTTATTCTTCACATGACATGACACAATGATTGTAAGTAGAGAATTGTCCTGGGAACGTCAAACTGCAGAGAAGCTTCTTTCACTGTCTCTTCGTATTTCTTTGAGAAAGTAATCATTACAAGACTTCCATCACAGAAATTAACTTCTGGTCTTCTTAATAATATTCGTGACAGTTTAAACGCATAAAATAAAAGTTCACTCCGTTTCTAGTAGATTACATTCAGCAGATGTTAGGTTTGTGATGATTTTATTGATTTCGAGAGTGAAATTTCCATTGGAAACTAATTATACTCCTTTCACATCCTAGTTTCGTACTAGGAATGTTAAGTATACACTTCTTTTTGAAAAGAATAGTAGAAACAAAATCAACAGTAGTCTTTCACCAGATAGGTCTAATCTAAGCACTGAAGAGCTGTTAGGTTTGGATGTCAGTGAGAACATCAATTCTCAGGTCTGTCTATTTACACCGGCGTAGTTTCAACTCGAGGAGAACACGTGTAACCATTTCCTTTGTAAACTTCCAAACACCGAATAACACACAGGTGACAATAATTTTAAAGCTAACAAATAGTAATTTATTTCCAAGCTAGTAGGCCATGCGTCGGTGGCACAGCAGTTAGGACGCTCGCCGACCATGCACATGGTCTGGGGTTCGATTCCCGGCCACCGACGCACTCCTTTACCTCGCTAAGCCAGAAATAGTGCTGGTAAAGAGGAAAGGTTGGGCATGAGGCTAACAACCCCATCCTGTAAAAATAATCACCACTGATACAGAAACTTCAAACCACCAGCTTGAAGCCCTATGTTCCACTGGGAACGTGGAGGAAAAAAAATTGTTAACCCAAAATAATAAAAACAAATCCACAGTATTCGTATGAACAGCAAAATGAAGGAGACTTATAAATTGTTCTCATCAATTTACTTGCAGGAATCGTTATTATGATTTTCCGAAATATTCAATTACTTCTTTGTCTGAAAGTTCAGAACCCCACCTAGTTTCCTTACAAGTTCTGAACCTAAGAAAAGGGGAAAGGTTGAAGGGCGGATAGCGATGACTACCCACAAGATTAAAAAACACATCACAAAAACTAAAAAGTATAGTTAAATTGGAAAAATTAGACCACTCTTCCCTTGAATCGGAGAGATAAAATCACACAGAATATTGAAAGCCTACAGAAAAATTGTCAGTCGATGTGTCTCCTTCCAATAAAAACAAAATTAAACATACCCATATGCTATATCCTCATGATGTTCGACCCTGGGAAGGCTGCTCAAATTACAAAAGAAATGACGAGGAAATGTGGCATGGAAGTGATGTGAATGTGTGAGAGCAGGTGGAATGGAAGCGGACTCTCCAAATCGTCAACTGGAAAGTCTGAAGTCTACTGAAATCATTCGGAAGACAACGACAGGAACACTGATCGAGTGGGTATGATGATCCTGCCAACGGAATGGTGAAAAACACTCATTCAGTGGGAATCAATCTCCTCCAGGATCATGGGAACGAGATCCAATCAAGTCTTGTCAAGTCAAAGCGAAAATAATGGAGGGGAAGGGAAGTAACAAATCTGAAATGCTACACACCGACGAACAACGTAGACACACTGGGGACGAATGAAGACTTCTGGAGAAAACTGTGAAGAGTAATTGACAAGACCCCGGTCAGGTGATGACATCAAAGTCAGTCATAATGGGTGGTATGGATGGAGTCGAAATTGGGAGGAGACAACGTAGGAGGGGAAGTGTCTGTGGGTTGGGAGGATCTCGGGGAAGTGAAATTGTGAGGCAGAACTCCTCGGAGACTTGAATGACTTGGTGATGGGAGGCAGTGTGTATAGGAACAAGGTCATCCAGGAGACGACACGCTTTCCACCAGATGGACACACCGAAAATCAGATAGAATTCACCTCAATATCAAGAAAGTAGAGACTCAGTCTGCTGCACACAATCGAGACGATGAGCAGATGCAGCCTCAGATCATCATCTAGAGCAAAGGAAATTCAGGGTCGAATTGAGTGCTTCCAAAGCAGCTAGAAATGATATATCACGATCTGAGTTCAACATCCAGAGACGAAAGAACAAAACTAGAAGAGAAACCTTCACTGCAGCCATGAGGGAAGCGTCTAAGGCACCTAGCCTTATGATCTTCATTAATATGGTGGACTGGATCACGCGACAGGCCATGGTGGGGAGAGAAGGCATAGACAGAAAGACGGCGTAATCCTCAAGATCGGGATCTTCAACACTAATGTTGAATCAGTGCCTCTATATTAGTTCAGAGACTTGCGGCAAGCGTCACTGAAAGTATTTCCGATAGGCTTTAGATTCTTGTGAACAGATGCCTTCGGTCGTTAATGAAGATCAGATGTTCGGTCAGAAAGCATTAGCAGCAGCTAACTCTGGCGGGCAACGAACCAACCGAAAACCTATTGCCCAAGAAATATTCATGAGGAAGTGGAGAGGGATCGGACACACACTGAAATTATGAATAAATATCTGTCAAGGTGCTTAAAAGCTTATTGGATGCTTATCGACTTCTTTATCTTCCTCAATGAAAATTTTTCAGTGTAGTTATCTTATCTTATTCACATCTTCATTAATTACTAAGAAAAGTATATTTTTTTTTTACGGAAACCACCTTAATTTTTCATGTCACACAATCTATGTAATGAAAGAAATTGGATAGTAACTTCTATTTAGGAACAAACTGCTAGAAAGAAGTGGTCATATTTGAAGTATTAATATTTGTTTATTTCTACCAATTGTTTGATAAATATTATATAAAGTCTGAATATTTGTAGCAATAAACACTAAGGGTTTAGGTAACTTCATAGGGGTGCTTTGCTTAACAAGTCAATTCCTACTGTTGTTTCCAAATTGCCCGTCTTTGCAGAACTCTCAGGGATTCAGAATTCTTTAACAAACAATCAAACACCATCGTTTTTTAATATATGTTATGATTATCTTTCATCTTCCAAGTGTGAAGAGATGTTTCTAGTTTAATCAACTAGTTAGTAAGATTTCAGATTTTTCTTCTGTCATCAGATATATAAACTAGTTTTTACATAGTATCCCATGTAAAAAGAGTGCAGTTTGTTAACAACTTGTGGGTATAAACCTTTGTTGGTTCTTCTAAAGCCACCGAGACAAAAAACACAGTTATGTATCATAGCTGCTAGTACAGACAGTGGATAAAAAGTTAAGCTATATTAATAAGTGGTTGTAAGCAAAGAGAGAAGATTTCAGGTAAGTTTATAATATATGGTGACTGCAGCTTCCTTATGATCCTGATACAAAATGGTTCGAAAAATATGGTACATAGTTAGCCTACCTTCAGAAAAATGAGTTACTTGAAAACTCTCAAAAGATGGAGTTTAGTGTCTTATTTTGACCGCATCTGTTAGGGTGCCTGGTACGTGTGTTCCTTGACGAGTTAGCTAAGATGGGATTGGTTTGTTTAAAAGGACAAAACATAACATCAATCCATGAATCCTCTGTCTACTGGTCTTAGTCAGGTTTACAGGTGTAGGTAGCTTACTTGGGGTTGTACTGATGCTAAGGATCAGTGGTTTGGAATCTTCAGTTGAATAACTCATAGTAGTTCACAGTTCACCCGTGTCTGCCCATCGTTGAATATGAATATTTCCGTTCTCCTACCTGCTCTTACTTTTAAAAGTCTGTGCGAGCTGAGCTATTGCATTTCTAAGCAAATTTCTGCTTGATTCGACATTCAGTAACCGGCATTTTACATATATATATATATGTATAACAACGGACAAATCATTTGAAATATGGAAAGTGATTCTTTGTAAATTGCAAAATTCTCTCTGAGGTTACGTAACTAACGAATTGAGTATCACGATAGTGGCTCATTAGAAATACCTACAAAGTTTTCTTGAGTTTAATTTTTAGTGAATCAGGTGACGCCTTATATGAGGGATTAATAAAATGAGAACTAGTTAGCATACGATATTCTTTAGACGTTCAGTATTCACAAAAGTATATACTTAAACACTGACTGGGATTCGTATGAATGTTTCAGCATAAGGTATTTTAAAAATATATAATATGTACAATAAAAGAGTATAGTAAGAAATTACACAGAATTCAGCTTTCTCTACTTCAATTCTAGGTGGCTATGATGAAGCCCATTTGTTGACAAAAGCGGTAGTAATAAAAAATGAAAGGGATATTTAGAAGGCTTAATGGCATTTATTCATATGGGCGACGTTTATGAGAATGAGTACTTGAGAAATCAATGTAGAAATTCGCGTAGAAGGGCGGTTTTGTACAACGAAAAGAAAATGTGACCATTTAAGCACAAACTATCACTTCACCTTCTTTACACAAAACTCATTGGCCTCAGTTTAAATCCATCGTGAAACTGTATCTTCAAATGTTGATGTAATCCACTTTTTTTTATTCTGTTATGCTAATATAATCCTTCAGCAAAACGCAAAGTTATTCATAGGTTCCTTTTCCCATCCAGGATTCTGCTCTCTGTTTTGTTTTATGCACATAAGGTTTGGAGCAAAAGTATCACGCTGCACTATTCAGCTGAAAGCAGAAGTTACTGGAAAGCCTTGATGATGAACACGTGACTGCATAGAGTAAATGAATTTATTTTCTTCAGAACTACGGAATAACAAAGTATACTGGCCAAAAATACAACATAAACCCTGAGGTTCAGTTTACGTAATAACATGAGAGATTTATTCAAACGAAAAGATGGATGACAAAAATTAAGCAAATGTAAATGAAATTTCAGTGAAAGTGCGAGTAAACACTTTCAGAAAGCAAAAGTAAACTACTTAAGAGTTGTAAGTAGCATCAGTCTTAAAAAGCTTTATGTTTCAATTATCTTTTATTCAATATGTTTAACATCTAGAAAGATCCCACTCCTAAACACAAATTATGTTCTTATATATTTAAAAGGAACATCATTTAATTTGTGTTCTCCCCATTTCTACGTCTGCTCCATTTTATTTCAGCATATGATGTATTTGGAACTATTATTTCTTATCCTGATTCTCGATAATGATGAAAATATCTTTAGTCTGAGTAGTCTTAATTTTCAGATGACATGTTTGACATAGCAGTAATCTGATTGATTATTGTATTAAAAGTATGAAACTTTTCGTCCATCCTATTTAGAATATTGAATAAGTCTTGAACATGTAACAGATGCTTTTCCAACTGGAGCAATAATTCTCGAATCATTTTACCATTGACTTCTGTGATATTCAGTTTCTGCCGGCTTTCAATTGGATTAATTAAATCGGTGTAATGCAGCAAGATATTCATGGAGAGTTTTAATTCACTTGGCAGTATGTCGAATAATTCGTTAAATTCTCCCAGTAGCTCGTGTAACTTCTTCATACATGGTAATAATTCATACAGACATTTAGATATCTTCATATTTTCACTGCAATCATTAATATTACTCAAAGGGTTTTCCAAAAAACTAGATGGCTTCCTTTTCACTCTAATGCAGTCTACGCGTATATTTCTTCCTCTTTTTGTTTGTTCATCCTCTTCAATCTTTTCACTATTCCCTTCAGTGTGTTGCTGGTGTTTCTTTATTTTTTGATTACGCGGTAGTTGAGATTGTTGGTTAGGTGTAAACTGATTTACTGATCCAAGTTTCTTGTTAGTTCTCCTACCACCTGTACATGAATTTTTCCGCTTTTCATGTCTGGCTCTACGTGAACTGATCAAGCGATACATTTGGTAGGCTTCTTCATCTAAAGAATATTTGCTGTCAATTAAGTTATTCTGATCATGGTCCGGTGACTCTATTTCATGAGACGATGAGCAAAGTGTAGGTTTAGATCTAGGATGGGAAACATATAGAACTTCATTTACAGGTTGAACTGGTGGCGACATATTTCCTCTTGATGCTTTTATTCTACCGGTTAGATTTATTCCGTCGTATGATCTCACTAGAGACTCATCCCCAGTATTTCCGATTAAATCTGTAATTCTTTTATCCTTTGTTAAGTGGACTAGTTGTTTATTTATTTCATCCTCAGTAATATCTGACTTCGACTGTTTTTTCGATGGTTTTTTTTCATTCAAGGAAAAATCTTGAGTTACTGTTTGGGTTTGTTCATCGATGGTTCGAACAGGTTCTGGTCTGATCGACCGATTACCCATTTACAGTGGTATAATTTTTATTTTGTGATCATCCGTCATGTTAAGAGAGATAATCACACCGTTATATTACATGGAAAGGAAAGCATTTTATGCTCGAAATTAAGTGTACACCATCAAGGTCATTTTCGTTGAAAATCAATTAAACCATTATCCAGTTACAGACATTTCGTTTCAAATGTTTGACCTTGATAACTAGTAGTCCTAGTTTATTTCTGTCACTTCATGGTATATGATCAGTAATTTTTTTAATCATGAGGGACTACTAATTGCCATCCATTGAAGAAAGTCTTCTGTAAAAGGGACTTACACAGAAGAATAAATTGACACTTTTGTATGACAGTAAACAACTAAAACTGATAGATATTATGCGGAAGTTAATTATACAGAAGTTTTTACTCTGAAGCTGAAATGTTCAAAAGGCTGATGGCACAAATATTCTCTGAAGAGTCAAATTGTTAGGAGAAAAGTCGAAACAGACGAAAGAAATTCAGAGGATGAGAAGAAAATTGGTAGTCTAATCTTCGTTACTGAAATTTGATTATTTCAGTTCAGTATACTCCAAATATGCGAAAGTCAACACAAAACGCTTTGACTGAGTGACTGTCATTTGTTTCACATCTTCACATATAATGGAACTTTATATGAAAGTTTAATTCTGATAATTTGAGATAACAGTACTCACTTTTAAGTTGTGATCATTCGAAAAATAAAAATGAGAAACGAATGAAAAGAGGAATAACATTTACGTAATGATAGGTAGACACATAAACAGCAAATTAACAAACCGGTCTCAATACTAACAGTAACGAAGGGCCATTAAAGGAAGGGAATAAAATACAAGAAAAGGTGGGATCTAAGCCAGTTGACAGATAGGATAAAAAGTAAATAAATATCATAGTGTCGTCATCAGACTTCATCTAGGATATTTAACTTTTTTTCTGTTTGTACTAGATCAGTTATTCTAATGTAAAGCACATATTTTCTATTTCAACTTAAAACAGTTGTATGTAGACTTCAGACGTAATAACTTCATACCATTCTTGCCATTATTCAGTTTGAACAAAGCACAAACGACAAACTTGCAAGGATAATGTGAACTCATCTTTTATTACTTAGGAGGCTCTTCTCAATTGGCTGTGGCTTGTTTTGCGATGACAATGTGTAATAGATATGAACTAAGGGTAACATAAGTCTGGGAGGATGTAGGTTGTTAAATTATCAGGAGTGAAAAGGTTTGATCATTTATAGGATAACTAGACAAATTGTTATAAATGAACTGAACTGAGTAAATCCGTTGCTAATTTGTTACATCTGCGCCTGTTAATTACTATAACAGTACTGAACTTGACTGGTACGCTAATACGTCTCTTTGTCCGTTGTACCTGCCGATTCACTGAGCCACGCAGATATCAAAATACAAAGGCTGGCCTGTGACTGTGGATATTGTACTATACATTTTTGGAAAGAACACGATATTTATACATTTTCTTTAACATAATAAAGTTGGCTAACAACCGTGGGAACAGATTGATCTTGTTGGCGGTAGATGTTTGTTGTGATTGGCTGCTGATCCGACAAAGATCAAGGTGAGACAAAAGATGATGAATTCACCACACACTAAATCACAATTTGCGTGAGACATGATAGATCTTCAAGTATTTGTTTTGTAGGGATTTTGTTTGATTGCTCTTAATGAAATCCTCCATGCAAATGATAAATCCACATAGTAACTCCTTGCCGAAATAAATCACACGATTCGTGAAAAAGGATGATATGCTATTTTATGCTGGGTCCTATAACAAATACTGTTGTGAATAGAGAGACAGGGTGGTGAATCTTGCACTACCTAGCTAATTAAACTTACATAACAAAGTATGGAATTTTATTACGTCATATATTCGATTATATCTTCTGTCTTGTTTGAAAACTTTTACCGTTTAACTTGGACATTAATTACTCTACCCCCTTTTCTGCTATTTAATAAAGACATATTCTGTAGTTGCCTAAGCTATTATATTGTTATACTCTTCCTAGTAAAACTTTTTTTCTACCCAAGAATTTCGAACTCAGTTCTCAAGAGTGTTGGTCTAACTATCATATAAATAGTCAATCCCGGTACATTTATCCCTCTTGCTTTGTCCTGGTTTAATGTCGAATATTGAATATTTATAAGTTATTTTACTGTGAAAACAACCTATAAAAGAGCAAATTAATGAACAAGAAGTACAGTTACTCCCATAAAGACAAGAAATATGTTAAAAAGATCATAACAACTCCTACTGGATTAATTTAAGTACTCAGCGACTCTGCGTATCAAACAGTTAAACTATGTTTTATTTGTATCTAAATTAGTAATGATCTTGACTACGAGGAGGAGTACCTTCACGTTTGTGTAAATTATACATAAAATCATTTTATCAAGAATAGAATGAGCTTACATAGTCGCAGAGTGCTAAGCCTAATAAACATGATTTATTATCTCTGCTGCCTTAGTAGCAACTGGAAAGCTAATTGGAACAGTTGGTTCTATACATAAATGGAAATGTCTTGAAAACACACCTCATACTTTTGGGTAAGGACGTGGCAACGCCATCAGTCTATGGAGAGGTACTGGAAAAGGTTTGGTAAGAATATATTTTATGTTGTTCAGTGAACTCCACCAAAGCTCATGAAGCTATATGAAAGCTAATGGACACTTGTTATACCAAATATTGACAAACAATAGTATTCAGTGTCTCACTTCTATCCAACTTTATTTTGAAAATGCTAATGGGGGTGATCGTACTTTTTATTTATTTTCACTTATTCGGAACTTACTTTAGTCCAAATGGAGTGATATCTGAACAGAGATGAAATTATATCATTTAGTACTTAATTACATATGCTATATCTGCAGAAAGTAATGGCAACTTAAGCTGCTTCAGTTTATGCTGCATTCTAAGTTGGACTGTCTCTTGTTTCTCCAATGGCCTAAAATGCACATTTCCAAACGATGCGGATTAGCAAATTATCGCAACATACATTTACTGCAATGGTTATTAGTCACATGCAAGATGAAATGACGAACAGTACCACGAAAAAATCTTAACAGCATATTAAGTCTATCAGAACAAAAATAAGGTTCGCAATTATGAAGTTTATGAAGTTATTTTTAAAACTAATCAAAAAATGTCAAGTAGTGGAGTTCAGTTCTCATTAATATGCAATAAAGTCACGTCGTTCAGTGGTATTCATATTGTGCCGAGTAATACTGATAAGATTTATTAGTAGTATATAAAGAGACGTTCATAGACATAAAACATCAATTAGCAGGGAGATACATTTGATGTCAGAGTAAGCAAATGATACAGCGTTGTGGCGATACATCGGAGACGTGAAAAGAACACAAAGGAACAAAACACGAAGATCTGTACAAGTGGTGCGTTATATAGAGATATCAAATTGCTATCTAACATTCCTCTATCAAGTCTTTATCTCTTACCGTTTTAATATTTCCTCCATGGTTAAATTTTGTTTGTATTCCTGATTCTATTTCCTCATCATTTAATCCCCAGTACTTGTGTCTTCGCTAAACAAAAGAAATCTCTAAAATTCAATTAACTTAGAAGACGGCCTAGAAATGCTTTATCTCACGTTACTAGACTCTGGAAACGCGAAATGAGAGAGCAGGCAAACATGAATTTGAAGAACAATGTGATTAAATGAAGTTTTCATATTTTTCGCATGTGAAAAAGGATGAGTGACACTATCTGTGTTGTCACGAATGATTTCGAACCACTTCATTAGGAATTTCCAACATTTAATTCCTCAGAATATCTAAAATTATAACCAGACAACCTTAAATTTTCTATATGTTCACCAGTATAGCTTTATCATGAGGATTCTAAAACACATAACGACGCTCAATTTTAATTAGATCAGCAGTTCGTACAACTTCTGTTTATTAGTAATCCCTGGCGTTCTGAGTGGAACATAAGGCTTCAACAGCACATCTCCACTTCGTCATATTATCTACCACACTCTAGCTGGCCACACATCTACACATAAACTCTCATCTCCTCCTCACGTGATTTCCTCCATGTCAACCTCGAACCTATTCCACCCCTTCGAAATAGTCTTATCCCATTCGGGTTCCACTCGAGTCATGGCCTGGCTTGTGATGTCAGCCAAGGTCTTCTCTGCCTACATGTAGTCCACCTTCATTTTGTTAGGGGTATTTATTGAGCAAAAGGTCATAGGTTGGTTGGTTACCAGGGTTTCTTGTCACTAATTCTTTCTGACCGGCTGACCATTTCATCTTTAGTATAGAGCCAGCGAAGGCAGCTTTAGATAAAAGTCCGCAGAAGGCTCCTGCAAGTGCTTTTCATGACGGGAGCGTCAAGTTTCTGACCCGTATAGAAGAACTGGATGACTTAACATTTGTCTTGAAAATCCGAATCTCGTTCTTTATGCTGAGGAGGAGTGCAGTGCAGAAGATTTCCGGACTGGTTTCAGGTTGATGAAGGCGTGTCTTGACTTCCCTTTCCTGACTGCCATTAACACCCTCATCCGTGTCGGCTGTCTGTAGTTGAAACGACGAGGACTCGACAAGTGAAGCGATAGGCGTCTCTCAAATTTCTACTGTTGATAGTGTTGGGTGCTGGTTGTTGTTGGTGGTGATAGTAGTTGGCTGATTGTTTGGTTATCTTCACCACCTCCGTATTTCCTATGTTCACCTGAAGTTCTGTCTTTGCTGCCTACTTCTTTTGTCAGTTTTTTGCATCTCGCCTGTAAGTCTGAGTTTGTGTGACATTGGACACAAATCATCCATGAAATCGAGATATTCAAGAGTCTTGTAATCGGTGGTCCAACATATTCTTGTCTTCTCGCTCCGTGAGCAGCGTTCACTACATAATCCTGCTCACCACAATTAGGAATATCATTGGTGATAATAGTCAGACGGCCTTGTCTTACTCCTGTACGCACTTCGAACGCCTCTACCAGCTTCCCGTTATGGATCACCTGACATGTGGCACTGCCATATAACCAACTGCTGGATTAGATTGATAAAGATTTGGGCACTGCATACCGTACTGTTGGAGTAGTTTCCAAATTACTTATCGGCCAGCGCTGCAGAAACCATTTTCGAAATCGATGAAGTTGAGCCAGAGACTTGACTGACATTCTATTCTCTGCTCGACATTCATGCATAGTGTTGCGATTTGATCAGCAAATGATTTACTTTTGCTGAATTCCCTGTCATCCTTCACAACATTCTTCTTCACTTCTGCATTCAGTGCGTTATACATCAAACTCAGATTCCCCTTCCGCTGTCCACCTTTGCACTGGTTCGTCTCTTTCAACATCCTCCTCTCTTCTACTAGCTTCCACGTGTCATCAAAGACCCATTCCTCGTCCTGCCTCTTCTTTCTTCCTGAGAAAGCTGCACAGATTTCCGTCAACGTCACTTTCAGAGAGTTCCGATAGTTCGCCACACTGGTTGCGTCGGCGATTCTGCTAGGTGCCTTAGACGCTTCCCTCATGGCTGCAGTGAAGGTTTCTCTTCTAGTTTTGTTCTTTCGTCTCTGGATGTTGAACTCAGATCGTGATATATCATTTCCAGCTGCTTTGGAAGCACTCAATTCGACCCTGAATTTCCTTTGCCCTAGATGATGATCTGAGCCTGCATCTGCTCATCGTCTCGATTGTGTGCAGCAGACTGAGTCTCTACTTTCTTGATATTGAGGTGAATTCTATCTGATTTTCGGTGTGTCCATCTGGTGGAACGCGTGTCGTCTCCTGGATGACCTTGTTCCTATACACACTGCCTCCCATCACCAAGTCATTCAAGTCTCCGAAGAGTTCTGCCTCACAATTTCACTGCCACGAGACCCTCCCAACCCACGGACACTTCCCCTCCTACGTTGTCTCCTCCCAATTTCGACTCCATCCATACCACCCATTATGACTGACTTTGATGTCATCAGCTGACCGGGGTCTTGTCAATTACTCTTCACAGTTTTCTCCAGAAGTCTTCATTCGTCCCCAGTGTGTCTACGTTGTTCGTCGGTGTGTAGCATTTCAGATTTGTTACTTCCCTTCCCCTCCATTATTTTCGCTTTGACTTGACAAGACTTGATTGGATCTCGTTCCCATGATCCTGGAGGAGATTGATTCCCACTGAATGAGTGTTTTTCACCATTCCGTTGGCAGGATCATCATACCCACTCGATCAGTGTTCCTGTCGTTGTCTTCCGAGTGATTTCAGTAGACTTCAGACTTTCCAGTTGACGATGTGGAGAGTCCGCTTCCATTCCACCTGCTCTCACACATTCACATCACTTCCATGCCACATTTCCTCGTCATTTCTTTTGTAATTTGAGCAGCCTTCCCAGGGTCGAACATCATGAGGATATAGCATATGGGTATGTTTAATTTTGTTTTTATTGGAAGGAGACACATCGACTGACAATTTTTCTGTAGGCTTTCAATATTCTGTGTGATTTTATCTCTCCGATTCAAGGGAAGAGTGGTCTAATTTTTCCAATTTAACTATACTTTTTAGTTTTTGTGATGTGTTTTTTAATCTTGTGGGTAGTCATCGCTATCCGCCCTTCAACCTTTCCCCTTTTCTTAGGTTCAGAACTTGTAAGGAAACTAGGTGGGGTTCTGAACTTTCAGAGAAAGAAGTAATTGAATATTTCGGAAAATCATAATAACGATTCCTGCAAGTAAATTGATGAGAACAATTTATAAGTCTCCTTCATTTTGCTGTTCATACGAATACTGTGGATTTGCTTTTATTATTTTGGGTTAACAATTTTTTTTCCTCCACGTTCCCAGTGGAACATAGGGCTTCAAGCTGGTGGTTTGAAGTTTCTGTATCAGTGGTGATTATTTTTACAGGATGGGGTTGTTAGCCTCATGCCCAACCTTTCCTCTTTACCAGCACTATTTCTGGCTTAGCGAGGTAAAGGAGTGCGTTGGTGGCCGGGAATCGAACCCCAGACCATGTGCATGGTCGGCGAGCGTCCTAACCGCTGTGCCACCGACGCATGGCTTACTAGCTTGGAAATAAATTACTATTTGTTAGCTTTAAAATTATTGTCACCTGTGTGTTATTCGGTGTTTGGAAGTTTACAAAGGAAATGGTTACACGTGTTCTCCTCGAGTTGAAACTACGCCGGTGTAAATAGACAGACCTGAGAATTGATGTTCTCACTGACATCCAAACCTAACTGCCATCGAATATCATTTCATATACTTATGAACTAAGCAACGGATTCATTTTTTGTCTGCTAGTCACGTTTGGGTAAGTATGTGCCTTTTCTATGTATCTATTCTAAGGTTGTTTGCTATGTGTAATTCGGTATTGAGTGACATTAATTGACACTATGATACAGTCCAGTTAGGTGAAAGCTATTTCGAGAACAACTTATTACCCATAATCGGCATTCAGGTTCAGCCATATCCAAATGGAATACTTAACACAGTTTTTGCACACTTCCAGTTTATCTAGATTACTTTATCGTCAAAGGTGAGTGTGGATAAATTGCGACATCAAACAGATAGCAAACCATAATATAGTTAAGAAGGAAATTCTAGGACCACAGAATTTTATCGTTAGAGAAACGGATATTAGAAGGGAGTAGGTTGAGGCCAATCTCGCCTAGTTTACTAGCCTACCGGTTTCCTAGTCAATCCCAAACCCGGATAGAGAGAAATGGGTTGGCGAAGAGCTAACTGCCCTACACGACAAAACTGATCAAACTGCTGGAGAGAGTTCAACGCACAAGAAAAATATTAAAGATACAGAGAATTCAGAAAAAACTTACTCTTCTGTGGAATCGGAGAGGCGAAATAACACAGAAGGCTGGTGAAACCCACCTCTTGGGAAGCCAGGCAGTCAGCCGATGTGTCTTCTCTCGATGAAAGCGGCGACCATACCACGTTGAAAGCACCGGTTCTCGTCCGATCACCGAAGTTAAGCAACGTTGGGCCCGGTTAGTACTTGCATGGGTGACCAGCTGGGAATACCGGGTGTTGCCGGCTTTCCTGCTGTGCGTCGATGGCACAGTGGTTAGGACTCTCCCCGACCATGCACATGGTCTGAGGTTCGATCTCCTGCCGGTGCACACCTGATATCTATGGTCGACCTGGAAATTTGAGCTACCGATATCACATGCTGAAAATTCCATACTTGTACCGAAAATACGGTGTGGAATCAAGATGTAATAAAAAAAAGAATAAGAATGGGGACGTAGAATGTCTGTACAATGTACTAGGCTGAGCAGGCTGCTCAGCTAGCCGAATAAATGAGAATATGTTGCCGAGAGGTGATTGGTATCTGCGAGACCAGATGCAATGGAAGTAGATTTTCAAAATTGTCAACTGGAGAGTCAGTAATCTACTCCGGTCTGGCTACCTAGACGACAACCACGAAAACACTAAGGCACTAAGCAGCTATCGTGATGTCACCAGTGGCAGCCAAAGCACTAATTCAGTGGGGACCAATCTCACCCAGCAGCATAATGACAACAAGACTTAACTCAAAAGGCAGCGGGGACGGTCACAGTTATCATGCAATGCTCAATACAGCGCAACGAACAACGTGGAACAAGAGAAGGAAGAAGCTTTTCACAGACAACTACAAAATGTAATGGACAACATCCTGAATGGTGACATCAAAATCCCAAAGGGCGATATGAATACCAGCTAAACTGGGAGCAGATAATACATTTGTCGAGAGGCCCTGGCTCAGTAAAATGCATGAGAACGGAGAATTGTTCGCAGACTTCTGAGCTTTAAGTGACATGGGGATCGGAAGCAGCGTGTACAAGCACAAGGATATACACAAAGTAACATGGATTTCGTCTGATGGACATACCTCAAGCCAAATAGATTTCATATCAATGCTGCTCAAGGAAGTGGAGACGCAGCTAGCTTGCTGGATACAAAGTCCAGAAGGGGAGCAGATGTGGGCAGGCTCAGACCATCATCTATTTCAAGGAACCTTCAAGGTGAAGCTGAAATCCTTTAGAACTACTGGAGACAGGCCGCAATTCACGTTCAACACTCAGAAACTGAAGGACAAAACCCCAAGGGATGCCTTCACCACAGATCAGATCAGATCAGAGAAAAGTCGGAGATGCTATGTGTTACCAATGACGGAACCTGTGTGGAAGAACATTGGAATTTCTCTGGAGGTGATATTCAAGGAAACATGTACAACTGTTCTAGAAAGAAAGAAGAGACAAGACAAGGAATGGCTCTCTACGAACATCTTCCTGGAAGCTAATAGAGGATGGGAGAGGAGAGAAGGGTGGTGAAAGAGAAGATGACTCAATGCATGTATGTACCACAGAAGGAGAATCTGAGTTCAGTGTCCACTGCACTGGACAAAGAAGTGAAGAAGAGTGCTAGAAAGGACAAAGGAAAAAGTCTACGACACACTGTCAATTGAAGCAGAGCAAGCAGGCAGGTAGGCTGCAGTTAGAACAGAGATCAGGACATTATATCGGATAACCAGGTCACTCGCTATCCAGGAAGAGATCAACCCAGATGATGAAACCAATTAAAGATGTTCAAGGGTATCTGATTACCAAGGAGGCTGATCACACATTGCTCAGGCGGTGAGAAGACAAGAATACGTTGGACTACCGATTACAAGACTCTAGAAGATCTCAATTTTATCGATGATTTATGTTGAATGTCACACAAACCCAAAGACTTACAGGCGAAATGCAAGAAACTGGCAGAAGAAGTAGACAGCGAAGACAAGTGATCCAGGATGCGCAACAACTGTCTCAGAGGCATCATCTGGTCAGAATACATAACCTACCTAATTGATTTACTCTTTAACTTGTTCTGTATGTCTGAATTCAGAATCACTTACTTGTGGTTCGACTGCATTTGAGCATTTCCAGAAATTCACTTAGGATTATAACCCTGTATCTGTTAGAAATTTCTGAGTACAATCTTCATACCTCACAAGTTTATACTGCTATAAAGTTGATTATTGTTCTAACGGGTAGACGAATTATCTCACCTGCGTATCTGACGATTCAAACTGATAAATGAGAAACCATACATTTTTACAACATTATAAAATTTCTTTCTTGTTTATTCAATGAAAACATTAAAAACTCTGCTTTTCGAACACAAAATGCTGAGATATTTTATTTCGACAAATATAATAAAACTATTGATATACAGAATTCAGTATACTTTATGCAACTGCAAAAAAGTTAATGAACTAAAAACCATTTCAAATACTATTGAAAATAAAAGCTGACGTGATAGTTCACAGCTAAACAACTAAGAGCAAGCTATAGCCTCAAAAGTCAACAGATAACTGTCGCTTCCTATACAGAAATTATGAAGTATTCAAGGTAAAACACAAAATTATGATATGATCCTTAAACAAGATTAATGGATTAAAATAGACCAGATTAGTTACAAATTTGATCATTTGTTCACTGAAAGGACGCACATACTGGAGAGAATAAGTTCGAATATAAAAAATATTGAACGTTGGTTCGTCTAAGTCAAAGGAAATGAATTAATTCACCATAAAAGTTAGAATCAGACATCAGCTGAATTACAGTTTGAATATTAAGAATATTTCTTTTTTTTGTTTTTTACTATTCACAAATGACTGGACAGTGTTTAATACCACAGATGATCTAATTATATCACATTTCGTGTTTGTATCAACACTGATTTTTGTTTTTGCACTCTGCAATTGAAGATCCTTTAAATAAACTAGAGGAAATTTAACCTCACTGAAATATAAACTTTTAGCTTGAAAAAGTTACGTAAATTATTCAAAGTATGGGTAAATGACGTTTAAAAAAAAACAGTAGAGAATTAATATGACAAGTGCTGTTCATATTTACTAGGCGAATTGTATGGATGAAACTAGCAAACTGAACTTTCGACTTCCAACTTTGAAGTATGACATGATAGGTTAGCTGTATTAGCCAAAACTGCGTTCTGTACAAACTGTAGACTTGACATAGTTAATTCATGTGATTCTGGATGAGTATCAATGGTCAAAATTAAGAAACACACAGCATTATCACTTAGGACTGGTTTCAGTAAATGTGTTAAATAAGATTCATGAAATGGTGGATTAAGTTTACGTTTTCTTAGTGAGACAAACACTCTTGACAGCGTGGACAAAGACTTATTCACACTGGTTGGTGATGATAATTTCGGCTTGGATATTTTTTCCTGTAAATCTTGACAACCAATATGATATTTAACTGTTGCGTCATTTACCTCTTGTTCAGCGTCAAAATGTCACAAATATTGGCTTCATTCTTCAGTTCCCAGCTGGCTAATTTCACTAGAATTATATTTGATTCCACAGCTGTTAACAGGTCTCTAGATGAATTAGTACCTTTTATCATGTATCTGACTAACAAATGTCCATTGGTTTGGGATTCTGATTCTGTCGAAGAGGTACATTTCTTATTCTGATATTCTACTTCCTGTATATACTTGACTAAATGATAAAGGTCTTCGGTTGTATTGAGTTCAAACTCTTCCCACAATGACGGTGAAGAAATCTGGATACGGTCATTCTCTCTTAATGTGGTATCAATAAAGCGTGCTTCCATTGTATTAAACATTGATGACTTCCTCTCTCTAAAAATATCTGTCACACTGTCATCTCGCACTGACAGGATTTGTACACGTACAGTATAACTCCAGTTGTCTACTGTTTTCTGGTTGATTGACGTTAGCAATACGTTTGTAACGTCATACATTACTCCACCTAAGTTAGATTTAGCATCCATAGTTGTTTGTTCATTGTTAAGTGTACCAAACATTGTAAATGATTTTCCACTTTTTTTGAACCATAAACCATTATTCCTAGATTAAGTCCTTTTAGACAGTCTGTAACTGACGTCCCTATTTGCTTTATCCAGTCATTATATTCACTGTTATCTGGTCCAATTACTTTGTCAAAAATAAAACAGCGTAGATGACTAGCACTATTAATTGTATAATTGGTAGAATCGGTATTCTTGTCGCTCTTTTTGTATTCCATCTGTCTAGGTGTGGAAACAACTATTGTTTTTGGTATAATAATTTTGTCATCTGATATAATTTGCAGGTAATTATTAGGATTTGGTTTAATGCGACATATGACATGTACTGTATTGACAAGATTATGCATTTTCTTTAACAATAGCTTTCTTTTTTGTTCTTCCTCAGACAACATACCTTGAAGTTCTCGTTTACGAAATGCCAAATAGTCAATTTCATTTTGTAAATATTTCAAGTGCAAAGTGTACTCATCTTCGTGTTCACTTACTTTATCACTTTCACTTTTCCAGTATGGAAAGGTAGACTGATCAACCACATTGGCAGGTGTTAAATTATCCTTTCCACTGACTGTTTGATGGTTTATATCAACCGCTTGTGATGTAGATATTATTCTTTCTGTTTCAATGATATTTTTACTCAACATCTGTATCTTTTCTTGTTGTTCCATAACATATTTCTTTAACTGATTCCGTTGTTCTTTGGTTCTTTTCAATACATGAAATAAACGATACTTCATATCATTCTGTTGTTTAATCTCTTCTGTGCACAAATTATGATTGGCTAACAAGTCTTGGATAAAAATGCTCGATATAGGTATGATAAAGTCATTATATTCATATATAGAAGATACACAACTACAGTCTGGCTGGTTTAACCTAACCTTGTCAAAATCAATAAAGTCTAAGCAGCTTAAATTAATACCAACTGTTTCTGATTGTTTCGGTGAATGAAGTGGAGACAAATGATCATTCAGTATGATGACATCATTATCAACAGAGAAAATCTCCTTGTCTGATATATGATTTTGGGACCATGGTAATTTTAAGATCTCGTCAAAAAATCTGATCAATTTTAGATTTTGTTCTGTCTGTGTGACTTTTGTTTTTGCCTCTACTGTTCTCTCCTCCTGATCACTTTTCTGACTGTTTACGAGCAACATATTCAAGTCTTTATTGTTTTCTCTTAACAAGAACTTTTCTATCAATAAACCTAATTCCATTAAGCTGTAATAGCGTACTTTCCACCGTTTTGCCATAAATGTCTGCTGACCTTCTTTCATAGCTTGGCTGATTAACATTTTTTCATATGCTTCCTTTTTATTCGCCACCTTATAGGCGAATTCATCCAGGAATTCGTTCAATGTTTTTGTGTAGTCAAGTTTTACACACTGTCTATTACGTATCATTTCAAGCAGTTTATAATTTTCAGTTTTCAAATAACATAAACACTTATATAAACGTTCATAGAACACTTTATATTTTTGGTAGGCTATATTATTCAGGTTGGATGATGATTTATTAAATTTCTCCAACGGAAATAATGATGGTTGACTTGCATTAGACTGATTTGAATGTGTCGATGTGTTCATTAATATTTTCTTCATTACTGTGAATTTGTATAGATAAAGAAAGAAGAAATTCTAGTATTATTACTTCCTTATATTTGTAGAAGTGAATTATCAGCTTCGATTACTTTCAGATCGATATTGATGCCTCATATTGTCACGTGAATAGAATCTTCCCTCAGTAAACTAAGAAAATGAAATCCACCGCATGTTTGTTATCAATAACTAACATACCTTTTTAACAAGATTTTGGGAAATTTCCTATATTTGCGAATACATCATTAAAAAAACGATTTCACCTGTTTAATATTTAAGAAAAGAATAATAACAGTGGAATTTACGTCTTAGGGTGTTGGAGTAACAATATAAACATTCACCTCAGGACTACAGGAACGAGCGATTGCAGGAAGAAAGAATTATGAATAAAGTTTTCTTTGAAAAATATCTAGTGACATCATCAGTTTTCACCTTGACAGTGAGTTGCTAGGATGAATAATGCACAAAAAATAGTAGTCTCTGTAAATCATGCTTTCTTGTAACTAACCTATAACATTATCAATTTTTACTCATGATTTCACCTTTGGCAGTCACCAAGTACATTTCCTAGCTGCTAGATATATCAATTAATTTTCAGTTGCAATCTTTTAATCGTCAGCTGATCATTGTTAACTGTGAAGGAAACAATACATTTTACTAATAATCATTTTGTTATTTTCTTCGAATGCTTTACACTGTCGAGTTAAAAAGAGGATTAATTTGCTCCATTATACAAGGCATATTATAAGGTGAAAATAGTCACAAAGTAACCTGAGGTTGCCTTCAGCTGCAGAAATTCTGAATACAATTCTATCCTATTGGAGACATGAACACCAAACTGGGACCAGACAACACAGGAAGGGAACTCATTATGGGTAGAGAAACTCTCGGATAAATGAATGAAAATGGAGAACTCTTCGCCGACTTCTGCGCCTTCAACGAACTAGTCACTGGTGGCGGCGTATACAAACACAAAGATATCCACAAGGCTACATGGGTGTCACCAGATGGGCAAACCAAAAACCAAATTGACTTCATCTCAATGCTGCTCAAGGAAGTGGAGGCGCAGCCTACTGAACACAAAAGTAAGAAGAGGAGCAGACGTTGACTCAGACCACTATCTCGTACAAGGGACAATCCAAATCAAATTAAAAGCTTTCAGGGAAACAGGAGCTGCAGACAGACCACAAGCCAAGTTCAACACTCAAAAACTGAAGAACCAAGATACAAATGAAATCTTCATCGCAAGCATGAGGGACAAAGTCGAGATACAAATCAACATTAGCGAAGAGGTCGGCGTCGAAAAGCACTGGGACAACTTGAAAACGGTGTGGAGCCAAACCTGCATGGAGGTTCTGGGCAGAAAGAGGAGACAGGACAAACAGTGGCTCATTACGGACACTTGGAAACTAATAGAGGAGAGAAGGATGGTGAAACAAAAGATTATCCAGTGCACCGACGGGCAACAAAAACAGGAACTGAATGTAAGCTACAATACGCTGAACAAAAGAGTGAAGAAGAGTGCCAGGGAAGACAAAAGAAAATATTATGAAGCCATGTCAAGTGAAGCAGAACAAGCTGCAGGCAAAGGAGACCTCGCCACACTCTACCAAACAAGTAGGCACCTATCGGGCAAAAGTTCAACACAGATTAAGCCAGTCAAGGATGACAATGGAAAGTCAATCACCAAATAGGTGGAGCAAAGAAAACACTGGGCTGAATACTTCAAAAGACTTCTAAATCGTCCGCCACCTACAACGCACCCAACAACACCAACAACGGAAGCAAGTCTACCAGTGAACATCGAACCCACGACGAAATCAGAAGTCCTGAATGCAATCAAGAGACTAAAATCTGAACAAGCACCAGGAACGGATGGAATCCCAGCAGAAGCATTGAAAATGGACCCAGAGACAATAGCGGACTTGATGACGCTATAACTGGCGAAGGTGTGGAAAGAGGGCAAGGTACCTGAGGATTGGAAGAAAGCATACTTATTCAAACTACAAAAGAAGGGAGACTTAAGTCAATGCAAAAACTGGCGCGAAATTATGCTGCTGTCCATTCCAAGCAAAATACTAAAACGCATCACCCTGGAGAGAATTAAACACGCCAACCTGGATGAAAAACTTCGACCGGAACAGGCTGAATTCATGAGAAAGAAGTAATGTATTAATCAAATCGCCACTCTACGGATCATCACTGAACAATTCGCTTAACGTTCTACATTAGGAAATTTAGGCAGTCTGGTATAAAGCAGTCTTTGCTTTCTCAGTTTGTAAATTCTTGTATTCTACCCATCCTCCTTTTACTGCTCCCCATTAGTCTTTCCTGGACTACTTGGCATCAGTCAATGAAATCCACAACAGTTGGTCTTAGCCACGTAGGAAGGTGTAGACTTCCAGGCTGGGGTCCTCGGGACGGCAAAAATCTATGGTTGGAAACAATTGGTGACATGGCTCAAAATCGTTCTCAGTGGCGCAGATGCATCCACTCCCTGTGACTTATGATCTTCAATGAAATTGTTTTGTATTTCTTTATTACTCCTTTGTCTCACACCTCTGCTCACTGTTTCTATTATGCTTTTCTTGTACTTTCTTCTCTTGCTTCGCGTGCTACACGGAATGTGGCGACTTGAACTTCCGCACATTTGTGCAAAGTTCTATGTCGAAAACAGACAGACAGACAGGACTACTTAAGAAAGACTTTGCTTCGCTGAGAAGGGCACTAAAAGCTGTTAGTAGGGCAAGTGGGATATCGTTAAACCAACTGGTGAACACTATTGTAGATAGACTTATTATGTCATGTAAGAAACTAGCGAATACAATATTGTCGGACCCCGAGCATCCTCTCTATAGGCATCTATCTCCTTGCATTTCATCTGGAAGAACTAGAAGCAGCTATAGGAGGCTATATGCTAGGACTACCAAATACAAAAACTCCACAATACCATATCTGGCACAGCTGTTATGTGATGAGAAATCCGTTAGGTATGACACGATAAACTTACTGCAGCACTCTAACAAATAGTCTCATTAGTTTTTGTTTTCCTTTCCTCGTTACTACTACACTGTTGTTCTCATCTTCTATCACACATCAACTTTATATTTCATATCCTGTGGTGCATTGTTTGAAATGTAATACTCTACGCTGTTTTTTCTTAATTTTTAATTTTTATTTATTTTATTTATTTATAACTTATTTATTTTATTTTTATTTATTTATCTTTGATTTTTAAAAATCTTATATAATTTATGAGGTAATTAGATGCAATATACTGTAATGCACGCTGAAAATTCCATACCTGTACCACAAATACTGTTTGGAATAAAGCTGTTATTATTATTATTATTAGAATGGCGGTCAGCTCTCTACCTCAACTTCATCGACTTTGAAAAGGCCTTTGATGGCTCACCGTCGATCGAGAGGTGAGTTGGAAACTACTTCGCTACTACGGGGTGCCATCGACAATTATACATCTCATCCAACAGTTAGTTGTACGACAATGCTGGATGCCAAGTAATCCACAACGGGAAACTTACGGAAGCCTTCGAAGTGAGGACGGGAGTGAGGCAAGCTGGCTGTCTACTATCGCCAATGATTTTCCTGATTGCATTAGATTGGATAATGCGATAGAAAACGGGCAATGAGGAAACAGGCATAAAATGGACTCACACAAAGAACTTGGAGGATCTGGACTTCACCGATGATATATATATGTATCTGATTTCCCACAAACTGGAAGATATGCAAGTGAAAAGCAATAAGTTGGCAGAAGAAGCACCCAGATAAGATAGGACTTCAAGTGAACATAGAGAAAACAGATGTGGTGAAGATTCCTGGCTAACAACAACAGACGACAGTCAGCATAAATGGGAGGAACCTGAAAGAAACAACCTCCTTCACCTACCTGGGAAGCATCGTTTCAACTACAGGCCGACGGAGCTGACGAGGATAACAAAGCCAGAATCGGAAAAGAAAGACAGGCTTTCATTACCCTTAAGTCTGTGTGGAGGTCAACATCACTCAGCATCAAAAATAAGATCCGGATTTTCAACTCCAATGTGCTGCTACACGGATCAGTGACTTGCACTACGCGTCATAAAGAGCATCTCAAACAAACTTCATACCTTCATTAACAGTTGTCTTCGCTCAATACCACTCAAGATCAGATGGCGGGCCAGAAAAGATCAGTAACAGGGATCTCTGGCAATGAGGAAAGAATTGTGCAACGAATATGCAGGAAGAAATGGAGATGGATTGGCCATACTCTCAGAAAACAAACCATCAAGTGACATCACTAGACAAGCCATCGCTCGAGTGGAACCCGAAAGGGAAGCGGCGAGTTGGCCTTCAGTGCAAGGGTGACTTGGATGAGGTCATGTGAAGAGGAGTTGAAGGCATGTGGGCAGACTTGGAGCGGGGTGAATAAGTTGGCAGAAAACCGAAGGCAATGGAGACACGCAGCTGAAGCCCTATTTTTTTATTTCTGATTACAGCTTGATTCCACACTGTATTTTTGGTACAAGTATGGAATTTTCAGCCTACGTTGTCGGTAGCCCAAATTTTTCAGGCCGACCATAGATATCAGGTGTGCGTCGGCAGGGGATCGAACCTCGGACCATGTGCATGGTCGGCGAGAGTCTTAACCACTGTGCCACCGACGCACAGTTCCTCTAGGAATTAAAGGATATAATAATATAATAATTTTTTCATGTTGATGCTTAAACAGCTACTTTGAATAATGAAACACATTAATGTCAAAGTTAAAAAAGAGAATATTTTAAAAGGTGACTATATTTATTCGAGGCAGCGTTTTGACTATTTACACTATTTCATCAATGAGTTTAGGTGTGATTTCAGTATGGCTGAAAATTCGATAGTGACCCAGTTTTCAGCCTTATCACTATTAAAATTCAGACAACCAGAAAATGCGAATGAAGCATTACAAGCCGATAATATCTTTCAGTTGCCAAAATTCAAGGCCTAGGAGAAGGAAGCGCACTTAGATAAACACAACCATCATCACAGTTGGTGTCTGAAGGCGAAATTTTACTCTTGGTCAACCAGTTGTGCGATGAGTAGCACATACTCCCACCTCCGAAAAAGTTCAAAAATGTCAGTGCGAAGATTTCACCATCTATCTATCTAACGTTGCTTGTTTCTATCTGTCTCAGTTAAACTGAATTCCTAGGACAACTTGATACTTAAAAATGTCCAAACAATACCTGTGCCATGTTAGAAAGCTATCTGCTTCCAATTCTGAATCGTGTACCGAGTAAGAAAATGCCCAGTCAACAGAGATCTGAAATCTGAAGTTGTGGATACGTACGGTACTTCTGATATGCCCATAGGGGATCAAAAAGGTATTTATTCTCTTGGCTGTATTTGACTGGTGCGATACATGTGCAGAACGCACCTTACAAATGTTGGGAGGTTGTGTGGTTATTTCTCGTAGACCAATTATGATGAAACTGATCAATCCGCAGTAGAAAAAGGGTTTCCTTGATACTATACAGATTTAGAACTACTCAGAACCCATCAGGAAGAGATTTGTTATGTATCCGCAATGAGTTTATCTCATTTTTGGTGTGTCCATCTAGTGGAACGCGTTTCGCCTCCTGGATGACCTTGTTCCTATACACACTGCCTCCCATCACCAAGTCATTCAAGTCTCCGAAGAGTTCTGCCTCACAATTTCACTGCCACGAGACCCTCCCAACCCACAGACACTTCCCCTCCTACGTTGTCTCCTCCCAATTTCCACTCCATCCATACCACCCATTATGACTGACTTTGATGTCATCACCTGACCGGGGTCTTGTCAATTACTCTTCACAATTTTCTCCAGAAGTCTTCATTCGTCCCAGTGTGTCTACGTTGTTCGTCGGTGTGTAGCATTTCAGATTTGTTACTTCCCTTCCCCTCCATTATTTTCGCTTTGACTTGACAAGACTTGATTGGATCTCGTTCCCATGATCCTGGAGGAGATTGATTCCCACTGAATGAGTGTTTTTCACCATTCCGTTGGCAGGATCATCATACCCACTCGATCAGTGTTCCTGTCGTTGTCTTCCGAATGATTTCAGTAGACTTCAGACTTTCCAGTTGACGATTTGGAGAGTCCGCTTCCATTCCACCTGCTCTCACACATTCACATCACTTCCATGCCACATTTCTCGTCATTTCTTTTGTAATTTGAGCAGCCTTCCCAGGGTCGAACATCATGAGGATATAGCATATGGGTATGTTTAATTTTGTTTTTATTGGAAGGAGACACATCGACTGACAATTTTTCTGTAGGTTTTCAATATTCTGTGTGATTTTGTCCCTTTGATACAGTGAAGAATTAGTTTATTTTTTGTATTTTTGTTGTTTCTTCATGTCTGTGTCAACTAGACTGATTTTCTTATGTGAGGTTAGTATCACTACTTGCAAGCTTTCCTTTTTTTCGGGCGTAGTAATGGCTATTAGACTACTTAACATTCGTTGTTATTAGGAGGTGGAATTCGGACAGGGTTTTGGAGTATAGTATCATATTAGGTGGTTGGGAAGTGGTCTTGTTAGCAACAGTGTATCATCGTGTGTTATGTCTAGTAATATGGAAAGGTGGTTACGTTAGAGAGATTCATCTAAACTGCTTATTATTCACCTGACCTATAGCTGCTACCTTGACGTGGCAGTCGGGCTTGCTCACAATGACCCAGCAAGCTACACTAGCTGGAACTAATGTTCCTGCAGGTCCTACCACGTCAGGAAGGTTTTTGGCGATTAGACTAAAAGCAGTTACCGACAGAGTGTAATATTTTTTTAAACTACGCTGTGGGCCTGTGGGAGAAGTCGTACTGCTGGGGAATAGGGATATAACAGTAGTAAGGTTTTTCCCTCAGATGACCAGCATGCCAGCTAAGCTTTCTCTACACTCTGGAAAGACGGGGTTAGTAAAGGTCGACCCCGAAAACTGCACATCCCGTCTTACCCTACGGTGGTCCGTAAAAGGCGGTAAGTTACTAATACGGAACCAATTCAAGAAACCAGTTGATACAGGCCGAGTAATACGGTTCTCAAGCAGTTGTCCCCTGGGCTCTGCGGTCATGCAACACTAACTCTCTTTCTGTTTCAAGTACCCCAAGAATCAATCAACTTCCATGGTGTTGGCAGCTGAGAAGTAACAACCGCCCACACACTTCCAAAAGCACACGATCCCTCCTGATCATCACCCTACTTTATCCCCGTCACCCTCATCATCTTGCTTCTCTAGTACTGTTAATACTATTCTGCAGGCTAGTCAGTTTTCTTCACTTCACTCCGTGACCACAAACAATGGTGACAGACATAGAAACACCCCGACAGCCTCTTGAAGTCACGCCTCCCACTTCATATGGGAGCGTTCAACGTCAGAACCCTCTGCCAAATCTGACAACAGGCATCACTAACAAGAACTCTGGCATCTGTAGCCGTGGATGAATGTTGTGTTTCGGAAAGACGCATAAAAGACCCGAGTGTGGTCATTCACTTAACTCCACCCAACCAACAAGGTGAATCTTCAAAATTCACTTTAAGGATGTCAGAAGACTCCTCAGCTATTTCGCGAGGACTTGCATGTGTAGGGATAGTATTGACTGTTAGGGCGGTAAAATTCCTTCTTGACTGGATCCCAGTAAGTAGTCGCATGCGTGCGGTCTATCTGAAAGGATCCGTTAGAAGAAGGAAGGACGGCATTGTCTATCATTGTTTTTACATATTCTCCGCAACAGACTGCAGTTCGGATGAACTAAAGGATGATTTCTACCTGAAACTATCTGATTTAATGCAAAAAGCAAGACGTTCAGATATAGCTATTTCAGCGGGCGACTTTAATAACCAAGTGGGGAAGTTGTGCCAGACTGAGAAGTATGTAGGTGGTACGTATGCCAACTAACCGACAACGGTGACCGTCTTCTACAGTTTTGCTCAGATAATCACCTATTGCCAGTCAGCAATGACTTTAGACACAAAGAGAGAGAGACTGCGTAACCTGGTGACCTCCATCACCGAATCAACTCTGGACTCAGATAAACCACATAGCCATAAGGTATCGTTGGTGAGGGTCAGCAGAAGACAAACGCTCCTTCTGGAACACGCTCTGGTTCGCGCACATTTATGCCTACGACTAAATGGATATAAGAAATTGCAGGCAGCGAAATAATTACGTCCCCAACTAGATCGAGACACTGAGTCCCTATTTAAGGAAGAAATAGCGAAACGAGTGTCTGAAGTCGACAGCAAGACTCCTCCTGAGGAAGTATGGAAAAATATACAGTTAGCTGTAGACATAGTTGTAAATGCTGTTAATAACTTGAAGCCGTACGTTAGTGGGAGTCAATGAATTTCTATCACCTTATTCGAATTGATTAACGCAAGAAGACTGATTCCGGTGAGTTACGAATATGAGGAGTGAAAGCTACTCAAACGCAAGCTAACAAGAAGCCTTCGTCACTACCGTGAACAGTGGTGGGCGAAAAAAAAGCAAAGGAAAAGGCATCGGCGATAGGTAACACCAGGTCCCGACCGAAAGCTGCTACCTTGACGTGGTGGTCGGGCTTGAACACCGCAATGACCTAATCAAGCTATACTGGCTGAGACTTATGTCTCTTGAGGTTCTACCATGCCAGGCAGGTTGTTTGGATAGCGGTTAAACAAAAAGCAGCTACTCAATCCAATACCATGATTCAAACAAATTCACAAAATTTCATGCCGGATCGGCCGTGGCCCGGATTAACAACGACCGCGCTTCCTGCTGCCGTGTCACAGGGCAGGAGTGATAAATATGCTACTGAGACACACCAAACAAAAACAGGCCGCGTGTGACCGGCCTCAAGCAGTTGTCCCCTGGGCTCTGCGGTCACGCAACCAACTTCCACGGTGTGGGCAGCCGGGAAGTAACAATCGCCCTCACAATCCGAAATGCACACGAAACCTCTCTAATCCTCACTCATCTTCATCTCTATTATCTTGCCTTCCCCACTGATGCAACTCCTCTACTTGATGGCTCCTCACTCCCTCTTCACTCTGTGTCCACTAAAAACGACGGAAGCCAAAAAACCACCGATAGTCTCCTAAAGCCACGCCACCAATTTCATATAGGAGCATTTAATGTTAGGACACTTTGCCAAATAGGACAACAAGCATCACTAGCTAAGACCCTGGCATCCGAGCCATTGATGTATGTTGTGTTTCAGAAACACGCATACAAGACCCAAGTGTGGTTATTCACCTAACCCCACCTGGCCAACAGGATGAATCTTCAAAATTCACCTTGAGGGTGTCAGGAGATGCCACAGCTAGTTCACGAGGATTAGCTGGCGTAGGGATAGCTTTGAGTACTAGGGCAGAAAAGACATTGCTTGACTGGATCCCGGTAGATAGCCGAATGTGTGCTGTCCGTCTGAACGGATCAGTAAGAAGGAGAAAGGACTGCACTACTCGCCGATGCCTTTTCGTAATCTCCGCCTACGCCCCCACTGACTGCAGTTCGGATGAAACGAAGGATGAGTTCTACCAAAAGCTGTCTAGTTTGGTGAGAAAGGCTAAACGCTCAGATATAGTCGTTCTAGCTGGTGACTTTAATGCTCAAGTAGGGAAATTGTGTCAATCTGAGAAGGATGTCGGTGGCACCTATGGAGTTCCGTGCCAGCGAACCGACAACGGTGACCGTCTCCTACAGTTCTGTTCAGATAATCATTTGTTTCTTGTAAGCACTAACTTTAAACACAAGGAGAGACACTGTTTAACCTGGCGACCCCCATCATCAAACCAACGCTGGACACAAATAGACCACATAGCAATAAGCTATCGTTGGCGTGGGTCGGTAGGAGATTGTCGCTCCTTCTGGAACACGTGTGTAGATACCGATCACGCACTGGTCCGGGCTCGTGTGTGCTTACGACTGAACGGACGTAGGAAACAGCTGGCGGTAAAACCATCACGTCCCCAGCTCGATCAGGAAACTAAATCCCTATTTGAGGAAGAACTAGCTAAACGCATATCTGAGTTCGACAGCTGTGCTCACCCTGGAGAAGCCTGGAAGAATATTCAGTCAGCTATAGATACAGCTGTAAAAGCTGTGAATAAGGTAAATCCAAAGGTGAGTAAAAACCACTGGATTTCGACTGCCTCATCCGAACTGATAGATGCTAGAAGACTTATTCCGGCGAGCTCCGAATTCAATGAGGAGCGAAAGCTGCACAAAAGGAAACTTACTAAAAGTCTCCGCAAGGACCGTGAACAGTGGTGGGTGACAAAGGCGAAAGAGATGGAAAAAGCATCGGCGATAGGCAACACTTTAGACTCATCAGGGAAAAGGGTGGGAGAAGGCAAATCATAAGTGAGACAATCTCTGAGAAAAATGGCTCCTTAATTAGCTCCCAGGATAGACGACTTGAACGCTGGAAAGAACACTTTGAGGAGCAATTTAATTTGCCTACAGCCACGCTGAACCTTCCGGACATCCAACACCTCCCCGAATGGGATATAGACACTGGTCCGCCGTCTGTAAGTGAGGTCACAAAAGCTATCAGTAATTTGAAACGAGGCAAAGCGGCAGGACCCGACGGAATTATTCCGGAGGTGTTTAAATATGGGGGTGACATACTAGTTTGTAGATTAACTGAGGTACTAGGCAAAGTCTGGGAATCAGAGACAGTTCCATCAGACTGGGGTAAGTCACTTATTATACCGATATTCAAGAAGGGAAACAAGTCCTCGTGTGATAATCATAGGGGGATCAGCCTAACGAACATAGTCTCTAAAATCCTAGGCTCAGTAATCATGCATAGACTAAGCAGAACTCGGGAGGAACAGACAAGGGAAAATCAAGCAGGCTTTAGACCAGGTAGAGGGTGCATAGATCATATCTTCACTCTTCGACAGATTCTAGAACATAGACACACTTTTCGGCGTCCAACAATTGCCATATTTCTTGACTTGAAGGCGGCCTTCGACTCCGTGGATCGAAAGGTACTATGGCAATGTCTGACTGTGAAGGGAGTGCCAAGAAAGTACATTGCACTAATCAAGGCACTCTATTCAAACTCACGTAGTCGTGTAAGGGCTTATGGGGAATTGTCATCTGAATTGGTAACAACCAGTGGTGTCCGACAGGGATGTCCACTTTCCCCATTTCTGTTTAACTTCATCATAGATATGCTGATGGAAGTATCCTTAACTGAACGTAACGACTTAGGAATCGACTTGTTACCAGGGAATAGTCTTATGGACTTAGAATATGCAGATGACATAGTCCTGTTAGGGGAGGATGCTGACAAAATGCAGAGTCTTCTGAACACCTTGAGCAGCAATCTTCGTATGTTTGGCATGCGATTCGCCCCTGTAAAATGTAAGATGCTGCTACAGGACTGGACCACGTCAACTTAGTGATAGGGAGTGAAGTGATAGAACATGTTGACCACTTCACCTATTTGGGAAGTTGTATTAGCACCAACGGACTGATTGGCGATGAAATCTCAGCACGGATCCGAAAAGCTCGAGCTGCTTTCGCTGACTTACACCATCTCTGGCGTAGGCGTGACATCCGGTTATCAACCAAGGGACGTGTGTACTGCTCAACAGTTCTCTCCGTCCTTGTCTCTGGCTCTGAAACATGGCCAACACGAGTTGAAGACATGAAAAGATTGACTGTTTTTGATCATAAATGTCTACGACAACTTTCGCACGTTAGGTGGTTTAATAAGGTAAGAAATGTTGACGTTAGGCGTAGGGAAAAAGGAGAAATAAATCGACAAGGATATAAAGTTACATAGTTTGAGATGGATAGGTCACGTGCTGCACACATCAAACTATTGTATCTGCCGAGAGGCACTACCAAATGATATAGGTACAGGTTCCAAAAAAAGAAAGTGGAGGCCAAACAAAATAAAAGAATCAATCCATGAAATTCTTGAAAGTTAAATTGAGTCCGCCAGGGAGATGCAGAATTCCGGGATGCCAGTTTACGCCGTCTCTGGCGTAGACGTGATATCCGACTGGCTATCGATCGAAGGGCGTGTATACTGCTCAGCAGTCCGCTCCTCCTCCTTTAAGGATGTGAGACCTAGCCATTGAAAGTGGAAGACATGAAAAGGTTGGCTAGCTGTCTTTGAGCTTAAGTGCCTGCGTTCTATCTACAGTGTTAGGTATAATGATAAGATGAGCAGTATCGAAGTTCGGCGTCGGTCAAGTGCTAGATAAGGAGGGGAAATCAATCGATGAGGTTGTGAAGCAGTTACACCGATTGAGGTGGTTAAGACAAGTGTTACGTATACCTATGCATAGCCTTCCTTGACGGGCAATGTTAGCTAACAGGATGGATCAGATCGGAAAAGAGCTGGCGGCGGTCAAACCAAGACATGGCCTCATCAATCATTGAAATCCACAACAGTTAGTTGAAACCACGTCGGAAGGTGCAGACTTCCTAACTGGGGTCCTCGGGATAGTAAAAACCAATGGCTGGAGACAATAGGTGACATGGCTCAAAATCGTTGTCAATGGCGCAGATGTATTCAGTCTTTGTTATCTTTCATATTTCTTTCTACCATTACCCATTCTGTTTCACTCTTATACTTGTCAAACTCTATTGATTCTCTTCACTCATCTTGTCTACCTTTGTGTGCTATTTGGAACGTGGTAACTCGAACTGCTGCACTTCGGTGCCAAGTTCTATGTTGAATCCAGACAGAAAAGGCGAATGATAAATGAAACAATCTCTTGGAAAAATTGCACCGTAATTAGCTCTCATGATAGACGATTGGAAAGAACACTTTGAGGAGCAGTTTAATTGGCCTAGAGTCACGCCCAACTTACCAAGCATCCAACACCTCCCTGAATGGGATATAAACACAGGTCCTCCGTCCCTAACTGAGATTACTAAGGCTGTCACTAGTCTGAAACGTGGCAAAGCAGCAGGACATGATGGAACGACTCCACAGGTGTTTAAAGACGGGGGAGACAGTTTACTGTCTGGGTTAACTTAGGTACTAGAGTGTATGAGAATCAGAGAAAGTCCCGTTGGATTTGTGTAAGTCATTGATTATTCCAATATAAAAGAAGGGAGACAAGTCTTCCTGTGATAATCACAGGGGATTAGGTTGACTAATATGATAACTTAAGTTCTAGGCTCAATAATAATCGGTGCTCGGGAGACACAAACACGAGAGAACCAGGCAGGCAGGAAGAGGAAGTATCGGTCATATCTTCACCATTCGAGAAATTCTGGAACACAGGCATACCTACTGGCGTCCAACAGTTGTCATATTTTTCGACCTGAAAGCGGCACTCGATTCTGTCAACCGAGAGGTACTCTGGCGATGTTTAGCTGTAAAGGGAATCCCGGGAAAATACATTGTACTGATCAAGCCACTCACTCAACTCGAACTCATACAGACAGCCAGGTGAGAGATTACGGCGAGTTGAAACTGAATTGGTGACAACTAGTGGTATCCGTCAGGGACGCCCACTATCCTTATTTCTATTCAGTTTCATCATAGATGTATTCATGGAAGTGACCCTAACTGCTGGCTTCAGCGACTTAAGGACTGATTTGTTACCAGGGGAAAGCCTTGCTGACTTAGAATATGCAGATGATATAGTCCTTCTGGGTGAAGACGCTGACAAAATGCACTCTTCGGAATGCCTTGAGCTGCGGATGTTCGGCATGGAGCTACAGGACTGGAATACATTGACTCCTAGCTTATAAATAGGGAGTGAAGTGGGAGAGCACGTTCACTTATTTGGTAAGTTGCATCAGCCAGCGCTACGGGTTGATCGCCGACGAAATCTCATCACAGACACAGAGGGCTTGTTTCGCATATGCCAGTTTACGCCGTCTCTGGCGTAGACGTGATATCCGACTGGCTATCGATCGAAGGGCGTGTATACTGCTCAGCAGTCCGCTCCTCCTCCTTTAAGGATGTGAGACCTAGCCATTGAAAGTGGAAGACATGAAAAGGTTGGCTAGCTGTCTTTGAGCTTAAGTGCCTACGTTCTATCTACAGTGTTAGGTATAATGATAAGATGAGCAGTATCGAAGTTCGGCGTCGGTCAAGTGCTAGATAAGGAGGGGAAATCAATCGATGAGGTTGTGAAGCAGTTACACCGATTGAGGTGGTTAAGACAAGTGTTACGTATACCTATGCATAGCCTTCCTTGACGGGCAATGTTAGCTAACAGGATGGATCAGATCGGAAAAGAGCTGGCGGCGGTCAAACCAAGACATGGCCTCATCAATCATTGAAATCCACAACAGTTAGTTGAAACCACGTCGGAAGGTGCAGACTTCCTAACTGGGGTCCTCGGGATAGTAAAAACCAATGGCTGGAGACAATAGGTGACATGGCTCAAAATCGTTGTCAATGGCGCAGATGTATTCAGTCTTTGTTATCTTTCATATTTCTTTCTACCATTACCCATTCTGTTTCACTCTTATACTTGTCAAACTCTATTGATTCTCTTCACTCATCTTGTCTACCTTTGTGTGCTATTTGGAACGTGGTAACTCGAACTGCTGCACTTCGGTGCCAAGTTCTATGTTGAATCCAGACAGAAAAGGCGAATGATAAATGAAACAATCTCTTGGAAAAATTGCACCGTAATTAGCTCTCATGATAGACGATTGGAAAGAACACTTTGAGGAGCAGTTTAATTGGCCTAGAGTCACGCCCAACTTACCAAGCATCCAACACCTCCCTGAATGGGATATAAACACAGGTCCTCCGTCCCTAACTGAGATTACTAAGGCTGTCACTAGTCTGAAACGTGGCAAAGCAGCAGGACATGATGGAACGACTCCACAGGTGTTTAAAGACGGGGGAGACAGTTTACTGTCTGGGTTAACTTAGGTACTAGAGTGTATGAGAATCAGAGAAAGTCCCGTTGGATTTGTGTAAGTCATTGATTATTCCAATATAAAAGAAGGGAGACAAGTCTTCCTGTGATAATCACAGGGGGATTAGGTTGACTAATATGATAACTTAAGTTCTAGGCTCAATAATAATCGGTGCTCGGGAGACACAAACACGAGAGAACCAGGCAGGCAGGAAGAGGAAGTATCGGTCATATCTTCACCATTCGAGAAATTCTGGAACACAGGCATACCTACTGGCGTCCAACAGTTGTCATATTTTTCGACCTGAAAGCGGCACTCGATTCTGTCAACCGAGAGGTACTCTGGCGATGTTTAGCTGTAAAGGGAATCCCGGGAAAATACATTGTACTGATCAAGCCACTCACTCAACTCGAACTCATACAGACAGCCAGGTGAGAGATTACGGCGAGTTGAAACTGAATTGGTGACAACTAGTGGTATCCGTCAGGGACGCCCACTATCCTTATTTCTATTCAGTTTCATCATAGATGTATTCATGGAAGTGACCCTAACTGCTGGCTTCAGCGACTTAAGGACTGATTTGTTACCAGGGGAAAGCCTTGCTGACTTAGAATATGCAGATGATATAGTCCTTCTGGGTGAAGACGCTGACAAAATGCACTCTTCGGAATGCCTTGAGCTGCGGATGTTCGGCATGGAGCTACAGGACTGGAATACATTGACTCCTAGCTTATAAATAGGGAGTGAAGTGGGAGAGCACGTTCACTTATTTGGTAAGTTGCATCAGCCAGCGCTACGGGTTGATCGCCGACGAAATCTCATCACAGACACAGAGGGCTTGTTTCGCATATGCCAGTTTACGCCGTCTCTGGCGTAGACGTGATATCCGACTGGCTATCGATCGAAGGGCGTGTATACTGCTCAGCAGTCCGCTCCTCCTCCTTTAAGGATGTGAGACCTAGCCATTGAAAGTGGAAGACATGAAAAGGTTGGCTAGCTGTCTTTGAGCTTAAGTGCCTACGTTCTATCTACAGTGTTAGGTATAATGATAAGATGAGCAGTATCGAAGTTCGGCGTCGGTCAAGTGCTAGATAAGGAGGGGAAATCAATCGATGAGGTTGTGAAGCAGTTACACCGATTGAGGTGGTTAAGACAAGTGTTACGTATACCTATGCATAGCCTTCCTTGACGGGCAATGTTAGCTAACAGGATGGATCAGATCGGAAAAGAGCTGGCGGCGGTCAAACCAAGACATGGCCTCATCAATCATTGAAATCCACAACAGTTAGTTGAAACCACGTCGGAAGGTGCAGACTTCCTAACTGGGGTCCTCGGGATAGTAAAAACCAATGGCTGGAGACAATAGGTGACATGGCTCAAAATCGTTGTCAATGGCGCAGATGTATTCAGTCTTTGTTATCTTTCATATTTCTTTCTACCATTACCCATTCTGTTTCACTCTTATACTTGTCAAACTCTATTGATTCTCTTCACTCATCTTGTCTACCTTTGTGTGCTATTTGGAACGTGGTAACTCGAACTGCTGCACTTCGGTGCCAAGTTCTATGTTGAATCCAGACAGAAAAGGCGAATGATAAATGAAACAATCTCTTGGAAAAATTGCACCGTAATTAGCTCTCATGATAGACGATTGGAAAGAACACTTTGAGGAGCAGTTTAATTGGCCTAGAGTCACGCCCAACTTACCAAGCATCCAACACCTCCCTGAATGGGATATAAACACAGGTCCTCCGTCCCTAACTGAGATTACTAAGGCTGTCACTAGTCTGAAACGTGGCAAAGCAGCAGGACATGATGGAACGACTCCACAGGTGTTTAAAGACGGGGGAGACAGTTTACTGTCTGGGTTAACTTAGGTACTAGAGTGTATGAGAATCAGAGAAAGTCCCGTTGGATTTGTGTAAGTCATTGATTATTCCAATATAAAAGAAGGGAGACAAGTCTTCCTGTGATAATCACAGGGGATTAGGTTGACTAATATGATAACTTAAGTTCTAGGCTCAATAATAATCGGTGCTCGGGAGACACAAACACGAGAGAACCAGGCAGGCAGGAAGAGGAAGTATCGGTCATATCTTCACCATTCGAGAAATTCTGGAACACAGGCATACCTACTGGCGTCCAACAGTTGTCATATTTTTCGACCTGAAAGCGGCACTCGATTCTGTCAACCGAGAGGTACTCTGGCGATGTTTAGCTGTAAAGGGAATCCCGGGAAAATACATTGTACTGATCAAGCCACTCACTCAACTCGAACTCATACAGACAGCCAGGTGAGAGATTACGGCGAGTTGAAACTGAATTGGTGACAACTAGTGGTATCCGTCAGGGACGCCCACTATCCTTATTTCTATTCAGTTTCATCATAGATGTACTCATGGAATTGACCCTAACTGCTGGCTTCAGCGACTTAAGGACTGATTTGTTACCAGGGGAAAGCCTTGCTGACTTAGAATATGCAGATGATATAGTCCTTCTGGGTGAAGACGCTGACAAAATGCACTCTTCGGAATGCCTTGAGCTGCGGATGTTCGGCATGGAGCTACAGGACTGGAATACATTGACTCCTAGCTTATAAATAGGGAGTGAAGTGGGAGAGCACGTTCACTTATTTGGTAAGTTGCATCAGCCAGCGCTACGGGTTGATCGCCGACGAAATCTCATCACAGACACAGAGGGCTTGTTTCGCATATGCCAGTTTACGCCGTCTCTGGCGTAGACGTGATATCCGACTGGCTATCGATCGAAGGGCGTGTATACTGCTCAGCAGTCCGCTCCTCCTCCTTTAAGGATGTGAGACCTAGCCATTGAAAGTGGAAGACATGAAAAGGTTGGCTAGCTGTCTTTGAGCTTAAGTGCCTGCGTTCTATCTACAGTGTTAGGTATAATGATAAGATGAGCAGTATCGAAGTTCGGCGTCGGTCAAGTGCTAGATAAGGAGGGGAAATCAATCGATGAGGTTGTGAAGCAGTTACACCGATTGAGGTGGTTAAGACAAGTGTTACGTATACCTATGCATAGCCTTCCTTGACGGGCAATGTTAGCTAACAGGATGGATCAGATCGGAAAAGAGCTGGCGGCGGTCAAACCAAGACATGGCCTCATCAATCATTGAAATCCACAACAGTTAGTTGAAACCACGTCGGAAGGTGCAGACTTCCTAACTGGGGTCCTCGGGATAGTAAAAACCAATGGCTGGAGACAATAGGTGACATGGCTCAAAATCGTTGTCAATGGCGCAGATGTATTCAGTCTTTGTTATCTTTCATATTTCTTTCTACCATTACCCATTCTGTTTCACTCTTATACTTGTCAAACTCTATTGATTCTCTTCACTCATCTTGTCTACCTTTGTGTGCTATTTGGAACGTGGTAACTCGAACTGCTGCACTTCGGTGCCAAGTTCTATGTTGAATCCAGACAGAAAAGGCGAATGATAAATGAAACAATCTCTTGGAAAAATTGCACCGTAATTAGCTCTCATGATAGACGATTGGAAAGAACACTTTGAGGAGCAGTTTAATTGGCCTAGAGTCACGCCCAACTTACCAAGCATCCAACACCTCCCTGAATGGGATATAAACACAGGTCCTCCGTCCCTAACTGAGATTACTAAGGCTGTCACTAGTCTGAAACGTGGCAAAGCAGCAGGACATGATGGAACGACTCCACAGGTGTTTAAAGACGGGGGAGACAGTTTACTGTCTGGGTTAACTTAGGTACTAGAGTGTATGAGAATCAGAGAAAGTCCCGTTGGATTTGTGTAAGTCATTGATTATTCCAATATAAAAGAAGGGAGACAAGTCTTCCTGTGATAATCACAGGGGATTAGGTTGACTAATATGATAACTTAAGTTCTAGGCTCAATAATAATCGGTGCTCGGGAGACACAAACACGAGAGAACCAGGCAGGCAGGAAGAGGAAGTATCGGTCATATCTTCACCATTCGAGAAATTCTGGAACACAGGCATACCTACTGGCGTCCAACAGTTGTCATATTTTTCGACCTGAAAGCGGCACTCGATTCTGTCAACCGAGAGGTACTCTGGCGATGTTTAGCTGTAAAGGGAATCCCGGGAAAATACATTGTACTGATCAAGCCACTCACTCAACTCGAACTCATACAGACAGCCAGGTGAGAGATTACGGCGAGTTGAAACTGAATTGGTGACAACTAGTGGTATCCGTCAAGGACGCCCACTATCCTTATTTCTATTCAGTTTCATCATAGATGTACTCATGGAATTGACCCTAACTGCTGGCTTCAGCGACTTAAGGACTGATTTGTTACCAGGGGAAAGCCTTGCTGACTTAGAATATGCAGATGATATAGTCCTTCTGGGTGAAGACGCTGACAAAATGCACTCTTCGGAATGCCTTGAGCTGCGGATGTTCGGCATGGAGCTACAGGACTGGAATACATTGACTCCTAGCTTATAAATAGGGAGTGAAGTGGGAGAGCACGTTCACTTATTTGGTAAGTTGCATCAGCCAGCGCTACGGGTTGATCGCCGACGAAATCTCATCACAGACACAGAGGGCTTGTTTCGCATATGCCAGTTTACGCCGTCTCTGGCGTAGACGTGATATCCGACTGGCTATCGATCGAAGGGCGTGTATACTGCTCAGCAGTCCGCTCCTCCTCCTTTAAGGATGTGAGACCTAGCCATTGAAAGTGGAAGACATGAAAAGGTTGGCTAGCTGTCTTTGAGCTTAAGTGCCTACGTTCTATCTACAGTGTTAGGTATAATGATAAGATGAGCAGTATCGAAGTTCGGCGTCGGTCAAGTGCTAGATAAGGAGGGGAAATCAATCGATGAGGTTGTGAAGCAGTTACACCGATTGAGGTGGTTAAGACAAGTGTTACGTATACCTATGCATAGCCTTCCTTGACGGGCAATGTTAGCTAACAGGATGGATCAGATCGGAAAAGAGCTGGCGGCGGTCAAACCAAGACATGGCCTCATCAATCATTGAAATCCACAACAGTTAGTTGAAACCACGTCGGAAGGTGCAGACTTCCTAACTGGGGTCCTCGGGATAGTAAAAACCAATGGCTGGAGACAATAGGTGACATGGCTCAAAATCGTTGTCAATGGCGCAGATGTATTCAGTCTTTGTTATCTTTCATATTTCTTTCTACCATTACCCATTCTGTTTCACTCTTATACTTGTCAAACTCTATTGATTCTCTTCACTCATCTTGTCTACCTTTGTGTGCTATTTGGAACGTGGTAACTCGAACTGCTGCACTTCGGTGCCAAGTTCTATGTTGAATCCAGACAGAAAAGGCGAATGATAAATGAAACAATCTCTTGGAAAAATTGCACCGTAATTGGCTCTCATGATAGACGATTGGAAAGAACACTTTGAGGAGCAGTTTAATTGGCCTAGAGTCACGCCCAACTTACCAAGCATCCAACACCTCCCTGAATGGGATATAAACACAGGTCCTCCGTCCCTAACTGAGATTACTAAGGCTGTCACTAGTCTGAAACGTGGCAAAGCAGCAGGACATGATGGAACGACTCCACAGGTGTTTAAAGACGGGGGAGACAGTTTACTGTCTGGGTTAACTTAGGTACTAGAGTGTATGAGAATCAGAGAAAGTCCCGTTGGATTTGTGTAAGTCATTGATTATTCCAATATAAAAGAAGGGAGACAAGTCTTCCTGTGATAATCACAGGGGGATTAGGTTGACTAATATGATAACTTAAGTTCTAGGCTCAATAATAATCGGTGCTCGGGAGACACAAACACGAGAGAACCAGGCAGGCAGGAAGAGGAAGTATCGGTCATATCTTCACCATTCGAGAAATTCTGGAACACAGGCATACCTACTGGCGTCCAACAGTTGTCATATTTTTCGACCTGAAAGCGGCACTCGATTCTGTCAACCGAGAGGTACTCTGGCGATGTTTAGCTGTAAAGGGAATCCCGGGAAAATACATTGTACTGATCAAGCCACTCACTCAACTCGAACTCATACAGACAGCCAGGTGAGAGATTACGGCGAGTTGAAACTGAATTGGTGACAACTAGTGGTATCCGTCAAGGACGCCCACTATCCTTATTTCTATTCAGTTTCATCATAGATGTACTCATGGAATTGACCCTAACTGCTGGCTTCAGCGACTTAAGGACTGATTTGTTACCAGGGGAAAGCCTTGCTGACTTAGAATATGCAGATGATATAGTCCTTCTGGGTGAAGACGCTGACAAAATGCACTCTTCGGAATGCCTTGAGCTGCGGATGTTCGGCATGGAGCTACAGGACTGGAATACATTGACTCCTAGCTTATAAATAGGGAGTGAAGTGGGAGAGCACGTTCACTTATTTGGTAAGTTGCATCAGCCAGCGCTACGGGTTGATCGCCGACGAAATCTCATCACAGACACAGAGGGCTTGTTTCGCATATGCCAGTTTACGCCGTCTCTGGCGTAGACGTGATATCCGACTGGCTATCGATCGAAGGGCGTGTATACTGCTCAGCAGTCCGCTCCTCCTCCTTTAAGGATGTGAGACCTAGCCATTGAAAGTGGAAGACATGAAAAGGTTGGCTAGCTGTCTTTGAGCTTAAGTGCCTGCGTTCTATCTACAGTGTTAGGTATAATGATAAGATGAGCAGTATCGAAGTTCGGCGTCGGTCAAGTGCTAGATAAGGAGGGGAAATCAATCGATGAGGTTGTGAAGCAGTTACACCGATTGAGGTGGTTAAGACAAGTGTTACGTATACCTATGCATAGCCTTCCTTGACGGGCAATGTTAGCTAACAGGATGGATCAGATCGGAAAAGAGCTGGCGGCGGTCAAACCAAGACATGGCCTCATCAATCATTGAAATCCACAACAGTTAGTTGAAACCACGTCGGAAGGTGCAGACTTCCTAACTGGGGTCCTCGGGATAGTAAAAACCAATGGCTGGAGACAATAGGTGACATGGCTCAAAATCGTTGTCAATGGCGCAGATGTATTCAGTCTTTGTTATCTTTCATATTTCTTTCTACCATTACCCATTCTGTTTCACTCTTATACTTGTCAAACTCTATTGATTCTCTTCACTCATCTTGTCTACCTTTGTGTGCTATTTGGAACGTGGTAACTCGAACTGCTGCACTTCGGTGCCAAGTTCTATGTTGAATCCAGACAGAAAAGGCGAATGATAAATGAAACAATCTCTTGGAAAAATTGCACCGTAATTAGCTCTCATGATAGACGATTGGAAAGAACACTTTGAGGAGCAGTTTAATTGGCCTAGAGTCACGCCCAACTTACCAAGCATCCAACACCTCCCTGAATGGGATATAAACACAGGTCCTCCGTCCCTAACTGAGATTACTAAGGCTGTCACTAGTCTGAAACGTGGCAAAGCAGCAGGACATGATGGAACGACTCCACAGGTGTTTAAAGACGGGGGAGACAGTTTACTGTCTGGGTTAACTTAGGTACTAGAGTGTATGAGAATCAGAGAAAGTCCCGTTGGATTTGTGTAAGTCATTGATTATTCCAATATAAAAGAAGGGAGACAAGTCTTCCTGTGATAATCACAGGGGGATTAGGTTGACTAATATGATAACTTAAGTTCTAGGCTCAATAATAATCGGTGCTCGGGAGACACAAACACGAGAGAACCAGGCAGGCAGGAAGAGGAAGTATCGGTCATATCTTCACCATTCGAGAAATTCTGGAACACAGGCATACCTACTGGCGTCCAACAGTTGTCATATTTTTCGACCTGAAAGCGGCACTCGATTCTGTCAACCGAGAGGTACTCTGGCGATGTTTAGCTGTAAAGGGAATCCCGGGAAAATACATTGTACTGATCAAGCCACTCACTCAACTCGAACTCATACAGACAGCCAGGTGAGAGATTACGGCGAGTTGAAACTGAATTGGTGACAACTAGTGGTATCCGTCAGGGACGCCCACTATCCTTATTTCTATTCAGTTTCATCATAGATGTACTCATGGAATTGACCCTAACTGCTGGCTTCAGCGACTTAAGGACTGATTTGTTACCAGGGGAAAGCCTTGCTGACTTAGAATATGCAGATGATATAGTCCTTCTGGGTGAAGACGCTGACAAAATGCACTCTTCGGAATGCCTTGAGCTGCGGATGTTCGGCATGGAGCTACAGGACTGGAATACATTGACTCCTAGCTTATAAATAGGGAGTGAAGTGGGAGAGCACGTTCACTTATTTGGTAAGTTGCATCAGCCAGCGCTACGGGTTGATCGCCGACGAAATCTCATCACAGACACAGAGGGCTTGTTTCGCATATGCCAGTTTACGCCGTCTCTGGCGTAGACGTGATATCCGACTGGCTATCGATCGAAGGGCGTGTATACTGCTCAGCAGTCCGCTCCTCCTCCTTTAAGGATGTGAGACCTAGCCATTGAAAGTGGAAGACATGAAAAGGTTGGCTAGCTGTCTTTGAGCTTAAGTGCCTACGTTCTATCTACAGTGTTAGGTATAATGATAAGATGAGCAGTATCGAAGTTCGGCGTCGGTCAAGTGCTAGATAAGGAGGGGAAATCAATCGATGAGGTTGTGAAGCAGTTACACCGATTGAGGTGGTTAAGACAAGTGTTACGTATACCTATGCATAGCCTTCCTTGACGGGCAATGTTAGCTAACAGGATGGATCAGATCGGAAAAGAGCTGGCGGCGGTCAAACCAAGACATGGCCTCATCAATCATTGAAATCCACAACAGTTAGTTGAAACCACGTCGGAAGGTGCAGACTTCCTAACTGGGGTCCTCGGGATAGTAAAAACCAATGGCTGGAGACAATAGGTGACATGGCTCAAAATCGTTGTCAATGGCGCAGATGTATTCAGTCTTTGTTATCTTTCATATTTCTTTCTACCATTACCCATTCTGTTTCACTCTTATACTTGTCAAACTCTATTGATTCTCTTCACTCATCTTGTCTACCTTTGTGTGCTATTTGGAACGTGGTAACTCGAACTGCTGCACTTCGGTGCCAAGTTCTATGTTGAATCCAGACAGAAAAGGCGAATGATAAATGAAACAATCTCTTGGAAAAATTGCACCGTAATTAGCTCTCATGATAGACGATTGGAAAGAACACTTTGAGGAGCAGTTTAATTGGCCTAGAGTCACGCCCAACTTACCAAGCATCCAACACCTCCCTGAATGGGATATAAACACAGGTCCTCCGTCCCTAACTGAGATTACTAAGGCTGTCACTAGTCTGAAACGTGGCAAAGCAGCAGGACATGATGGAACGACTCCACAGGTGTTTAAAGACGGGGGAGACAGTTTACTGTCTGGGTTAACTTAGGTACTAGAGTGTATGAGAATCAGAGAAAGTCCCGTTGGATTTGTGTAAGTCATTGATTATTCCAATATAAAAGAAGGGAGACAAGTCTTCCTGTGATAATCACAGGGGGATTAGGTTGACTAATATGATAACTTAAGTTCTAGGCTCAATAATAATCGGTGCTCGGGAGACACAAACACGAGAGAACCAGGCAGGCAGGAAGAGGAAGTATCGGTCATATCTTCACCATTCGAGAAATTCTGGAACACAGGCATACCTACTGGCGTCCAACAGTTGTCATATTTTTCGACCTGAAAGCGGCACTCGATTCTGTCAACCGAGAGGTACTCTGGCGATGTTTAGCTGTAAAGGGAATCCCGGGAAAATACATTGTACTGATCAAGCCACTCACTCAACTCGAACTCATACAGACAGCCAGGTGAGAGATTACGGCGAGTTGAAACTGAATTGGTGACAACTAGTGGTATCCGTCAAGGACGCCCACTATCCTTATTTCTATTCAGTTTCATCATAGATGTACTCATGGAATTGACCCTAACTGCTGGCTTCAGCGACTTAAGGACTGATTTGTTACCAGGGGAAAGCCTTGCTGACTTAGAATATGCAGATGATATAGTCCTTCTGGGTGAAGACGCTGACAAAATGCACTCTTCGGAATGCCTTGAGCTGCGGATGTTCGGCATGGAGCTACAGGACTGGAATACATTGACTCCTAGCTTATAAATAGGGAGTGAAGTGGGAGAGCACGTTCACTTATTTGGTAAGTTGCATCAGCCAGCGCTACGGGTTGATCGCCGACGAAATCTCATCACAGACACAGAGGGCTTGTTTCGCATATGCCAGTTTACGCCGTCTCTGGCGTAGACGTGATATCCGACTGGCTATCGATCGAAGGGCGTGTATACTGCTCAGCAGTCCGCTCCTCCTCCTTTAAGGATGTGAGACCTAGCCATTGAAAGTGGAAGACATGAAAAGGTTGGCTAGCTGTCTTTGAGCTTAAGTGCCTGCGTTCTATCTACAGTGTTAGGTATAATGATAAGATGAGCAGTATCGAAGTTCGGCGTCGGTCAAGTGCTAGATAAGGAGGGGAAATCAATCGATGAGGTTGTGAAGCAGTTACACCGATTGAGGTGGTTAAGACAAGTGTTACGTATACCTATGCATAGCCTTCCTTGACGGGCAATGTTAGCTAACAGGATGGATCAGATCGGAAAAGAGCTGGCGGCGGTCAAACCAAGACATGGCCTCATCAATCATTGAAATCCACAACAGTTAGTTGAAACCACGTCGGAAGGTGCAGACTTCCTAACTGGGGTCCTCGGGATAGTAAAAACCAATGGCTGGAGACAATAGGTGACATGGCTCAAAATCGTTGTCAATGGCGCAGATGTATTCAGTCTTTGTTATCTTTCATATTTCTTTCTACCATTACCCATTCTGTTTCACTCTTATACTTGTCAAACTCTATTGATTCTCTTCACTCATCTTGTCTACCTTTGTGTGCTATTTGGAACGTGGTAACTCGAACTGCTGCACTTCGGTGCCAAGTTCTATGTTGAATCCAGACAGAAAAGGCGAATGATAAATGAAACAATCTCTTGGAAAAATTGCACCGTAATTAGCTCTCATGATAGACGATTGGAAAGAACACTTTGAGGAGCAGTTTAATTGGCCTAGAGTCACGCCCAACTTACCAAGCATCCAACACCTCCCTGAATGGGATATAAACACAGGTCCTCCGTCCCTAACTGAGATTACTAAGGCTGTCACTAGTCTGAAACGTGGCAAAGCAGCAGGACATGATGGAACGACTCCACAGGTGTTTAAAGACGGGGGAGACAGTTTACTGTCTGGGTTAACTTAGGTACTAGAGTGTATGAGAATCAGAGAAAGTCCCGTTGGATTTGTGTAAGTCATTGATTATTCCAATATAAAAGAAGGGAGACAAGTCTTCCTGTGATAATCACAGGGGGATTAGGTTGACTAATATGATAACTTAAGTTCTAGGCTCAATAATAATCGGTGCTCGGGAGACACAAACACGAGAGAACCAGGCAGGCAGGAAGAGGAAGTATCGGTCATATCTTCACCATTCGAGAAATTCTGGAACACAGGCATACCTACTGGCGTCCAACAGTTGTCATATTTTTCGACCTGAAAGCGGCACTCGATTCTGTCAACCGAGAGGTACTCTGGCGATGTTTAGCTGTAAAGGGAATCCCGGGAAAATACATTGTACTGATCAAGCCACTCACTCAACTCGAACTCATACAGACAGCCAGGTGAGAGATTACGGCGAGTTGAAACTGAATTGGTGACAACTAGTGGTATCCGTCAAGGACGCCCACTATCCTTATTTCTATTCAGTTTCATCATAGATGTACTCATGGAATTGACCCTAACTGCTGGCTTCAGCGACTTAAGGACTGATTTGTTACCAGGGGAAAGCCTTGCTGACTTAGAATATGCAGATGATATAGTCCTTCTGGGTGAAGACGCTGACAAAATGCACTCTTCGGAATGCCTTGAGCTGCGGATGTTCGGCATGGAGCTACAGGACTGGAATACATTGACTCCTAGCTTATAAATAGGGAGTGAAGTGGGAGAGCACGTTCACTTATTTGGTAAGTTGCATCAGCCAGCGCTACGGGTTGATCGCCGACGAAATCTCATCACAGACACAGAGGGCTTGTTTCGCATATGCCAGTTTACGCCGTCTCTGGCGTAGACGTGATATCCGACTGGCTATCGATCGAAGGGCGTGTATACTGCTCAGCAGTCCGCTCCTCCTCCTTTAAGGATGTGAGACCTAGCCATTGAAAGTGGAAGACATGAAAAGGTTGGCTAGCTGTCTTTGAGCTTAAGTGCCTACGTTCTATCTACAGTGTTAGGTATAATGATAAGATGAGCAGTATCGAAGTTCGGCGTCGGTCAAGTGCTAGATAAGGAGGGGAAATCAATCGATGAGGTTGTGAAGCAGTTACACCGATTGAGGTGGTTAAGACAAGTGTTACGTATACCTATGCATAGCCTTCCTTGACGGGCAATGTTAGCTAACAGGATGGATCAGATCGGAAAAGAGCTGGCGGCGGTCAAACCAAGACATGGCCTCATCAATCATTGAAATCCACAACAGTTAGTTGAAACCACGTCGGAAGGTGCAGACTTCCTAACTGGGGTCCTCGGGATAGTAAAAACCAATGGCTGGAGACAATAGGTGACATGGCTCAAAACCGTTCCCTCTTTGCGATTTTAAATATTTTTTAAAATTTGATTGTTCTACCGTATTACTACTCTTTTTGGCCACATGTGTTTGGGTCCGTTTTAACTTTCTTCTCTTGCCTTGTGTGCTACAAGAAGTGTGGTAACTCGAACTTCTGCACATCGGTGCAAAGTTCTGTATTGGAACCAATCAGTCACCTTATTATTTGAGAAATACTAGGTTCAAAATTAGAACGGCAACAACACGCAGACTGTTTCAGACAATCATTTTCCTGATTACGCTGAATACTTCGTTTTGATGCGGTGTGAGAAATTTTTAAGGTAGTTGTGTTCTCTGAGCTGGATGTGTGACTTATTTAGGTAAACCATCTAACTCAGTAAACACAACTACATGAAAATCATCCACCAGAGCTAAAATTCTCCTCCATTATATCTAGTGGTGAAACTTAAACGCAGTTAAAGCTCGCTACCCTCTGACTGTCATATTAACGCTAAATATAATGTTTTAGTGGAGGGTGACTGATGACACATTCTGGCCAGCTCTGCGTGAAGTCACCATAGCGAAATTATCATCAAAACATGAAGATATTGCGTCAGCGGCTGCTAATACCAACTGTCAACCTGGGATTGTTGTGATACATAAGGACCGATGGATGAAGATATCATCCAGCGGATTGTACAAGCACACAGTCTATCACGAAAATATGAAAGATAGGGACCCTGGCTAAAGCTTTCTCCTACGCTAATTAACCTGCTGTTTTCAGAAGTGACAGCTTGTACTAACTCCTAGTTCAATACAAATATCTTCATGGTGAAATACTGACTTAGGTTGGGAATACACTGAGCAGCATAATTACACGAAAGTTCAGTAATTCATTATACTACAAGCAGTCAGATGCAGATGATAAACACTAAAAGCTCTTTCAGTTATTGTACGCAAGAAACATTGACTAAGAGTTTACGCTTTGTTCAAGAAAAAGAAACAACTTATAGGCAACGATTCATCGGATAACCGAAAGAAAAGTCAAGATTTATTGGCACTGCAATTTTCACATTAAAAACTAGATCACTGGTTTAGCTTAACAATATGCAACAGCGAAAATCACTTTATTTAAGCGGATATATATTGAGAATATTTAAAATTGTCAGCATCGTCTCGGGGTTCGACGACGAGGAGCAGCTTTAATAATATTATCGACGCGAATGATCATCTCCGCAGCTTCCGAAGCTGATGTCAACAAATGATGTTTGACATCGTATGATTCAATTATCCCAAGTTTATTCATATCAGCAATAGTTCCATTGTTCATATCTGAAAGAGAAGGAAAAAATGGGGCTAAGATTATTATTGAAAGAATAGATTGAAAAGTTCCTCTCACCAACCTAATGAAAAAAAATATTTTATGCTATTCTTTTGTCTTCTAAATGTCTGAATGGGAATTCTTGTTATCATGAAAAAACATCTAAAATAGAATCGTCTCTCTAGTTATGTGATAGTAAGGTTGTCTCGACTATGCTTGCAATGCCAATTGCGATATTGAATATGAGTTCGTATGTAGTTAAACCAAAATCGGACATTTCATCAGTTACTTGGACTCAAATTACCAACGAGAGTTAAACAGACCTGTAAAATTTTACTCAAAAAGTACATTGCAACGTTACAGTAAAAAATGCCCTTTATGAGTTCAGTCCTCAACCAACTTTTGTACTATACACACTCTAACGATGTGGAGAAACGGGGGAACTCTCAGTCTACCTTTCAAAACGGGAAAAGTCACACAGCATAGAATCATCCAGCAGGTTAATAACTGACATCATCATTAGGGCCAACTAACAGATCCAAAATGCTATCAAAGGATGCAATAGTCCCAAGTTCTCTGAACATTAGTAATAGGGGCACAACAATGGCGAATTCTCTTCCATGGAAACTAAAGATATTCAAACTCATTTATGTGTAACTGTCTCGTTTTCACTAGGCATAAAAGTTTACCAATAATTCGTTACATGTTTCTTAGTCTGCCCAGTACACAAACATTTACAAGCAAAATATACAAGGAATCAATATACTTACCCAAACCCATGCTATTTTTTCCATTTGCGTGAGCAGCTCGCAACTGAGAAATTAAGTCAGCACTATCGTAACCTCCATTATCAGCTATAATAGTAGGTAAACGCCTCAGAGCTCGTGCAAAGGCCTCCATAGCTAAAGATATTTTCCCTGGAGTCTTAGCAGCACCCTGGGCTACTGCCTCCGCCATCAACATTTCCATAGCTCCACCACCACACACTGTTCGAGGATTTTTAACAGTCAGCGCCAATACACACAAAGCGTCATGTAGAGAACGCTCTGCTTCAGCCAAAATACTTTTTGTTGCTCCTCGCAAAACTATTGTGCAAGCTTCACCTAAAGCGACACCACTGAATCGCAGCAATTTATCTTCCCCAATAGTTACCTATCAAAGTGAAATAAATTAATAAATACAAACATGGGTAAAGTGCACGACAACTTAAACATGTACGTTTTTCCATAAAACACTCGCAACACAATATTCAAATCAATGTAATCATTAGCTTTTTTGTTGATACACTACTGGCAATAGTGTGTTCATTATTATTTATTCGACCAGGCACACAATTGATGTGCCCAAAATATTCACAACAATAAAACACAGCTAACAAAAAAGTTCGAACTTATTCGACCTGGCCGGGTCAAGTAATATAATCAGCACTAATCAATTAAGGCAGTTACTCCAAATCAGGCAGTAACTTCAAGGATGATTTATGTCTTCTATCCCTCTAACTACAACCAGGCCAAAACTCACAAGTAGGCATAAACGTAAGTAAACACATGACATAAGGTGCACACAAATAAGACAAAGGCGATGAGATACACGACAACAAACGCCAATCATCATCAATGGGATAAATCTGATAGTAGTCGTCTTTTATACTCACCTGAGCAGCATCGTTTCGACTACAGGAGACAGGATTAGATGGGAAAAGCAAGCCAGGCGCGAATCACACTGAAATCAGTGTGGGGATCTGCAGTGATCAGCACAAGAACACACAGATTCAAAGTTTTAATACTAATACCAAGTGAGTGTCAGAAAAGGATAAGAAACAAAAAACCCGCGTCGGTGAACCAAACGAGAGCCTACTGCTCAATCAATATGCGGAAGGAAATCGAGGTGGGTTGGGCATATGCTGAGGGGCCCCTCTGATTGACGTGACACGCCAGGATGTCAACTGAAACCCTATTGGGAAGCGACATATTAGTTGTCCGTATGTGACACAAGAGATCACATGAGGTGGAAGTCAGAGTTTATGGGCAACCGTGAACACTGAAATGATGTCTGGCATTTCACTCTAAAACCAAGGGACAAATGATGATAATAAAAGAACAATAACACTGATACTCACCTCTTCTATCAGTTCACAGTGTCCTAACTTCGTGGTTTCAGGAGAGTCAAACGTTGATACGATTTCGCCACCGGTAACAAGAGCCAATCTTTCTACACCTTCGAAATCTGCATGTTCAATAGCCATAATGCCAGCATCAGCAAACAATTGCTCCGGATAATTATATATTAATTGTCTGGAAGTAAGATTCCCAGGTTATATTGTTAGGTACACAGTAAAGTGAATATATATATATATATATATATATATATATATATATATATTCGAGATGCTTTACATTTATAACTAAATTAGGGGCAGTCTTCAAATATAATTCGGTTTGCTAACATGGATGACAGACCGCTACATAATCACGGAAAAATTAACACATTCAGCCAAAATTCATTTGGAATTTTCTAATGATTATACGAAACAGCAATACTTAAAAATATTTCTATATTACCTAAGGATAACTACAAGCAACTGTTAATCCAGCAACTATGAAGATATTTAAAATCGACTGAAGAAATATACTTACACCAAGTTTCAGCCCAAATTCTAGGGAACCGCATGAATTACTGCTCTAGGCTCTAAAGCAGTGTATTTCCCTAAAATGGCTTTGACCACTACACAGATTTGCAGTATCACTGATCAAAAAATATGCACATGTGTATTGTAGTAGATTAAGTTTTAGTCGCATTTTTGGATGCCAAAAGCTTAATGCTATAAAATTCCGTGTCAGCAGGTCTGCACCTATTCATTGTTATGCTTCTGACCATTCCTATGTACATGACAGACTAACTTATTGACGTAAGACTTTGTACATGAGTATACCAGTTGAAATTGTTACGCTTCAGAGAAGCACATAGAAGTCGAGAATAGGTATGTAATAAAATTACACTGAAGAAACAATAACTAGGTGCGATGGAGATCTCGAGAATCCAGAATATGACAAGTATTGAATATATCTGTACCACTGCGAACGACTTTGAGCTGTCTGACAACAAACTCAGCATCATGAGGACTTTGTTAGACAGCCTACGTGGTTCAAGCTAGTAGTCAAGGTCTTCAAGAATTGGTATCATTCATAACTTACCCGTTTCTAAACATCTCATAGCCTAGTCTAACTTACGTCGACATGGTTCGTCGAGTAAGGCCGGTATGCTTAGAACATGCCCTAGTCATATCAAATTGGTGGTTTTACCACCCTGTACAGTGGCTTTTTTCACTTTTTAAACAACCCATCCCTAGTCCTATTATTACTGAAAGAAAGCACTTATAGTCCAGAACTGCTAGTCTTTTTACGACTTTTTCTTTTAACACCTATTTTAGCGTTTTCATACATAAGGGACAGAATCTTTTTACTCAGAATCAATCAAAATATACTCCAGTAACAAATCAATCTCTGAAGAATTGAAGCCGACTAAGGTCACATGTAACAGGTGTCGTTGGACAGTCCTGATGGAGGCCATCGGTATTATCACTTCAGATGACAACCAACCATTAGCTATTAAATGGCTTCATAACTTTGAGTAGAGAGCATAGTACACTACATAATTTTGGCACAACACATTCGGAGTTAGATTGCGATTTCAGATCAATGAGGTTAAGTTCCATCTTCATGTAAAGAAACACGCCAGGTGAGGGACACGAATGGGCATGTCCATTTTCCAGAACCTATCGGAGGATGGAGATAAGCTTAATGGACCCACATTCGGGGTTAAAGCTCATTTTTTTCCTCAGCTTCGTTTTTCCAGCAACATATTTGGTCTAGATAGCATAATATTAGAGTCTGATCATCCTGGGACGACGCAATATGTTCATGAAAGGTTTGACAAAACCTACTACAGTGGAAATTGTATCTACTTTAGTCTCAGAATAATGTTCAGAGTGGAGTTCGTCATAAGATGACAATTATCATTCATCAGCAAAATTACTTCACACACTCGAAAATGTAACATTATGAAGCACTCTAGTGCCTCTAAGTTGCAACTCAAGCACGAGTATCGATTGATATAAAACGATGTATAAAGTAATTCCACTTTGAGTTGCTACGACTTTCAGTGACAAGAAAAGAAATGGGGATGAATTCACGAGGGAAAAACGAAAAAGGTAGAGTAAACAAATAACTGAAACTAAACGACTAATGCAGGTGTGATTAAATTATAACGCAAGTAAATAAATGCATATAAAGACGAAACCAAAGTCTACCTGTTGATAAATACCGAACAGTTGTGCTTCAGGATTTTATCAACTTTGTCTTTCATTTTTTGTTTTTCAGCTAGCTCCAACTCAGCAACCTTTGAAACAGCATCTACTTGGATCTTGCTACCGAATACTTTGATTTTATCTGCATCCATAGGTGTATTAGCAATCAGAATTTTCGCTTTTTCAATACGCTTAGGTTGATTAACACCGGGACGTTTGTCCAGAAGAAATCCTTCATCCAAATACGAATCTGTCATAGTACCACCCAGTTTTTGAATTATCTATACATTGAATTGTGAGGTTAGTTGTGTGAAAAAATTATGATTGCGAAATTAATATGGACTGGCAACTTACTTGTATTGCATCTAGATTTCCACTCCCTTTCAGTCGAAGAACAGCGTCCACAGCTAAATTTGCAAAATGTTCTTTGTGTTGAGTCAGAAGCTTGGAGCTTAGTGTTGTACGTGCAATGCACATCAAACGTTCACGAAAGTGAGCATCTGACTGATTTGATAAGCATGCAGCTGAATCAAGAGCTGCTGCAGCCAACTTTGAAGCCTCCCGCCAACCCTGAACAATAGTCTGGGGATGAAGCTTAGCAGCAATCAGCTGTTCACCCTCCTAAATGGGAAAACAGAACAAAATGTGAAAACTTACAAATGAGAAAGTATCTGGAGTAAACATGAGAAAACAAAGCTTTTTACCTGATTCACTAATATATATGAACAGGCTAATCATATGTAACGTATGTACAAAAACTAGCTGCACAAGTTATTTCTGCCATTGTATGTTAGTAGGGAGTGAAAGTCATATAATTCAACCTTGTTATTTGTCATCCACAGTTGCAATCCAAACGATTACGATCAGGCAATAAAATTCAGTGAAGTAAGTAAGACCCTACACAGAACAGACAATATTTCAGTGATAGGCGTAATTTGTCCTAGATACAAAAATAAGATAGCTCTGGTTGACGCGTCTTGGAAACCACTTTTCTCATCGAAGTTGGGCGACCCTGCCCTCATTTTGCTATAACATCCAAGATTTACAAATACAGCATTTTGTTGGATGGATTTTTACTAGGAAACCTGGACGTAAATAATATGCTTGCGAATCTTCAACAAAATTTCATGAAACTTTGCACTACTGATGATTTAGACGCCGCAAAAAACTGGTCGTACAAAAGTAGTTTCCGAAATATCTTTTTGCACACAAATGAATATACTGGATTAGCAGTTAATATTAAAAGTGTAGATGGTGTCAATCGAACATATTAAGAAGAAATGCGTGTGGTTAAGATGCGCTATCTGTACGTCAAAAGGTCTTGGTAACCCAAAGTAAGACATGAATACTTGTTGAAACCCATAAGAAACCTGCTTGTTGCAGCACTTCATTTTAATGCTTATCCTTAACGAGTATAATGACGCAATAGGATTTATCACGTCAACCACTACTTTACAATTACAGCCTAATACTTTGACGAGGCTCAAGAATATAGAGGGAATTCGCAACTTACACGCAGTAGTTCTGCAGCCAGGACAGTGACTGAAGTTGTACCATCACCAACCTGGTCATCCTGAACTTTACTCATTTCTGAAAGAAAATAAATATTTCAGATGAGACATACCAACAAGGATTTTAGCTGCAGGATTATCCACACCAATTGACTTTAGTATGGTAGCACCGTCATTTGTAACTTCGACATTATCATCGGATGACAGGAGAATTTTGTCCATGCCCTTAGGGCCAAGTGTGGTTTTTACGAGGTCGCCAATTGCAATGGCTCCAATGAATGAAGACTTCAGTAAAAAGGTTATCAAATGATAGACTTACCATTCGAGCAGTTTCTGCTCTCTCCTCATCTGCGCCTGAGCTCAGAATGTTAATTGGTTGTAATGACAGCTGAAAAGTAAAGAAACGTTCAATAAAAAGTTAGGCTTTGTGGTGAAAAGGAAAAATATGCATGACTTTAGTGCAGTTAACAGACATTTGAGACTCCGCGAGTAGGAAAATGTAAAAGCCTGACCACTGGGAAAGGTCTGACTTAGTAATCAGAGAGTAATCTTCAGCTCAACTGTTGTATAGTCCACACCAGATGAATAGCAACGCTAACAGCCAAATACCGCTCAACCCGAACAAATTCATCCTTACATATATAAACGTTTCCCAATTTTAACCCTGCACTTTTAAACATCAAGTGAAATACAACAGTCTCGTGTGGATTCAATCACAACCGCAGAGTGATGATACCATAAAAACGCAGAAACAGAAGGCGAAACATGTTTCAGTTAACTGCCACACAAGTATATCGAGTTAGGTTGAGAGTTATATTACTACTCATTCTTTTACATTTCACTTTAAATTGTAAGGCATTTTCAGCTAAATGCCTATTTTCTGCAAAGTGTTGAATGTCATGGCAGATTATTCACTTATTTACACCCTGATATGATCAGCTGTAAATTGAAAAGCCTTATCAACTCTCTACCTACTCTTGGAATTGTTTACGAGCATAATCAAAACTAAGGATGTCTATACAACTATAATACTTTTGCACTTCACAATACTGCTCCAAAACACACAAACTTCAGTTTAGTCCTGCTTCACCCTAGCCAAATGGAATCGTGATTTTGACAATTTATTTTTTGGTACTTAAAACGTTTGCTTATTATTTCCGATGTCCGCGAGCAAGCACTTTCCGTAGAAGATCTCATGAATTTTAATAGCTCTTAGTAAGGATTTAAAGGAGAACATGTCAACTTATTTAACGATGCTTCTAACGTGTCATTCAGATGAACAGCTGACGAAGGAGAACGCTGATTTAACGTGGAAAAAAGGCGGTTTTATATTAGTCTATTAAAATGCTGAAAAAGAGTGGTCACATTTCATGACTTTACGTATGGTTTTGCATACTTTCTATAGCTTGAGGTAATTTAAAAACTGCCAGTCACAAGGAGAGCAGTTTTATTTTCAATAATTAGAGACCTTAGCAAGTCAGGCGGACTTTATTTTGAACTCACACATTTGACAGTCCCATAAAACTTGTCCCGCGCGAATACTTAAGCGCAGCAAATACCTTATTTAGGAAAGGAATGTTTCTATATCTGCAGTTTTAGTACATGTGAGACGGGGTGAAATTAACATACAATTTCCCATTTCATTACGAGAACAGTACATTCCGAGAAGTGCTGGACAAACATCCAGCCAAGACAATGTCTGCGAAGAACTTAGCAAGGGAAAGAAGCACGTACGTAACTCATTTTCTTACTCAGGTATTATGAACCGAACATTGAGGAAGCCTCACTTATTTGCTCAAATGCATAATTCCAATTATAAAGATAGAAGGCTATAGTTGCCTATGTTATTCCTTGCGATATATCTCTGAAAAGATCCAATTTTTCATTGGAAGCACCGATTGAGCGGTTACTAATGAATCAGGATAGGGGTCCCAGTCGTTGACCACACTGTGAGTGTATCTAAATTCCAAAGGCACTTTATTCAACCTGGGTTGTTGATTATGTTAGCTATTCAGTTCATTATCCCAAATTTCGAGGACCGTTTGAAATGCCCACACTGACCTGAACACCCACATGGCATGACTGCGTACAAGGAACCACTGTTTTGCACTAGGTTATATCTTCTAACTAAAGAGGCACAGTCCAATCGTCTAACATCACATCACCAGCGAATTCAGTCATTACGTCGATTTTCCGACCATTTTATAGGGTTTCTCTGCAAGATATTATATAAGGAGCAACTCACCATGGTTAACGATCTCGACCTTTTAGCACGCTAGGTGTTGACAACAAACTCAAAGAAACAACTCTCAATGTCCAATGTAAAATTCAAACATATTCGTTCGACGACTCCATATTAAGGTTAAAAATGACTATGGTTTTTCTTGAACTTCTAAAAAAACAAAGACAACGACTGGGATACGCTCTTAGTTTTGATATGAGAAGAGTCGCTTAACTAACATTCTGAAGAATTCATCCACTTCATTGTTCTCAGTATTCAAAACCTTTATACGCATGAAAGTTATTGCAGTTATTCCCTCCCTAAGTTCCAAGTAAAAAATCACAGCGATGTATCTGTACTTCACCCTGTTCTCAGAAGTCCTTTTTTAGATGGACCCACGATTGCCCATAAACTCTGACTTCCACCTCATGTGATCTCTTGTGTCACATACGGACAACTAATATGTCGCTTCCCAATAGGGTTTCAGTTGACATCCTGGTGTGTCACGTCAATCAGAGGGTCCCCTCAGCATATGCCCAACCCACCTCGATTTCCTTCCGCATATTGATTGAGCAGTAGGCTCTCGTTTGGTTCACCGACGCGGGTTTTTTGTTTCTTATCCTTTTCTGACACTCACTTGGTATTAGTATTAAAACTTTGAATCTGTGTGTTCTTGTGCTGATCACTGCAGATCCCCACACTGATTTCAGTGTGATTCGCGCCTGGCTTGCTTTTCCCATCTAATCCTGTCTCCTGTAGTCGAAACGATGCTGCTCAGGTGAGTATAAAAGACGACTACTATCAGATTTATCCCATTGATGATGATTGGCGTTTGTTGTCGTGTATCTCACACACACGTGGTCATGTTGCTTTCCTGGTTCGCTTTAAGTAACTTTGTGGCTTTCAAGACTTCTGTTTTTTCAACAGATATGCGTTCACTGGGAGTTCTTTGTTGGTAGCAATCTAAACAGGATACAGGTGGTCAATTAAAGAAATGATCATTTCCTGTGTTTCACTTTTATGGTATCTAGATTACTTTCAAGCGTCGGTGGCACAGCTGTAGAATGATCGCTGCCCGGTGCATTCCTCGCTAAGCCATTAATAAGACTGGTAGAGAGGGAAAGTAGGGTATGAGGCCGGCAACCCCATCCGGTTAAAAATAAACGCCACCGCTACCATATATTGAAGCCCCTAGCATGAAGCCTTATGTTCTGTTGGGAACGCTTAGGAATAAAAAAATAACGGTAAGATTACCTTCAGTATCTTTTACTGGTTTAATATGCTTTGACTAAATGTTTGTGAAGGCGTATTCGAACCGTGATCCACACATTAATATAATGCACCAAATTACTTACTCTTATTTTTCGAAGACTTTAGGCATGAACACCTAATAAGAATAAAAATACTAATGTTTACTATCTCGCAAAATGTATGCACTTAAATGTCTCTTAATATAATAAAAAGTCTCGTGATGCTGTCGAAAGTTGAGACTAAAGTGGTTCATGATAGTGAACTCTTGAACAAACAAATACTGGACTGCAGTCGTTTGTCCTGCCTCATCACAGTGTGGTCCGTCAAAGACCCCAATGTATGTAACTATCATTTTGAATTCTGCGGGACAGCATCTTGAAGCTCTTCGCGGCCATGGTTAAGAACGCTGAATTGATGGGGTAAAGAATACACATATGCTTCAAATGATGGGTTATATATTGCGGATGTTTACTCACGGTCTTCTGCGATCTTTTAAGTTGGCAAGAAAACAACTGCCCTAAAAAGCGAAGAATGATAAAAATATGAAGTGCTAGTTCGTGGAGCCGCTGACAAAAACCAGGGACATCTCAGTTTAACCCTGCATATTTCGATGATGGTCAGGGTAGCGCACGCCCGTATTCATCCTTACTCTTTGGGGGAATTTGTGTGTGGGTTTTTCCGGCTGCATGTCATCCTCGTATACTTTCGGCAACGTCATATTGGCCACACCGTCTCCATCACTGTCGTTGTCATCTGTGTGGAATAGATTACAGTTCTAGTTTGGAGAGCCCACTTCGGATCCACTCGCTTTCACGGGTTCCCATTGCTTCCGTACTATTCCTCCTCACTTCTTATGCATTTTGAATGTGCTTTCATCCGCAAATATGGTGCAGACATTCCATACTCCTATGTTCACCTTCGCTTTGATGGAAACATGGTGCATTGACCAGCGGCTTTCCGAATGGTTTATCAGGATGACGCCACTCGTCCTCAGATTGTGAAGTTCTTCTGATTGTGGCGACGAGTAAATTAACTGCGTCTGTCCTTCGATGTTCGATTGGACATGGTGTGTTTTTCACTGGTAGGTCCCTAATCCTAGGCCCAACCTTCCATCTTTCCAAGCCTTAAAGTCGCGTGGTGTACTAAGTGATGTCACCTTGAAGATTGTCAGTCAGTAGATTCTTTTTCACGAAATCGTAGTAATTCCATTAAAGATTTGGAGACCGCTGAAAGGGGGCACAGTCATGCTCTTGCAGCTGGCAGATCTCAGCTCTTTAGTATTGGCCAGAGGAGTGGATGCTTTCCATAAACTCAATGATGTGCGCGGCCGGTGCCGATTGACAAACAGCTGTCAATGCACATGACGCAGAATAGCAGCCCCTCGAGTTGTGACTCGGGTAAGTTTGTGTATCATAAAAATTTATGGCTTAAAAACCAGTATGAACTTACGCTTATCACCCATCAAGACTTCCCTTCTTTGTCAACAATATTTTCTTAGGTCTTAATACGAAAAGTTTCTCTCCTATAAATGTTTGCAGTAGCGTCAAAGCTAGAAATCTGAATACATATATCTAACACACCCGGAAAGGGGATTCATACGTCCTGTAAACGGTTCGGCGAAGTGACTCCCTGGGAAGTTGGGGCAATCATTTTTACTGAACTCCGTTGTTATAATGGGCTCTTCAAGTTACTGGCATCCTGTCAAGGACCTCACAACTTGAATCTTCGTCGAGTGATATTCGTTTGTTTGGTCATGATATTTATCGACATTAGAACAAACAACCCGTGCCTTTTCACTTTTCCTCAGTAAAAGACCCTGGTATCATGGAATACGAATACGACCTAGGTAGGGGATGAATTTCGAGTGCTGCCAATGCTTTCATGTAATCCTCCTACTATTAACCATTACAGAGTTTTTGTTATGTAATCTCAAATGGTCAAGAATAAATTTGCCGGAGATTTCGCCTCTTTCATGCGGCATGTCTTCAAACAGTCTGAGTCAATTAACATTTTATACACTATTTCTCATCCCAATGTATTTTAAAAGTTGAAGCATTTTGGAGGTTTAAGGGATTTTTGTATTTGCTGACTGCTGTCTTTGCTTCTCATTAATGGGAGGTGACTGTTAGCACTGACCCATCACTCAGCCTATGAGTTTGGTCATTCATTTCCGCGTCATGTAATTACCCCGGTGTTTCCAAGTGGTATAAGCCTTCCTCTGAGGCTAATGTACTAATTTTTTGAATTAAATTCGATTTTATTCCACGATTTTATTTTCCGGGAGTGAACCAACCAGGAACCGATTGTGAAACAAACAGGCAGGAAGAAATGGAGATGGACTGGCCATACACTGAGAAAACAGCCCACCAAGTGACATCACTAGACAAGCCATTGCTCGAGTGGAACCCGGAAGGGAAGCAGCGAGTCGGTCGTCAGTGTGTGGGTGACTTGGAGGAGGTCATGTGAAGAGGAGATGAAATCATGTGGGCAGACTTGGAGCGGGGTGAAAAAGTTGGCAGAAAACCGAAGGCAATGGAGACACGCAGCTGAAGCCCTATGTTCCTATAGGAATTAAAGGATATAATAATAATTATTCCTCGGTGAGTCAATCAGTAACATAGGTGTGAGAAACAGTCCCTTAACATGCTTGTCTTTTAGATATATTAGTGGTTCATGAACCTAGAATCTCGCTGTCATCCATGCGTAAACATTTTGAGACCATGTCAGTTGTGAGTCTTATAAGTCAACCCCACACGTTATGGTGATTAGAAAGGGTTCTTTCTGGGTGGGTTTGTTTTTTTCAAATGATATTTTCACCGTTTTCTCTTATCATCACCAACAATAAATCGTTATTTTTTGGGATTTTTAATTAAGATTAAAATGGTAGGAACCCTTCTTTAGCCTCACATTATGCAATGTGAACTGCCATCGATTGCACCTAAAACGGCATCATTTGCGCAACACCAGTTAACTATAAAGGCATGGTATTCCAGGTGGTTTCAACTAAACTTGATAACATATCGAACAGCAAGTTTAAGTTTGGTGCTTTAGAGCCAGGAAGTAAACGGTTTTGTTCGACCTTCAGAAATGAAACACGGAACACTTCCCGATGAATAGCCCAACTACATATGAATGGTTGGCATTTTAAAAGTTAGAAACAAGCACCTATGGTCCATTTTCCTCTTTTATCAACAAGATATTCTTCTCAACAGGATATCTTGTCTTCCTGGTAAAAACTTATAAAATCACTGCCTGAAAAACCAAAAGAAAGTATTAATGGGCTGGAATTAAGTCATCGAGCCACATACTCAGGAATAAGGTGAAACGCCTTACACTAAAAAACACGCGGAAGAATTGATCCTAAGGTCTATTATTCCCAGGTATTTATGAATTACACACCGGCGGATTCTCTTTTCTTGAAAATGAAAACGAAACTTTCATATTTATCAACAGATCAAATCCACTCAACTCCCATCCGGCTGGTCAGCAAAACACTGAATTTAATTTCAACAATAAAAAGAACGATAGGGATTTAGTCCTTCAAAAACTGAAATTATGTAGTCTAAATGACGGCTTATACTCACCGGTAAAATCTACAAATTCTTGCAGAGACAGAAATAGACATACTGATATTATTTAAGGTGATCATAACTGCCTAATGCCACTGACTATGATTACCACATTTTGTGTCCTTAACATAGGTGAAAATTTGCTGAGATAATTTCCCTTGAAGCCACACCATCACTGTACTACCGATATGATTACTTTTAGAAGACTTGATGCTACAGTCTCTTCGTATATCGTTGTTTATTCTCTTCCATTTTTTCAGGCACTGTACTGACACTCATCTATCAAAAAATGAGGACTGTATTAACCGCAACTTCGGTTTCTAAATATCACGGCATAATACTTTCGGGAGTCTCTTACCGATTTTCCCTTTCTTCAGTGGTAACCCGCATGTTAAGAACAAAGATGAATCCTGAAAAAAGGACCATGAAGAAATAATTTATTCTATAGATTTGGGGATCTCCAGGTTAACTTGTCGAACGTTGGTATCCTATCTTCCTATATTATTCATCTGTAAACAATAAAAACTCATACCGCCTTTGTAGTTGTTCGATATTTTACTTCCCCAAAGATATGTTTAGACTGTTTACACCAAAGACCCGGCCAAGAAGCGTTCACTCTATGTGTGGTTTGTAGCAAGGCGGTATGTTCACCAATCTACGTCCCACGTGATCTTGAAAGTGTCCCCAGTCATCCTGCCCGGAATGCTCTTACTGGTGTACAGCAGTACTCACTACGATAAACTTCATCTCATTTCACCAAGGAATTATTTGGAGAAAATCAATAATAAAATAGATGCTATTTCATCTTTCGTGCCTTACTGTAATGTGATTTTTGAAAATACTTTAAGGTCACGGAGCGTGTATTACTCTAAAACAACTGAAGTTAGAAGTCAAATCATGTTCTGTTAGAGCATACCTCCATAAAATCTGTCTGATGGCGTGCAAACCAACCGACTAGAAATTTCATGTTTTCGAGCATATGTTATGTTATCTGCCACCCACCTGCTAATCAGGCACTAAAAATTTCAAGCAAATTTATTCGCAAAATTCTCGTTAAAGGCAATAGCCAGGTAATAAGGGTGACATTGACATGGAACTAGCAACTAAACCATATAAAAAGTCATCACAGCTAAAATTCCAAGGAATGAAATTGAAGCCCTATGTCAATTTCCAGGTCTAACTACACTGGACCTCACGCTGTCCTTGGGAAGATTTTCAGAAACAATTTGTTCTAACTAACGCCAAAAACCAGAACACAGATAAGCGACTCGAGAATCCTTTATTCTTACGCCAATATGTAACCAACAATAAGGTTATTATACACAAGGTCTAAGAATAAATGTCAATGTAGTTAAAGATTGAACGATCAATTCATGGTTGTTTGCTCAAAACCAACTTCCCCAATTTTCGCGGAGGCATCAATACGACAGTCATCGTCTCATCGGTCGCTGTTCAGAAAGAAGTCAGCAGAAAACCGTCAGAAGTAATATTGTGATTTATTATTGTAATATTTGTTCACAGACCTTAGTTGTAAGAGTGTTTATATGTTGGTGTAACAATAAAGATTCCTCGGGTCAACAACTGGTGTTTTGGTTTTTTCGTCCGTTATAACTAAGCGTTTCTGAGAAACTTCAAGCGACAGCGTGGGCCCGAGCGTAGCGAGAGCTGGGCATTAACGGTTTATGAGACGTGATTGACAGTTTCTGACGATAGAAACAGATCTGGCGGATTCAGATAGCTGGTGAAAGTTTGGATAGTCGCCGTTCATTTCTCCTGGTGCCGGTCAAGTCCTCTTTGAACAAGCAATATCTGGAACGTTTTTGGAATTTGCTCAAGTTCAACAATGCCTGGGTCAAAGAAGGGACGGAGTATCTTGGATACAAACAGGAAAGTAAGTCATGGTGACTTGTCTGTTAATTGTAACGATGTGTCTGATGTTAAGCATGACATGGTTGATGTTACTGTTTCGCCGTTCAGGGATAATAGGAACATCAAACTCCCTAAATTTGAACCACGGTGTTTCGATGGAAACCCGGCTGATTATTTACAGTTTGTAAAGGAGTTTGAGATCATGTTGAGTAGTTTTTTATTAACTGATGAAATGAAGTTAATGTATTTGATGAGATATTGCACTGGAGATGCTTCAAGGGCTATACAGTGCTGTAAGCTCATGCCCCCTAATGAGGGATACGCTGAGGCTATGAGCATATTACGTCAAAGGTTTGGAAGACCTTCGATGATTGTAAGGAACGTATACGAAGCTGTCAAAGGTAATGGCAGCCAACTTCGAGATGACTCCAAGGCACTTACTGAGTTTTTAGATAATCTTATGACCTATAAGAATACCCTGATTTCTATGAATTGCATGAGTGACTTCAACTCGAGCTCAGTCCTAGAGGTAATTGCAAGACGCCTACCTACTCGACTGCAAAGGAAATGGGTAAAAATAAGCTCTCGTATAGAGGAGGAGGGTATCGAGCCAAGGTTTGATGATATTCTTAGACTGGTGAAGGATAGTGTCAACCAGGCGATGGGCGAATTCGCCAGCATTTTGCATTCTAAGGTAGAACCTAAGGGACCAGTGAATATAAGGAAGGCATTTGTGGTGAAGTCTCAAGACACAACGAGAAAGGATGAGTGTATTGTCTGCCATAACATGCATCAATTGAGTGATTGTAATCGCTTTATCGCTATGTCACCCGTAGAAAGGTTAAAAATGGCAAAGCAGAAGCGGCTGTGTTTCAGTTGTTTAAAGATTGGGCATACAAAGTGGAATTGTAGGGCGATAAATAAAAGAAGTAGTGGTTTAACGGATATGCACCCACTTCTGAGAACAGTGAACGAACCTGGGAATTCGGTTAATTGTAATAGTATCTCTAGACCCCTTGACATCCCACAAGTTTTCTTAGGGGTATTACCAGTTAAGGTGAAAGGACCGAAATCTTCAGTAGAGACTTACGCATTGTTGGATAATGGTTCATACGTTACATTGATAGATGCTGAACTGGCTGGTTGCTTGGGTATTAAAGGCCCTAAGCAACCCTTGGTTGTAAATACTTTCAATTCTGCTAAAACAGTAGTATGTGAGCGAGTGTCATTCCAGTTAGAATCCTTGGCTACTGGGGAGACCGTGGAGGTGGATACTGCTTACACTACCTCCAGTATGAAACTTAGCTAAGCTATAGTACCTAGTCGTGAAACGGTTGTCGGTAAGCCATACCTGTGTGACATACCTCTTCCAACATTGCATGATGGAAGAGTGAGAGTACTCATTGGATGTAGTGTGCCAGAAGCTCACAAGGTATTAGAAGAGAGATTTGGAGGTAGAGATGATCTGTTTGCGACAAAAACACCACTGGGATGGACAGTGAGAGGACCTATACCCATAGTCCACATATCATCATTAGTTACAAACGATGGGGACAAACTAGAAACTATGATTAAAAATATGTATGACAAGGAGTTTTGTGACTGCGGTGTCCCAGGGAAGGGTCGTTCTGTACAAGACTTAAAAGCAGTTAAAATAGCCGAGGACTCTTGTAAATACGAAAACGGGCGTTTCAGCGTTGGCCTACCATGGAGATTCAAAGATAGACAGTTGATTTGTAATAGGAAAGTTGCTCTTAAGGGACTAATGGGTTTACAGAAGAAATTCCTGTCAGATGCAGAACTCTGGTCCAAATATAAGGATGTCGTCGATAAACATATAATGAAGGGTTACGTTGAAAGACTAGTTGATCAAAGTGAGCCAGGGAAGTGGTATTTGCCCCATCATCCCGTCTTTAACCCGAGAAAGCCAGGTAAACTCCGTGTGGTGTTTGATTGTTCTGCGAAACATGAAGGAGTCTCTTTAAATGATAATCTGTATAGTGGCCCAGATTGCGTGAGCTCATTAGTGGGACTGCTATTGAGATTCAGAAAGTTTACAGTTGCTGTCGCGGCGGATATTGAGGAAATGTTCCTACAGGTGAAGGTGCCAGAGAGTGACAGAGATCACTTGAGGTTTTTGTGGTTTGATGACGGTCCTTATGGTAAGGTGTCAGAATATAGGATGACAGTGCATCCATTTGGTGCCACATCCTCTCCATTTTGTGCTAATTTTGCTCTACGAAAGGCAGTGTCCACATTTGGTTCCAATGATTTGCTGGACGTCATAGATTGTTGCTTCTACGTGGATGATTGTTTAGCCTCCTTCGATGATGATAAGTCTGCAGTTAGATTTGCAACAAGCATCACTGAAGTGTTAGCTAAGGCCGGCTTTCGTCTAACTAAGTGGGTCTCGAACAGCCTAGACGTTTTGAAGCATATAGATCCAGAAGACAGAGCACCTACTGTACGAGATTTGCCTGTTGATACTCTACCAGTTGAACGCACATTAGGTATGAGATAGAATGTGAACTCTGATACCTTTGGATTTAGTGTTGGTGATATTGATAAGCCAGTTACTCGGAGAGGTGTGCTCTCTGTGTTGTCGTCCGTGTTTGACCCACTTGGATTAGTAGCACCTTATCTACTTCCGGCTAGGAGGTTATTTCAAGAGACATGCAGGAAAGGGTTACAGTGGGATGAACCATTAAGTGAGAGGCAGAGAGAAGAGTGGAAGGGGTGGGTTAACAGTTTAATAATAATAATGTATATTCTCATATAAACATATAAATTTACATGAAAATGCATGCCATTTTTACAGGCACGATCAAGTATGATATAATATCAAATCGTAGATTGTCTACAAGTTAATAATGTTTCAACAGTTAAATATTTGATATATATATAAATACACATTGTCTGAACTAGGCTGTATAGTTATTGAATTGTACAATTGTCCTCCAGGTTGAGCGGGAAAATCGACTTCGTTTCGTTTTCATCCCGTGGTTGTCGGCATACGATAACCAACCAATATTGAGGTAAGTACAACGTTTACAAGGGATTGAAAGCTGTTTTAGAAAAGTAAAAGTGCTGAGGTGAATCATTAAATTGTAATGAAATAGGTAAGTGCAAGTATCATTAATAAAAAAAAAAAAAAGAAAACTCCCTAGGCTGACAACGTTCATTTGCAATGTATAATGCTACACATATACCTCGTACTATCATGATGTCCACTTTTGGTTTTAATACATTTATCCTCAGTTGTGCCAGTTGTTTTTGTTTTATACCTTTTTGTGCATTTAATGTACAACCGTACCCTTCAGAGAGTAGGAATATAATAAGTCATAAAGAGCTGTAAAATGTTAGGTTTAATGGAATATAATGAGGATCAAGTAAAGACGTTATTGGAAAATGAATGAGATAAGACATTGTGAAGTGGTATTTAAAGATCAGTCAATGGACAGCAAGTTAGTTTATAAGATGCCCCATAAAACTGTGCACATCCCACATGGTCGCATCTCAACAATAGGCTGGGCGAATAGTATATATTTAGAGGTAGAAGCATGATCTGTCAAGGCGTTCATTATTATCTTTTTCAAGATAAAGATCTAAGCCCTCATAAAAATCAGAAATATCTCGAGCCTTTAATTTGTATATTGCTGTTCCTGCAGAATGGGGCGATTCACCTTAGTGACCCCCACCATATCTACTGATCAGCTAACGCCACCCTCCCTCCTTTTTTGATGTTAAGCTCTGAGACTATGATTATTATGGCTACCGCAAATAAATTGCTTGGTACCAGACATGTTCGTACCTCATATTCCATCTCCCTAGCTTTCTTAATGAGTGCTTCCAATAGGTCTCCGCGTACATCTTTATGAACATTATATATGTATGCATGCGTCCTAATGAACAGATTACTTTACAAGAAGTTAGAACCTTAAAGAATAAAAAGAATAGGTTTTGTGAATAGTGAAGCAAGATTCAGCAGAACAATATAGTTAGGGATCAATGTAGGTAGTATGAACTGAAGGTAAGGTCGGTTGGCAGGACTTAGTGTACTAAATTATCATGACAGTCTTGTATATAGTAGACATCTGACATTGCAAAGTAACGTGTCTAAACATATTATAAAAAGATATTAACAGAACCAACAAAATTTCAGCATTTGTTTAACAATACTACAGAAGGGTAGTTAGTACTACAGGTAGTCGTAAAGTAAATCAATCTATGTATAATAAGAGCATAGTCAGTGTCATAATTCGTATTATCAAAGAATACATTAGGCTCAATAACTGAGTGTTATAAGGGAAACAAGCATGGTAAAGCAAGAGAACACTTGCCGCATAGCTATTTTAATCATTTTAAGTATTTTAATGACAATCGAATTTCAAGTATTGAACCTACATAATTACTAAGTGTTATTATATTGGTATTGGGACTAGTGTACTTTCCGTAGTTAAATATTGAAAAGCCATTGTCTCTCCACTCTACCAGCAGTTGAGATCTTTGAGGCGGGCTAGGGTGGACATGTTTATATGTTTTTCTAGGCTCCTTTTGAAACTGTCAGGCCTTTCACAGGATCTTATCTCAGAGGGTAGTTGGTTCCAAAGTTTGCAATATTTAATGGTGAAGAAGTTAGCTCTAGTGGTGAGTTTATGGGTGTTAACCTTGAGAAGGTAGTTGTGGTTGCGTAGTCCATACGATTTAGGATTAGCCCAGGTTATGGACGAGTTACTGTTACAGTGCTTTCTTATAACTTTGAATAAGAGAAATAAATTGCACTTCACTCTCCTTAACCATAAGGGCTCTAAGTCCAGTCGAATACATCTGTCAAGGTATTCTATTTGCTGACCATAGCCTAATATGCGTTTCGTAAGGAATCTTTGGACACTTTCAACTTTTTTCTGTCTGCCGACTTGAAGCTACTGTATAAGTGGGCACAGTATTCAAGTTTGGGGCGAATGCATATCTTATATATGGCTAATCTGGCTTCTGGAGTGTAAAAGTTGCGTAGCACAAAGCCGGTTAGACGTTTACAATCAGATACCACCTTATTTGCATGTTCAGTAAAGGTAAGATCTGAGTATGTTATCCCGAGATCTGTGACTGTGTTTGTGTTTGAGACAAGGTCACCGTACATGTATAGACACATGCTAGGTTTCCAACGTCCGAAGTATGTTATCCCAGATTTAGCTGGATTGAACGTTAACTGCCACTTTTCACTCCAATTACATAGACTATTTAGGTCTTCTTGGATTTTACTAACAATATTCATATCATTATAGTCAAAATCATAGACAACTTTGAGGTCATCTGCAAAGAGGTATGGCTTGCCATACTTGATCATAGAGACAATATCATTTATGAATACAATGAATAGGGTAGGGCCAAGAACACTACCTTGTATCACGCCGCTGGTTATCGGTTTGGATGTTGATAAGTGATGGTTGACTTTAACTAACTGTTCTCTTCCTGTAAGAAAGGAAGTTATCCACTCAAGAAGCCTTCCACTTATTCCATAAGATAGGAGTTTCAGTATGAGTCTTTTATGTGGGACTTTATCAAAAGCTTTCCTAACATCTAGAAATAATGTTGCTGCCGAACGACCTTTGTCTACACATTCAGTAATGTGGTCGAAATAATCTAACTGGCACGTAATGCACGATCTTCTATTTAGGAAACCGTATTGGAAAGGGGATATTAAGTCATTCGAGAGCAAATACTGAACAATTTGCTTCTTTACAATCTTTTCCATCACACGTGAAACTACGGAAGTAATGTTGATGGGGCGGTAATTATCTATGTCCGCTGTAGGTCCGGTTTTGTGAATGGGTACAACGTAGGATTTCTTCCAGCTATTTGGATATGTTCCACTCCTTATCGAAGTTGAAAATATCTTGAGAAGAAGTAGATTCATGTCATTTCCACCATTTTTTAAGAGGACGGAAGACATTCCATCTGGGCCGGGAGTATTAGTAAGCTTAAGAGTTGTGATAGCTTTATCGATTTCTTGGGCGTTTAAGACTACATCGCTTAGACACTTTTCTGTTTTACGAGGGAAATCTATATCCTGGTCATTTTCTAGAGTGTACAGTTTGGCAAAGTGCGTGCTAAACACCTCACATATATCCTCAGCACTTTCGTGAGTAATGCCACCTAGGTGTATTATTTTTGGATATGTTGATTTGGAGTTAGTTAACCTACTTTTGAAGAGTTTGGCTATTTCTCCAGTGTTATGTGGCGACTGAATTGCCCGCGTTTCTTTATTCCTAAGACTTAGATTTTTTAACTCATGGATTCTAATGAGGATTGATTTGATAGCGATTAACGACGATAAGTCGTCATGTCTATAGTAACTTAATGAATGCTTCCGCAAACTTCTTCTTAATGATATTGGAATAAAATCACCTTGAGGGATTTTGAATTTAATCAGTTTCACAGGCGCTATGACATCATTAACCGACTGTATATTGTCATAGAAGTTTTTAAGGACTTCCTCTAAGGAGTCATTGGTAAAGTAGGAATCCCAATTAGAGTATCTAATCAAGTCCTGATACAAGTCCCAATCAACCCGCGTGTATGGTCTTATAGGTGTCCGACTAACTTCGTTTCTGTGTATAGTTTCTGGGGAAATGTTAAACGAACATGCAACTATTTTATGATCGCTACCTGGGAATTCATGTCCCACATGAATTGTAGATGGTGCTACGTTGATCGTGAATATAAGATCAAGAATGTTATTGGACCTAGTGGGTACATTTATGTGTTGCGTCCATCCTCCAGTAATGATGGAATTAAGAAGATTATCATACCTCGAGGGTCCACGAAGTGTACGCCATGATATATCAGAATGCTGAATCTACATTCCGTCTCACGTCCACTTAAGCCGTCGAGAAATCATGATATAATTGACTTCCATGTATTTTCTGATGCCTCTGAGGTTGGATTTGGTGCAGCCATATACATCAGAACCACCTTAAGGCATGATATAGATGTTAGCCTGGTGATGGGTAAATCTAGAGTTGCACCTATAAAGACGGTTTCGATTCCGAGATTAGAACTTAATGCCGCCTTACTAGCTGCGCATTTATTCACAACGGTGTGTAAAGTGTTGGATTACCCCAAGCATCCCGTAACGTTTTGGACTGATTCGATGTCTGTGATATATTATATACGCAACGAGTCAGCAAGATATGCATGTTTTGTAGCTAACAGAGTATCTCAAATTCGTGAACTAATAACTGTTGAGCAGTGGAGGTACGTACCGTCTGGAAAATATCCAGCTGATCTAGCCTCGTGAGGAGTTATTGATATGAATGTGGTTAAAAATAAGTGGTGGAAAGGTCCAGAGTTCTTGCTAAGGGCTGATAGTATGTGGCCTCGTAGAGAAGATGAACCACCGATAAACGAGAGTGCCTTGGAGTTGAAGACAAGTGTCAGTTTAACATATACTCAAGAAAGACATTCAGGTTTACATCCACTTTTTAAATATTATTCTTCTTGGTACAAACTACTGAAAGCGGTTGCGTGGTTGACACGATATGTTACGTATTTAAAGGTCATGCATCTTGTGGGATACGAAAATATGAATGTGGGGCCTTTGAGAGTCGAAGATATTAGAAATGCAGAGTTAGCGATTTTGAGGGCTGCTCAGTGGGAAGCGTGGGGTGAGATTGCCAAGGGGGATAGTCCCGATTTCGCAGATTTCAAGGTGCGGTTAGACAGATTATCTCCGATAGTTTCCGAAGGGATCGCTAGAGTTGGTGGACGTCTACAAATGTTAGAATCGTCATATGAGACCCGTCATCCGGCTTTATTACCTTGCCACCATCCAGTCACTGATCTCATTATAAGACACTACCATGTCCTTGAAGGTCATTTGGGTACTTCGCAAGTACTATCAAGTATTCGATGTAAGTTCTGGATAGTGAAGGGAGGTACTGCTGTCCGTAAAATAATTGATAAGTGCATGGAATGTAAACTCCGAAATGCTCGTCCAGTACAGCAGATAATGGCACCACTCCCAGCGTGGCAGGCTTCTGAAGGGAATTATCCATTTGAGTACGTTGGGGTGGATTTGTTCGGACCTTTTGTAGTGAAGAGAGGCAGAACCCTATGTAAAAGATATGGCTGTTTATTCACCTGTTTGAAAATGAGAGCTGTGCATATTGAGATGGTTCATACGCTAACTACTGATTCATTCGTGCTAGCATTACATAGATTTATAAATCGCCGGGGTGTACCGAAGATGATGTTCAGCGACAGAGGGACTAATTTTGTTGGCTGTCACGCCGAGCTTAAAGAGTACTTCGAAGGTCCTCAAACGAGAGTTCAGGAAGAGTTACTGAAAAGGAACATCGAGTGGCACTTCAATCCATCACATGCCAGCCATAGAGGTAGGCTATGGGAAAGACTTATAGGAATTATCAAGCGTATTTTAAGCTCCATAATTAAAAACCAGAGTTTGAATGACGAAACGCTGGAGACATTTTTTTGTGAAGCTGAACGAATATTAAATGACCGGCCGTTATCACCTGTGAGGGACGACGTCAAGGATTTTGATGTGTTAACCCCAAACAAATTATTGTTATTGAGAGGCAACCCTGGCATAGAGGACGCAAGCGGGGAAGGAATACCTACGATTAAAAGATGGAAACAAGCCAGGCACATGAAAGATATATTTTGGAAAAGATGGTTAAAGGAGTATGTTCTAACACTGCAAACCAGAGACAAGTGGAAAAAGTTGTGCCGAAACTTAAAGGTTGGTGACATAGTATTAGTAGCAGATAAATGTGCCACAGGTAGGTGGCATTTGGGAGTGGTAGTAAGGCTGATCTGTAGTGGTGATAGATTGGTGAGGACGGTTGAGGTGAGAACTAGTTGAGGCATGTTGGTGCCAGATATCAGAAAACTGTGTCTACTGGAAGGTGCTGAGAGTAGAGAGTCGGAGGATGAAACATCAGATGATTTTCCAACCTAGGGCGTCAACCTGAGAATGGTTGTAGGCGTACTGCTGTAAGTCCTACAATTCTTCAAAGGGTAGCGCATCAGTGAGCAGTCCAATGTGTTTGGTGTGTGATTTTGTACATATGTTCATATTGCATATACTGAATTGGTATCATTTATAATCTAGCTGTTGGTAATACTGTTTGTGTCCGGACCACTTCCACTTGGATCATCAATCTGAGAAGGGTTGTAGGCGTACTGGTGTAAGTCCTGAGATTCTTCAAAGGAATTCCACCAAGGCAGAATCGGCGAGGTTGTTTGTACTATTTGTATATACGTGTGGTGTGTCATATCAATTAGTGTTTTTTGGATTCATTGTGTTTACTTGTTGTTTTCGTATCTTGTTGTTATTGCGTAATTTTGTTAAAATTTTCGTCGTGATTACTTCTGATGTTGTGTCCACTCTTCTACATCCGTGAATGAATTGATTGATGTTAAGGACAGCAGATGGGTCGTATACGCCGGGGAGGCTAGGCTATTGCTGAGAATGAAATGCACACGGAGATAATTGTTAGCTGCGGTCCCACACGCCGGGGAGAAAGAGTGTAAACGACTGAGGCTCACATGCGTCACCGTTACTAGAACTGAGGCAGAATGAGTGACAAGCGATTTCAGTGGTAATTGGTAATGAGTAGATAAGAGGATGTGCGTAGAGTATCATGAGGCGGTGCTATGGTCACGTCGCATTCTGCAAGAGTCATTCTAGCAAGTGGCGATTGTGTTGCGAGAGGATGTCAAGAGGATACCTTTAACTGGAAGGCGCAGGTCGTCATTGATGTGTGAGATTGTGCTGTGAGTATGCTTGTGGTGTGTTGGCTTTTCTGTTTGTTTTCCATTTCAGCTCTGTCCGTGTGACCCAGGTTCTCGCAATGGCATCCAAGTTAACGTGTATTGGCCGTGATGCAAAAAAGGGATGGATCTGTATTTTGCCGGGGAGTGTCAATGTAGTTGCAGATTGAACGATCAATTCATGGTTGTTTGCTCAAAACCAACTTCCCCAATTTTCGCGGAGGCATCAATACGACAGTCATCGTCTCATCGGTCGCTGTTCAGAAAGAAGAGTAAAACACCGTCAGAAGTAATATTATGATTTATTATTGTAATATTTGTTCACAGACCTTAGTTGTAACAGTGTTTATATGTTGGTGTAACAATAAAGATTCCTCGAGTCAACAACTGGTGTTTTGGTTTTTTCGTCCGTTATTGCTAAGCGTTTCTGAGAAACTTCAGGGAACAGCGTGAGCCCGAGTACAGCAAGAGCTGAGCATTAACGGTTTACGAGACGTGTCTGACAATAAATGTTATAGCAATAAATCGCGATAATTCTTCTGATAGTTTTCGATGTTCGACTGCAAAGCGAATAATGAGACGATGAATTGTGGAATGATGACCCCCGCTGAAAATATGGAGGAGTTGGTTTTGAGCAAACAACCATGAAGTGACCGTTTAATCTTAAACTATATTGTCAATCGGAGAGGTAAAATCACACAGAATATTGAAAACCTACAGAAAAATTGTCAGTCGATGTGTCTCCTTCCAATAAAAACAAAATTAAACATACCCATGTGCTATATCCTCATGATGTTCGACCCTGGGAAGGCTGCTCAAATTACAAAAGAAATGACGAGGAAATGTGGCATGGAAGTGATGTGAATGTGTGAGAGCAGGTGGAATGGAAGCGGACTCTCCAAATCGTCAACTGGAAAGTCTGAAGTCTACTGAAATCATTCGGAAGACAACGACAGGAACACTGATCGAGTGGGTATGATGATCCTGCCAACGGAATGGTGAAAAACACTCATTCAGTGGGAATCAATCTCCTCCAGGATCATGGGAACGAGATCCAATCAAGTCTTGTCAAGTCAAAGCGAAAATAATGGAGGGGAAGGGAAGTAACAAATCTGAAATGCTACACACCGACGAACAACGTAGACACACTGGGGACGAATGAAGACTTCTGGAGAAAACTGTGAAGAGTAATTGACAAGACCCCGGTCAGGTGATGACATCAAAGTCAGTCATAATGGGTGGTATGGATGGAGTGGAAATTGGGAGGAGACAACGTAGGAGGGGAAGTGTCCGTGAGTTGGAAGGGTCTCGTGGCAGTGAAATTGTGAGGCAGAACTCTTCGGAGACTTGAATGACTTGGTGATGGGAGGCAGTGTGTATAGGAACAAGGTCATTCAGGAGGCGACACGCGTTCCACCAGATGGACACACCGAAAATCAGATAGAATTCACCTCAATATCAAGAAAGTAGAGACTCAGTCTGCTGCACACAATCGAGACGATGAGCAGATGCAGGCTCAGATCATCATCTAGGGCAAAGGAAATTCAGGGTCGAATTGAGTGCTTCCAAAGCAGCTAGAAGTGATATATCACGATCTGAGTTCAACATCCAGAGACGAAAGAACAAAACTAGAAGAGAAACCTTCAGTGGAGCCATGAGGGAAGCGTCTAAGGCACCTAGCAGAATTGCCGACGCAACCAGTGTGGCGAACTATCGGAACTCTCTGAAAGTGACGTTGACGGAAATCTGTGCAGCTTTCTCAGGAAGAAAGGAGAGGCAGGACGAGGAATGGGTCTCTGATGACACGTGGAAGCTAGTAGAAGAGAGGAGGATGTTGAAAGAGACGAACCAGTGCAAAGGTGGACAGCGGAAGAAGAAGCTAATTTTGATAGAGAACGCACTTAATAAAGAATTAGGGAATATTGCGATGTTGATTAGTGGCAATCTCACGACAGATGGGTCCGATAAATGATGACCTTTGCAACCTGATTGCCGAGGGGCCGAAGCAAGGTAGACGATGGGTCAGGGGACCTTCGAGGCAGCGAACACCCGCAACTAGCGCAGTGATACAAATGACGGCGATCGCATAATCGCCAGTAGGCACCGATTCTACTGAAATATATAGTGAAAGCAACCTAAAAGGGAAGTACGTCCAAACGGAATTTCTTCGGATGTACTGAGAAAATACCCAGAGACAGCGGAAGGTAATCCTTGCTCACAGTTGCAGAGGGCAGTGGGTACTTTATCAAACTCCTAAAGAAGATTGGATTGACTCTTTTCAGTAACTGGCGTGGAACAATGCTCCTCTCTGCGTAAAGCAAAATACGAAAGCACACCGCTCTGGAGAGGTTGAAAAGTTCTCTGGATGCAAAACTAGACCTGGAACGGGCTGGTTCCAGCAGAAGAAAATTATGTATGGGTCAAATTACAACGCTAGGCGCCATCATAACCAAATGAATCGTAGCGTTGCAATCAGCGCCTGGCTTTAACTCCACTTTTTTGAAGAGATCTCAAAGTAGATCATAGACCGTTTCACCACTAAGGAGTGCAGTATCCGGGACAGTTATCAGCCCCATTAAATAGGCAGCTGTATGACGATGCCTCACGCCAGGTGATCCACAAAGGAAAGCTCAATCAGGCGTCTGAAGTGAAGGTGAGAGTGAGACGAGGCCGACTACTTTCACCGATGATCTTCGCTGCCGTTTTGGACTGGAATACGAAACAGATCGTGAGGAGCAATAAGACAGGAATATGTTGGACCAACAAGAGGATCTCGGAAGATCAGGGCTCGGATTTTGATTTATGCTTAATGTCGGCACAAGGGGCATTGAAAAGGGGCTTCAGGTGAACGAAGACTGGACAGTTAATAAAGATCTACGACCTAGCACCGACAAACATCAGTCAGTATCGGTGGGAGAAGTCTGGAGAAGACCATCTCGTTCAGTTACCTGACATCACTTTTAATACGGATGCACGAACGAGATATCAGAGTCAGCCAGGGTCGAAAATACAGGAGAGACCTTGATTCATCAAAACTCAGTGCAGGAAATTGTTGCATTTAGCGTAAGCGACAAGACCAGGATCCTGAACACTAACGTATAGCCAGTGTCTTTGTAAGTCTGGGATGTATATCGCGAGCGTAACTCAGGGCATTTTAATAAGCTGCAGACTTTTACCAAAAGATGCCTTCGCTAGTTCCCAAATGAAAATCAGATGTCCAAAGCCGACTGGCAAACGAGAACTGTGGCAGGCAGCTAACCATCCAAAACCTATTTTCTAGATATGCAAGGGGGTGTGAAGATGAATCAGACACACACATACATCTTGAACTAAGTAGCCTCTCAACATGGTGTGCTGAATCCTGTCTAAATTTTAACATTGACAAATGCGGCTGGATTTGTATCGGCAACAGTAACCTTGATCTAACTCTTGAAATAAATGGGCGAAAACTAGCCAAGCTCAACTCAGTCGTAGATCTCGGTATTAGATACTCTAGTAACCTAACGTTCTCTGAACAAACTGGTTACGCCAGTCGTAAAGCACGAAGGCTGATAGGTTGCATAACACGCAATTTCTTTTGTTGTGAAACTAGGGTTTTATTATACAAAGTACGTGTCCGACCAATCTTAGAATACTGCACGTTTATTCTTGGCGGACTCAGACAAAATGACAAGCTTAAATTAGAGGGAGTGCAACGGCAGTTTACCTCAAGAACTCTTGGTTTAGAAAGTGGTCTGGAATACCATGAGCGATGCGAAAGACTAAGATTAGAACCCCCCTGGAAAAGACGTCTTAAGCTAAACCTTATCTTTTACTACAAGCTAACTAATCTTCTCTTGCATTCCTCCGAACCAGTAACTAAACCTACCACTGTCATCAGTTACAATCTTAGAAATCATCACAACCTAGCTGCTATAGAGCACTGTCAGACTTACGTGCGGTACAACTTCTTCTTAAATAAGTTTTCAGTCATTTGGAATAGACTACCAGCTAGTGTGTGTGATGCAAACACACTTCCAGTGTTCATCTCCTCAGTCACCAGACTGCTCAAAGATGACAATGCACTTATATGTCTGACTCTTACACCTTTTTCACCCTACATAGATATTTTAAGTTCTATTAACGTGTAGTTACAACAAACTACAATTATAAATTTTAATATTATTGGAACTAGACGATTAACATTTCTACACAGGACAGTAATATTAGTTCACACATAATATAAAAGTTAGCATAACAGGACTAGTTAGTCAGTGCATCAAAATAACCATAGTTACTAGACAGAATATATATGTATATATTTATTAATCACTCCTTAAGGACTCCCGTTGCTTTCTTTTGCGTTGCTGTTGTTTGTCTTCTTTTTTCTCTCACCATTTCAGCTTCCATTTGACTTTTTGAATGAGAATGAATAATGTGGATATTTGACCATTTACAATGACAAATGATCTGCAAACATTATTGGTCCCGTATCTTTCAGTTGCCTAGTTAATAACGAATTAACTTTCCCCACGACGCAACCCGGATTACATTTGTGGAATATACTCTTATACCAATGGAAAAGTATCAATTTGTAATACAACGTCACGATTGTAACTTATAACATAACTGATCGTATCTGTAAAAATAGCTTTCTTATTACCCAATTTGGATATAAATCAAAAATGAGATTCGGAATTACTTCAAGCTTTATTTTTTCCCAAGTATTTGTAATCCATCCAAAACATACTTAGGTTTTTTTGTTAATGCGAAGACAATATTCCTATATTTCATGATGTGCTCCATTGAATGACTGGTTATATTGTGGAATAACTTCAAGCTTTATTTTGTGTGTCGGTGGCACAGTGATTAGGACTCTCGCCGACCATGCACGTGGTCCGGGGTTCGAGCCCGCACCGATGCACATCTGATATCTATGGTCGGCCTGCAAAATTTGGGCTACCGATATCCATGCTGAAAATTCCATACTTGTACCAAAAATACAGTGTGGAATCAAGCTGTAAATAAAAAAATAAAATTTTTTCCCAAATATTTGTAATCCATCCAAAACATACTTGGGTTTTTTTGTTAATGCGAGGTCAATATTCCTATATTTCATGATGTGCTCCATTGAATGACTGGTTATCATATTGTTCCCACAAGCCAAAGACAGAAACGTCAGCAACCATGTAATTTAACTATAAACCAAATTTATGAAATTTAAATAATGCTTATCCATGCATGTACATTTGATGTGTCCTACACAGGTAGGAAAAAATGTGTATTTTATCAAAACATTGTTATTAAGTATGATTGCTAATCGTATATGTAATTTATCAGACTGATGATGCCTGTAAACTGGCGTCCCTCATGTACAAAATGAGAATATACTATTATTATTATTATGTATATCGCGAGCGTAACTCAGGGCATTTTAATAAGCTGCAGACTTTTACCAAAAGATGCCTTCGCTAGTTCCCAAATGAAAATCAGATGTCCAAAGCCGACTGGCAAACGAGAACTGTGGCAGGCAGCTAACCATCCAAAACCTATTTTCTAGATATGCAAAGGGGTGTGAAGATGAATCAGACACACACTGAGAAGAGCACTGCGTGACGTCCCGTATCAGTATATAGGTAGGATCCACAGTGTGAAATGCCGAACCGGGCGTGAATCCGAGGGAGACGGATAAAGAATCATCAAATGAGATCTTTTGAGCAATGATGGAGACTGCTATGGAAGGCTACAGAGAGTAGGATGAAATCGGGATGTGCTGTTGAGGACGCATGTTCCGCTCGAAACCAAATAAAACAATGATACCGCTTTACCATTCTAGTTTGTTCGAATTTGTTAGAAATTTGCTTGGTGGTGACTACCGTAGTTTAACTCATCTGCAGTCTCTTTGTTTCAACCCTTATATTTAGATTGACAGCCTCGTTCCATAACAAAAGGGCTTACCTTAGGATCATTTATATTCTTGCTGTAGCAAAGTCAAACTTCAAGCAGCAGACACTAGAGACTGACGAATGACTTTGAACGTACCACTCATATGGGGAGACTATTTTAAGAGCGAAATATATTTATTTATCAAAATGACGTATGAAAAAGACATACGTTATTCATCATGCCTATTAGTAGCTCAAAAAATGTTTTCAAAAATTATTAAAATCCGTCGATAGAATTCGCTAAGGTGGTTGACACAGTTGTCAATGTAGTTGCAGATTGAACGATCAATTCATGGTTGTTTGCTCAAAACCAACTTCCCCAATTTTCGCGGAGGCATCAATACGACAGTCATCGTCTCATCGGTCGCTGTTCAGAAAGAAGAGTAAAACACCGTCAGAAGTAATATTATGATTTATTATTGTAATATTTGTTCACAGACCTTAGTTGTAAAAGTGTTTATATGTTGGTGTAACAATAAAGATTCCTCGAGTCAACAACTGGTGTTTTGGTTTTTTCGTCCGTTATTACTAAGCGTTTCTGAGAAACTTCAGGGAACAGCGTGAGCCCGAGTACAACAAGAGCTGAGCATTAACGGTTTATGAGACGTGGCTGACAGTTTCTGACGGTGAAGTCAGTGTCTGACGGTGGAAACATTTTCTGACGGATTCAGATAGCTGGTGACAGTTTGGATAGTCACCATACATCTTTCCTGGTGCCGGTCAAGTCCTCTTTGAACAAGCAATATCTGGAACTTTTTTGGAATTGGGTCAAGTCCAACAATGCCTGGGTCAAAGAAGGGACGGAGTATCTTGGATACAAACAGGAAAGTAAGTCATGGTGACTTGTCTGTTAATTGTAACAATGTGTCTGATGTTAAGCATGACATGGTTGATGTTACTGTTTCGCCGTTCAGGGATAATAGGAACATCAAACTCCCTAAGTTTGAACCACGGTGTTTTGATGGAAACCCGGCCGATTATTTACAATTTGTAAAGGAGTTTGAAGTCATGTTTAGTCGTTCTTCATTAACTGATGAAAGAAGTTAATGTATTTGATGAGGTATTGCACTGGAGTTGCTGCAAGAGTTATACAGTGTTGTAAGTTTATGAAGCCAAAAGAGGGCTACTACGAGGCTATGAGCATATTACGCCAAAGGTTTGGAAGACCTTCGATGATTGCAGGGAAATTATTCGAGGCTGTTAAGGGTAATGGTGGTCAATTACAGATTGACTCCAAGGCACTCACTGAGTTTTTGGATAATTTGCTAATTTACAAGAATGCATTGATTTCGATGAATTGCATGAGTGACCTCAACCCGAGTTTTATACTAGAAGTAATAGCAAGACGTCTACCTACTCGACTGCAAAGGAAGTGGGTGAAGATAAGCTCCCGTATGGAGGATGAGGGTATCGAGCCAAAGTTTGATGATATCCTGAAACTAGTGAAAGACAGTGTCAATCAATCTATGAGCAAGTTCGCCAGTATATTGCATCTCACCCCCAGAATAGAACAGTCTGAGATCAAAATGCGATCATTGATGACGAGTAGGCCTCAGAGAGGTGGATATCGAGAAGACTCCATGATGTCTAGTAATGCATATAGACCTAGTGAGTGTAACAGGTTTCGTAGTGCACCCTCAACAGATAAGTTACAAGATGCAAGACAAACACGGTTGTGTTTTACACGTTTTCAAGAGGTGCATACAAAGGTGAACTGTGAATCAGTGAGCAATTTCAGTGATAAGCTAAATGTGAAATCAAGGTCTGGCTCCGAATTGTGTGATGATAACGGTTTGGTCAGGAAGTCTGTAGTTGCAACTGGTAAGCCATTGTTGAATAATATGCCACAGAAGAAAGTTACAGTCTCAGAGGACAGTTCTCACTCCACAAGTTTACAAGGTATTACTAGTCAGAGTGAAGGTATAAAATCTTTGGGGATTTGTGAGAAGGAACCAAAATTGTCTACTTCTGTTATTAAAGAGTTTGAAATTGATGAAGTCGACCAGATATATGATGATAAATTGAATATTCGGGATAATGATCATGATAGTGCACATTTGTCTTTGGTTGATCATTATGAGATGAGGGATATGCCTACTACTGCTAAGTTGAACAAAGGTTCTGTACAACGACAACGTGAAGTAGAATTGAACGTAGATGCAGTTGCAGAAGGTATGGATACTTGTGAGACCGTCAGTGTGATTGATCAGCGTGTAGCCCAACTATCATCAGATGATAGTGCTAAACCCGAACTAGTAGTGAAAGACAGCAATGGTGGTGGTCTTGCAGGTAGAAAATTTCTGAAAGCCGAAAAAGAACAGCTTCTGATCCACCGCTAAGTTCATCAACTGGTATCAATCAGTCGTCGTTAATGTTGTCATCCACAATGGCAGAGACGCCCATCAGCTCAAGTACCTTGTGCAATGACTATGATAGTATTGATGCATTTGAAAAGACGAAAGATACTGCTCAGTTTAGTGAGAATAAGCCAAGTGTAAACGAAAGAGTAATTGTTAAATTGACTTGCATGAATAAAGGCATTTCTAGTTTCAAGTTACTAATTGAATGCTATTATCTTTGGTGTAAATTACTCTGTTTCTACGCTTGGTTGACCAGATACGTCGTGTGTTTGTTAGTCATCTATATTTTACGGTACAATTACATGAGCGTGTTTCCGTTCAGATTTGAGGATATAGCTGATAGAAGGAAGTCAGCAAATGACCTCTGCAACGATTTTCCAACCTAGGGCGTCAACCTGAGAAGGGTTGTAGGCGTACTGCTGTAAGTCCTACAGTTCTTCAAGGGTAGTTTGTCGTGCTAGAATCCACAACATTTGATGTGTTGATTGTACATATGTTTGTGTTAAATAATTGTGTGAGTTCCAATTATCGCAATTGTTGGTTAATCTTGTTTGTGTCCGGACATTCCACAAATTACAATCGTCAACCTGTGAAGGACTGCAGGCCTACAGGTGTAAGTCCTGAGATTCTTCAAAGGAATTCCACCAAGGCAGAATCGGCGAGGTTGTTTGTACTATTTGTATATACGTGTGGTGTGTCATATCAATTAGTGTTTTTTGGATTCATTGTGTTTACTTGTTGTTTTCGTATCTTGTTGTTATTGCGTAATTTTGTTAAAATTTTCGTCGTGATTACTTCTGATGTTGTGTCCACTCTTCTACATCCGTGAATGAATTGATTGATGTTAAGGACAGCAGATGGGTCGTATACGCCGGGGAGGCTAGGCTATTGCTGAGAATGAAATGCACACGGAGATAATTGTTAGCTGCGGTCCCACACGCCGGGGAGAAAGAGTGTAAACGACTGAGGCTCGCATACATCACCGTTACTAGAACTGAGGCAGAATGAGTGACAAGCGATTTCAGTGGTAATTGGTAATGAGTAGATAAGAGGATGTGCGTAGAGTATCATGAGGCGGTGCTATGGTCACGTCGCATTCTGCAAGAGTCATTCTAGCAAGTGGCGATTGTGTTGCGAGAGGATGTGTCAAGAGGATACCTTTAACTGGAAGGCGCAGGTCGTCATTGATGTGTGAGATTGTGCTGTGAGTATGCTTGTGGTGTGTTGGCTTTTCTGTTTGTTTTCCATTTCAGCTCTGTCCGTGTGACCCAGGTTCTCGCAATGGCATCCAAGTTAACGTGTATTGGCCGTGATGCAAAAAAGGGATGGATCTGTATTTTGCCGGGAGTGTCAATGTAGTTGCAGATTGAACGATCAATTCATGGTTGTTTGCTCAAAACCAACTTCCCCAATTTTCGCGGAGGCATCAATACGACAGTCATCGTCTCATCGGTCGCTGTTCAGAAAGAAGAGTAAAACACCGTCAGAAGTAATATTATGATTTATTATTGTAATATTTGTTCACAGACCTTAGTTGTAACAGTGTTTATATGTTGGTGTAACAATAAAGATTCCTCGAGTCAACAACTGGTGTTTTGGTTTTTTCGTCCGTTATTACTAAGCGTTTCTGAGAAACTTCAGGGAACAGCGTGAGCCCGAGTACAGCAAGAGCTGAGCATTAACGGTTTATGAGACGTGGCTGACAACCATAGTGCATATATGCAACGGACGACAATGAGTTTGATGCCTTTCATTCATCTGTGTGAATTATTGATCCCAGTTTCTACAATATAGTGATAATCGGCGTCAGAAGCGTTATCAAAAGGCTTGCTGGAATCTCTGGAACACAGAACACCAATTTTTTTTACGGTAACCGTCCCGATTTCTACTGAAGCACTGTTAAAGGACAAATGGTAAGTCGTAGATTTATTTGTCCACCAAATATAAACCAGTATGGCAGGTTAGTTACACAGCAGTATCACCACGTGATTCACAGTTGGTTACTGTCAGTACACTAAAAATGTCTACAATTAATGTCAGCATAGCATACATAAATACTTTTGATCGTATTGCTCCGGTCTTCTGTCAATGAGCAAATGTCTGGTCTACGACGGAGATTGTTGCCCCAAAGAACAGGAAACTGTTTCGAATAAACAAGTTCATTGAACGTCCACTCAATGTTCACCACCGGTGACAATCTCTGGCCAAACAGAGATCACTCTCTTTTCACAACCAACATGCGTCAGCACTATGAGGACCTAGGTCACCAAGAAGCAGGCTGAAACGGAAAGCAAAGCAAAAGGGTAAACTCATTGAAAACACCCATTCATCACAATGGTCCTTATTATCACCATCACACAGGGACAACAATAACTACCAAGACATAGGTCATCGCTATCGCAGGTCACTAGATTAACTCCACAAACCTGAAGTATTCTCGACCCCTCCAGAACGAACGCAAATTACCATAGCCACTCCTGCTGATGCGAGCGTGACTTCCCTGGCGATATAGCTCGGAACTCTCTGCTCAACTATCGCTTGCTTATCCGTACCAGCAGTTGCCGTTTCCTCTTGTCACTCAATCTGCCTAGGTCTGATTAATAGTGACGCATGCAACGCAACCTCCGGCCCCCAGGTTTAAGAGACCTCAGCCCTAGATGAGAAGATCCTGACACTGTCAATAGCCATACAAAACAAATCTTACCCACAATTTTATTGAGTGCTTCTCCTTATATAAAATCCCCCCTTTAGCTCAAGCCCACTTAGGCGTATCGAATTGCGTTTGATGCTCTCAGCTTCATTATCGCAAAATCCTAATGTGAACTTGGAAGAATAGAAACGAATTCAGAATCAGACGCAGTTCAAGTTTATCAGAATTTATGAAATACAACAAACATGTGCAGAAGTTACACAGGATACGTACAAAAAGCAAAGCTCGCATATGAGTAGTAGACATGAAAATCAATATAAGTGAGCAAAGCAACTCCATATAACATGTTCATTTTACGCAGACTTCACACATACATACACCTAGGTAGTACACCTGATTTATAGCAATCATAAAAGCCACTTACTCGTATCTGACTTCCCTGTCACCAGGACTATATCATCGATTTTCACGTCTCGACATGACCTCCATTTTTCCCTTGCTTGCAGTGTTAACACATATTCTTTGAACTCCTTCTCTCAAAATGAAATCTTCAGGTGCCTGAATCGCCTCCATGTTTTAATAATAGGTTCTGTGTTCAGATCTTCTATACCCGGGCTTTCTGATAACAGCAACAACTTATTCGGAGTCAAAATTTCAAAATCTATGACGCCGTCTCTTATAGATGACAGTGGGCGATCGTTAAGAATCCCTCCTGCTTGACACATAAATTTCTGCAAGGTTTCGTCGGTCAATTTCAGTACGATACTCAAAACCTGCCTGAGAATTCCTAGAAGTCACTTGCAGCCAATCAATTCCCCGTTAAACAACACTTCATGCACTTTTATCTGAGGGCCCCCCAAATATCCTCTGACCCCAGAAAGCAAACAGACGAGGCTAATCCCTCGGTCGCTAAATCTGATTTTTGCGTACATTGATGGTTTATGAGTCTTAGAAGCGGTAGGACAAGGGAATCAGGGGTTAATGTGTTTATCATCTCAATATGCGTGGCTTTTATCCTCAAGCACAAAATAGACATCTGCACCTCTTACATATGTTATACTTACAGGTTCCTTCCCACACTATCACCAAGTGTCCAAAAAAATCTACCCCGAAATACTCGAGTGGAAAATTTCATTCAAAAACCAGCAAATGCTATAAGTGTCGCCATCATCAGCTGAGCTAATACAGCATGTCAGTCAAGTCTCATAAACCGTCAATGCCCAGTTCTCGCTACTCTGGGCCTCACGCTGTCCCCGAAGATTTTCAGAAACGCTTATTATTAACCGACGCAAAAACCAGAACACTGTCTGGCGACTCAAGAATTCTTTATTCCAACGCCAACATATAACCAGCAATACTGGCACTACAGACTAAGGTCTAAGAACAAATATTACAACAATAAATCACGATATTACTTCCGACAGTGTTTTGATCTTTTAGAACAGATGAGACGATGGCTGGTGGATTGATGCCTCCGCGAAAATATGGGGAAGCTGGGTTTGAGCGAACAACCATGAATTGATCGTTCAATCCTCAACTACATTGATACAGCGTTTCTCCCTCTGCATCCCAGAAATTCAACAGATACCTTGCAAACGGCAACACAGCCTGTTAGCATTCAGAACTTCTGACGAATATTTGATAACATCTTGAATGAGCCTAAATGACCTCCAAGGAATTGGTGGTATCTAGCTGTGAGAGTGGTGGTTATATTGTTGCAAGGACGTAAGGCTAAGTTTCATGTGGTGGGCGTCCGCCTTCTTTAACAATGACTTCGAAGATTATTGGAACTAATCTGTCCACCAGTACTCTTAATTATGCGAGGTTAAGACTATCTTAGTGATTTCAACCCAAGCTTCCCACCGTTTAGCCTTCACGATAGGAAACTGCTCCCTATGTTTTGCTGCGACTCTCAATGGTTCCCTATTCATGAAATCGTATCCGGAAAGATACATGACTTTCAAGTAGACAACATATTTCTTGAGCCAAGCGACTGCCTTGAGAAATTTATACCAGGAGGAAAACTGTCCAAACAGTGAGCACGAACACCAACCACTTTTATCCGTGTATATTACTTTAATCCCACAACACTTAAGAGAGCTGAGGAGGGTTACGTTCACGGGTAGCACATTGTATACTAGCACAAGATCTAATACCCACAACTTCTATAGTATTGGTTCCGCGCAGAGTAGAAGGAAAGTACCAAATTGATCGTCCGAAATTACAAAGTATATTTTGGGACCAAATAACTGAGCGAGCGTGACTACTTAACTGGCCGAGGATCATGCACGAACGAACGGATGGACGAAACATGACGGCATGCTAAATGGCGTGGATGCTTGACAGGAAGGCTTCGGCGAAACAAAGCGAATAAAGCAGTGAGGCTCAGCATTAAACGCTGAGTGACGAATGAGTTGGCCAATAATATGGGGAATTACCTACCGTTACGACACCAACCAAAGATCGCAAACAGCTAGGAGCCCTCTATAAAGCGTTATCCAAGGACAAATAGAGACATCCAAATGAGAACTGGAAAAGGTGTGTGCAAAACATTCTTCGTCCAAAGAAAAGAAATAAGGAGAGAAATAAGTCGACAACTCATCATATGTCAAGAGGCTCTGATTCAGTGAAATGAATGAGAACGGAGAATTGTTCGCAGACTTCTGAGCTTTCAGTAACATGGAGATCGGAAGCAGCATGTAGAACGGGCAGTAAGACTTATTATTATTCCCTTAGGTTCCTAGTGGAACACACGGCTTCAACTGCGTGTATCCAGTTGCTTCTGTCTTCTGCTGTGCTTTTCACCTCCATCCATCTTAGTCCATACTCTTTCAACTCCTATTCACACGATCTCCTCCGTGTCATCCTTGCACTAACGACCCACTCGCCGCTTCCATTTCGGCCTGGTTCCACCCGAGAAATGGCCTCACGCGCGCCCAATGTCACCCAGCGGCGGCCTCCTCAGAGAGTGTCGAATCCACCTCCACTTTCTCCTGCATATTTGTTAGTTGGCGATTGGTTCTTGCCTGTTGGTTTGTTCACAGCCACAGTTTCTTGTTGGTGATTCTCTCCAGCCATCCCCGCCCATCTGATTGATCTTCAGTATAGAGCCAGCGAAGACAGTTGTTGATGAAGGTAATGTCTCCAACAGGCTGTTGGAAATATTCTTTGTGACCCGCCCGCCAGCCCACCAAGTTTCTCATCCGATCCGTATAGAAGAAGTGACTGACTGACTGGCTGGCTGACTTGACGTTGTTTGTATTGAAAATCCGACCGAATTTCGTTGTTGATGCTGGCTGAGTGACGAAGATTTGTTTCCAGATTGGTTGTTTCAGGTTGATGAGTGAATGTGTTTCTCGCTCGCCTTCCCGATTCTCGCTCCATTTCACATCCTCGTCCGTTCTGACTGGCTGTAGTTGAGAGAATGCTCTCTATCTAGATAAGTGAGTGAATGAAGTAACCTCTTTCAAATCCCTCCCGTTGATGGTGACTGGCTCTCGATGTTGCTGCCGCTGCTGTTGTTGTTGTTGTCGGTTGGTTATTTCCATAACCACCGTCTTGTCTTCGTTCACCTAGAGTCCTGACTTCGCCGGCTGCTTCTTCAACCAGTTTTTCGGTTTTCGCTCGCTTGTAAGTCTTCGATTTTGTGTGTGTGACACCAAACATAAATCATCCACGTGCAAAATCCAGGTCTTCTAGGCACTTCAGATCGGTCCAGGATATCCCTGTCTTCTCGTTTTCTACTGTCTGACGCATAACCCAGTCAGTCCACCACAATTAGGAATATCCTCGTGATTGATAATAAGCGACCACCCTTGTCTGACTCCTGTGTTTACTCCAAATGCCTCGCTGAGTTTTCCGTTGTGGATGACTTGACATGTTCTGTTGTCGTACAGCTTTTGAACAATGTTGATGAATATTTGGGGTACGCCGTAGTACTCGAGTAGTTTCCAAATGACTTCACGGTCAACGCCGTCTGTTGAAGGTTTTCTCAAAGTCTACAAATTTGAGGTAGAGGTTTGATTGCCATTCCATGTTTTGTTCTGTGATGATGATGATGCTTAGAGCTGCTATTTGGTCAGTACATGACTTTCCTTTCCTGAATTCAGCTTGTTCTGGTCGGAGTTCTGTCTCCAGTGCGTCCTTTAATCTCTCCAGGATGATGCGACTCAGGATTTTACTTGGCGTCGACAGGAGCATGATTCCTCGCCAGTTCTTACAAAGTCCTAAGTCCCCTTCTTTAGTAGTTTCACGAGGTAACTTTTCCTCCAGTCAGTAGACACCTTTCCCTCCTTCCAGACCATTTGGAAAAATGGAGATCAACGCATTTGCTGTTGTCTCTGGGTCCGCTTTCATTGCTTCAGGGGGTATTCCATCTGGTCCAGCTGCTTTTCCAGCTTTCAGAAGCTTAATTGCATTCAAGACTTTATTTTTTGTTCTTGATATACAGCTTGATCCCACACTGTATTTTTGGTACAAGTATGGAATTTTCAGCATGGATATCAGTAGCCCAAAATTTGCAGGCCGACCATGGAAATCAGATGTGAGCCGGCAGGGGATCGAACTTCGGACCATGTGCATGGTCGGCGACAGTCCTAACCACTGTGGCACCGACGCTTTCGTTGGAGGATTGGTGCCAGCTTGCAACTGTGTACGTGCTGTTGTTGGTATTTATGGACGGGTTGCAGGTGGTTTCCATTTTTAATCTGTCTTTCTTCCTTGATAATTGGGTTCCCTTGGCTATCATATAGGTTTCACTCGTGTTGATCTCTTCCTGGATAGAGATTTGGTTATCTGAAATAATGTCATCAGGTCCCTTTAGCCTGCTGCCTTCTCAGCTTCAGTGACCAAGTTGTCGTTGAATCGTCTTTTGTCCTTCCTAGCAATCTTCTTCACTTCTTTGTCCAGTGCTTTGTAAGTTGAGCTCAGCGTCTCCTTCTCCTGTCCGTCCTTTCATTGAATCATTTTCTCTTTCACCATTCTCCTCTCTTCTATTAATTTCCAAGTGTCCGTTGAGAGCCATTCCTGTCTTGTCTCTTCTTTCTTCCTAGAACCGTTGAACGCGATTCGTTGAAAATCATCTTCAGAGAGTTCCAGTGGTCTTCCACCCATGATTCTTCAGTGCTGTCACGTAGTGTTTCCTTCTTTGCTCTGACAGTTGCAGTGAAAGTGTCCTTTGTGGTTGTGTCCTTCAGTTCCTGAGTGTTGAACTTGCATTGTGGCCTATCCCCAGCTATCTTCGAGGCTTTTAGCTTCACCTTGAAAGTCCCTTGTACTAGATAGTGGTCTGAACCCACATCTGCTCCTCTCCTCGACCTTGTGTTCAGTAGGCTCCGTCTCCACTTTCTTGAAATTGAGATGAAGTCTATTAGGTTCTTGGTGTTTCCATCTGGTGAAATCCATGTCGTCTTGTGTATATCCTTGTGTTTGAACACACTGCCACCAATCACCAAATCATTGAAGGCGCAGAAGTCTGAGAAGAGTTCACCATTGTCGTTCATTTCACCGAGGGTCTTGCGACCCAGCTTCGGATTCATATTATCCATCAGGATTTTGATATCGCCATTCGGGACGTTGTCCATTTTTGTTCGTAGTTGTCTGTAGAAAGCCTCCTTCTTCTCTTGTTCTGGGACGTTTTTAGGCGCATAGCATCGAATGATTGTAACCTTCCGTCCTTTTGAGTTGTACCTAGCTGTCATTATCTTGGGGGAGATTGGTTCCCACTGCATGAGAGCTTCGGTTGCTGTTGGTGACATCATGATGGCCACTCCCTCGGTGTGCTCATGGTTGTCCTCTGGGTGGCCGGAATAGATTATTGTCTCTCCAGTTGGTAGTTGGCACCTACCAAATCCGTTCCATCTGCTCTCACAGATTCCCAAAACTTCTATTCTACATCTCCCCATTTTTGCCGCTACCTAAGCAGCATTTCCAGCTTCGTACATTGTACGAACATTCCAGGTACCCATCCTTATTTTTGCTTTCATCGAAAGAAGGCACATCGGCTGACTGGCTTCATGAAGGCTTTCACCAGCCTGCGTCATTTCGTTTCCCCGATTCCAGCGAAAAGTAAGGTTACTGTTTATACTTTTAGAATTTTTAATATATCTGTGCATTGAAGTTTCTGTAGCGGTTTGGTTGAGTTTTACGGGGGTGGAGTTGCTAGCACCACGCCCCAACCCACTTTTACCCGGGCTTGGGACCGGCTAGAAAACTAGCAAGCTAGTAATCTATGCAGTCAGACTAGCCGAACAAAAGAATCAAGCAAAATCTAGATTTGTTTAACCGAATAAGATAAGAAATCTAGAGAACAGTTCAGCTTTAGCACCACATGCAGTCACACACAACAGTTTTAAAATCCAATGTTACAAATTAGAGGGAGAGATTGAGAGCAGAAGATTTGTTTATCGAGTCAGCTCCAAATATACGTAATAAGAATGATTCAACACCTGCCCCAGATATCTGAAAAATTCTACTACCCCTACGACAAATAGGAGAGGAAAAAGGAAACTATAAAACTCAAGTTTCAAAGTCGTGTGATTATAAATGATATGATTTTGAACAATAAGTTTTGTTCGAAACCCCATCCAGTAAATATTACTGTTTCATTGTGTGATACACCCAATAAAAAAACTAATATGAGAGATCAAGATGTTATATCAGACAACCAGGTCACTCGCTATCCAGGAAGAGATCAACTCAGTTGATGAAACCAATAAAAGATGCTCAAGGGTACCTGATTACCAAGGAAGAGAAACAAATCAAACAATGGGATGATCACTTCAAAGGAGTCCTGAATCGACCACCACCTGTAACTCACTCAGAAATACCGCCACCACCAATAGCACTCATAGAACTGCCTGACAGTGAACACCGATTCTCCAAAGGAAACAGAAACCCTGAATACAACGAAGTTACTGAAGTCCGGGAAGGCAGCGGGACCAGACAAAATTCCTCCACCACGAAGCACTGAAAATGGATCCTGAGACTGCCGCAGACGCGCTCACACCATTATTAAAAGTGTTTGGAATGAAGAGAAGGTGCCTTCCGGTTGGAAGAAAGGCGGGCTACCTCGTTGAGCCTCCAAATAACGGCGACCTACGCATCCACAAGAACTGGAGTGGAATCATGCCATTGTCCAAGCCAAGTAAAATACTAAATCGCGTCATCCTGGAGCGAATAAAGGATTCACTTGATACAGAACCCCGCCAGCCCGGAGGGAGCTCGCTGGATTCAAGTAAGGCGAGTAGTGTGCTGACCAAATTACAGCTGTCCGCATCGTCATCATATAACAAAGCATAGAATGGCAGTCAAACCTCTACCTCAACTTCATCGACTCTGGAAAGCCATTTGACTGCGTTAACTGAGTAGCAATTCGGAAACGACTTCAACACTACGGTGTGCAGTGCCAAAGTCATTGTCAACAGCTGGATATATGACAATGCCACGTGTCAGGTGATCCACAACGGGAAACTCAGTGGGGCCTTCAAAGTGAATACAGGAGTAAGAAAAGTCTGGCTGCCTATTATCACCAATGATATTCCTAATTGCGGTGGGCTGCATTAGGCGTCATGCTATGTGGTGAGAGTGGGAAGACAGGAATACGCTGGACCAACGATGAGAAGACTCTAGAAGACATGAATTTCTCAGACAATATATTTCTAATTTCGCGCAAACTCGAAGACTTGCAGGTGAAATGCAATAAACTGGCTGAAGAAGCAGTTGGCGAAGTCAAAACTCCAGGCAAACATGGATAAGACGGAGGTGATAAAGATAACCAACCAACTAATAGCAACTACGACGACAAGCAGCAGTCACCATCAAAGAAGGACATTTGACAGAGGTTACTTCCTTCACTTATCTAGGAAGCACCGTTTCAACTACAGGGGCACGGCACGGATGAAGATGTCAAAGCCGGTCAGAATCGGAAAGGCAAGATACGCCTTCATCGACTTGAAGCCAAATTGGAAATCTTCTGCACTAACTCAGTATAAATGAAATGGCTTTACATTTGCGCAAATGTCCTGACTGAGGACATGCCAACCCCTAGCTTACTGCTCACCAAATATTCAGGAGAAAATGGAGATGGATCGAGCATGCATCGAGGTCCTGCTGCCTTCCCGGACTTCAGTAACTTCGTTGTATTCAGGGTTTCTGTTTCCTTTGGAGAATCGGTGTTCACTGTCAGGCAGTTCTATGAGTGCTATTGGTGGTGGCGGTATTTCTGAGTGAGCAACATGTAAGGCATGGTAAGTTCGGAGGTTTTCTAATGTTCAAACTATGCTTGTCTACTTTCAGGTTGGCTGCGAAGTATGCAGGGATTGGTTACCCAAGACGAGGCAACGGATGACCAATAGGAGTGCCCTTCCCTCTTATCTAATTGTATTGCGATTGGTTGTAAATATAATACTTGACCTTGAGTCTTCGTTCTTACTAGCACGCAACACTTGTGTGATCACACTGCTAACGTGCGCTTTGCTCTCTGTTTCAGATCATTGCTTGACGAGTGGGATTACATAAATGGCGAGCCTGCCAACGAAAAAACTTTCTTCTTCTAAGTCTCGACCCAATGAGGCTTCCAAGAACACTTCTCCTGTCAAACAGACAGCATCCAACGAGGTGGATCAATTAGCTGAAGTGAGGGCTCCAGCTTTTCAGTCAAATCAGCCTGCTTCGCGATATGTCCATCCCTTGCCGCATACACTGGAGGTGGGTGATGATTTCGAGCTGTGGTCGGACAAGGTGTGCCGATACATTGATCTGATGAACGTGCCTCACCCGAACGCATTCGTCATCGATTCTGTTGGACGGTCCTTGGAAATGTACACAATTGGTTTGGATTACGTGCATATGCCCTTGACCACCCTGTTGAGTACTCTAAGAGCACGTATAGTGCCACCAATACCTCCCATTGAAGCGCTGAAAAGATTCAGCGAGTGCAACCAGAGACAAGGTGAATCTATCAACCAGTTCACCTTACGTCTCCGCAAGCTTGCGCGTCAAGCTATGCAGGACAAGACATATTCAGAGGTTGAAAACGCTATATATTCCAAGTTCTTGCAGGGTCGACGTCCGTTACAGGAAGGACTTCAACTTGCACACTCCAGCATCCATGGCAGAAGCGGAAGCTAGGGCACGCCTAGTGGAAAGCCTGGAAGAGCCAGGAACCACATGCCCACAAGTAAACGCAATGGGATATCAGCACACAACAACAAAGCATGCACAGAATCCTACACCACCGTGGAAAGGACGCCCACAGTCGCAATCCACTTCAAGAAACGATTGCTACTACTGCAGGCGGTTTGGTAAGCTTGCTAGGAGTTGTGGTCACAATGCAGGTGAGTCACATGTCGATATGAATTGTGTGCCTACTGTAAACCTAATCGGTGTCACCTCCTCCCCGAAAGTTGTAGGTTATATAGGTGGAAAAAAGTGTGTTATGTTAGTTGACTCAGGAGCAACTTGTTCTGTCATACATTCCTCATGTGTTCCAGAGACGTTTAGGCCAACAATAGGGACTCACAATTTGCGGCTTACGACAGCCAATGGAGATTGCATGCAATCCCAGGGACTGGTCCTGCTGCCACTTAAATTGGGAACACTGTCACTTCAACACAATTTCATCATCTCTACCCGGGTGCCGTGGCAGGTAATCTTGGGAGTCGACCTCCTGGAAAAGCTGTCGGAATAATAGATTGTAGTCAAAGGACTCTTATACTGAAGGACTGTTCCATCCCATTTATTGTAGGGAACGACAAAGAGCACGGCACTTTTGGCGTGCAGGGAGATGCTAAGATGAGAAACAGCGAATGCTGACGACTATAGAACCCCTACCATCGGAAACGGCTGCCAACTTTAATAAAATGTTAGACAAATATGAGGACTGTTTTGACTGGGATGGAAAAAGCCCGGGAAGAACAAAACTGGTCCAACATCACATAGAAACGGGTAACGCCCCACCTTGTAGACAACCTGCACATTACCAGAAGGAGCTTAACAGGTTAGTTGATGAACTGTTAGAGAAAAATGTCATCAAACCATCCGTATCTCCATGGGCTTCACCGGTAGTTTTAGTTAAGAAATCGAATGGGACACTCCGGTTATGTGTAGATTATCGTAAGTTGAACCTGTTAACTAGACGAGACTGCTTTCCCCTTCCACGCATAGACGACACTTTTGATGCCTTAGAGGGGTCGAATTGGTTTACCACTCTAGATCTGGCATCGGGATATTGGCAGGTTGAAGTACACCCAGATGACAGGCAAAAGACAGCATTCATTGTACAAGCAGGCCTGTATGAGTTTGAAACAATGCCGTTTGGGTTAGTCAATGCCCCAGCAACATTCCAACGCCTCATGCAAACGGTCTTGAGTGATTGCATACCAGGTAAGTGTTTGGTATATCTAGATGATGTTATCATACATAGTAAGACGTTGACCGAACATTTAAGTGATATTTCCGAAGTATTAGAACGGATGCAGACCGTTGGGTTAAAACTGAACCCATCGAAATGTCAATTCTTCAGGAAAGAAGTGTGTTTCTTAGGTCACATTGTTTCAGCCGAAGGCATTAAATGTGATCCAGCAAAAGTTCAGGAAGTTAAAGACTGGCCGCTCCCAAACTCAGCCCCCGAGTTACATAGTTTTTTAGGGTTAGCCTCGTATTATCGACGTTTTGTACTTAACTTCTCTTTCCTTGCAGCTCCTCTATTCGACATTCTTAAGAAGAAAGACTACAATTGGACAGCATCAGCTACGGAAGCCTTCGAAAGACTTAAAAACTGTTTATGTAGCCCCCCTATCCTAGCGTATCCCAATGTTTCTGACCAGGCAGGTCCATTCATCCTAGATACAGATGCTAGCGACTCTGGTATCGGGGCAGTTTTGTCTCAAAAAGACGCAGATGGAGTAGAAAAGGTGATAGCCTATGCAAGTCGAGCACTCAACAAGAGTGAGAAGAATTACTGCACCACGCGGAAAGAAATGCTGGCACTGGTCAATTTTGTTAAACACTTTAGGGCATATCTCCTCGGTAGACATTTCATTGTACGCACTGATCACAAAGCCCTTAGCTGGCTACATAACTTCAAAGAAGCTCTCTATCACGTCTCATAAACCGTTAATGCCCAGCTCTCGCTACGCTCGGGCCCACGCTGTTCTTCGAAGATTTCAGAAACGCTTAGTTATAACGGACGAAAAAACCAAAACACCGATCTGCCGTTTGATATTTCTTTATTGTTACACCAACATATAAAAAGAATAAGCGAACTAAGGTCTGTGAACAAATATTACAATAATAAATCATAATATTACTTCTGACGGTGTTTTACTCTTCTTTCTGAACAGCGACCGATGAGACGATGACTGTCGTATTGATGCCTCCGCGAAAATTGGGGAAGTTGGTTTTGAGCAAACAACCAAGAATTGATCGTTCAATCTGCAACTACATTGACACTCCCCGGCAAAATACAGATCCATCCCTTTTTTGCATCACGGCCAATACACGTTGACTTCGATGCCATTGCGAGAACCTGGGTCACACGGACAGAGCTGAAATGGAAAACAAACAGAAAAGCCAACACACCACAAGCATACCCACAGCACAATCTCACACATCGCTGACGACCTGCGCCTCCAGACAGAGACCTCCTCTTGACATCTTGCAACACAATCGCCATTTGCTAGAATGACTCCTACAGAATGCAAAGTGACCATGTCACCACCTCACGATACTCTACGCACATCCTCTTATCTACTCATTACCAATTACCACTGAAATCGCTTGTCACTCATTCTGCCTCAGTTCTAGTAACGGTGACGCATGTTAGCCTCAGTCGTTTACACTCTTTCTCCCCGGCGTGTGGGACCGCAGCTAACAATTATCTCCGTGTGCATTTCATTCTCAGCAATAGCCTAGCCTCCCCGGCGTATACGACCCATCTGCTGTCCTTAACATCAATCAATTCATTCACGGATGTAGAAGAGTGGACACAACATCAGAAGTAATCACGACGAAAATTTTAACAAAATTACGCAATAACAACAAGATACGAAAACAACAAGTAAACACAATGAATCCAAAAAACACCAATTGATATGACACACCACACGTGTATACAAATAGTACAAACAACCTCGCCGATTCTGCCTTGGTGGAATTCCTTTGAAGAATCTCAGGACTTACACCAGTACGCCTACAACCCTTCTCAGGTTGACGATTGTAATTTGTGGAATGTCCGGACACAAACAAGATTAACCAACAATTACGATAATTGGAACTCACACAATTATTTAACACAAACATATGTACAATCAACACATCAAATGTTGTGGATTCTAGCACGACAAACTACCCTTGAAGAACTGTAGGACTTACAGCAGTACGCCTACATACCTTCTCAGGTTGATGATCCAAGTGGAAGTCGTCCGGACACAAACAGAATTACCAACAGCTAGATGACAGATGATATCAATTCAGTGTATACAATATGAACATATGTACAAGATCATACACCAAGCACATTGGACTCCTCATTGATGCGCTACCCTTTGAAGAATTGTAGGACTTACAGCAGTACGCCTACAACCCTTCTCAGGTTGACGCCCTAGGTTGGAAAATCGTCGCAGAGTTCATTTGCTGACTTCCTTCTATCAGCTATATCCTCAAATCTGAACGGAAACACGCTCATGTCATTGTATCGTAGAATATAGATGACTAACAAACACACGACGTATCTGGCCAACCAAGCGTAGAAACAGAGTAATTTACACCAAAGATAATAGCATTCAATTAGTAACTTGAAACTAGAAATGCCTTTATTCATGCAAGTCAATTTAACAATTACTCTTTCGTTTACACTTGGCTTATTCTCACTAAACTGAGCAGTATCTTTCGTCTTTTCAAATGCATCAATACTATCATAGTCATTGCACAAGGTACTTGAGTTGATGGGCGTCTCTGCCATTGTGGATGACAACATTAACGACGACTGATTGATACCAGTTGATGAACTTAGCGGTGGATCAGAAGCTGTTCTTTTTCGGCTTTCAGAAATTTTCTACCTGCAAGACCACCACCATTGCTGTCTTTCACTACTAGTTCGGGTTTAGCACTATCATCTGATGATAGGTGGGCTACACGCTGATCAATCACACTGACGGTCTCACAAGTATGCATACCTTCTGCAACTGCATCTGCGTTCAATTCTACTTCACGTTGTAGTTGTACAGAACCTTTGTTCAACTTAGCAGTAGTAGGCATATCCCTCATCTCATAATGATCAACCAAAGACAAATGTGCACTATCATGATCATTATCACGAATATTCACTTTACCGTCAACTTCATCATTTTCAAACTCTTTAATAACAGAAGTAGACAATTTTGGTTCCTCCTCACAAATCATTAAAGGTTTTATATCTTCACTCTGACTAGTTATACTTTGTAAACTTGTGGAGTGAGAACTCCACTCTGAAGCAGTAACTCTATTCTGTGACTTACTATTCAACAACGGCTTACCAGTTGCAACTACAGACTTCTTCACAACACCGTTATCGTCACACAATTCGGAGTCAGACCTTGATTTTACATTTAGCTTATCACTGAAATTGCTCACTGATTCACAGTTCACCTTTGTATGCACCTCTTGAAAACGTGTAAAACACAACCGTGTTTGTCTTGCATCTTGTAACTTATCTGTTGAGGGTGTACTACGAAACCTGTTACACTCACTAGGTCTATATGCATTACTAGACATCATGGAGTCTTCTCGATATCCACCTCTCTGAGGCCTACTCGTCATCAATGATCGCATTTTGATCTCAGACTGTTCTATTCTAGGGGTGAGATGCAATATACTGGCGAACTTGCTCATAGATTGATTGACACTGTCTTTCACTAGTTTCAGGATATCATCAAACTTTGGCTCGATACCCTCATCCTCCATACGGGAGCTTATCTTCACCCACTTCCTTTGCAGTCGAGTAGGTAGACGTCTTGCTATTACTTCTAGTATAAAACTCGAGTTGAGGTCACTCATGCAATTCATCGAAATCAATGCATTCTTGTAAATTAGCAAATTATCCAAAAACTCAGTGAGTGCCTTGGAGTCAATCTGTAATTGACCACCATTACCCTTAACAGCCTCGAATAATTTCCCTGCAATCATCGAAGGTCTTCCAAACCTTTGGCGTAATATGCTCATAGCCTCGTAGTAGCCCTCTTTTGGCTTCATAAACTTACAACACTGTATAGCTCTTGCAGCAACTCCAGTGCAATACCTCATCAAATACATTAACTTCTTTCATCAGTTAATGAAGAACGACTAAACATGACTTCAAACTCCTTTACAAATTGTAAATAATCAGCTGGGTTTCCATCAAAACACCGTGGTTCTAATTTAGGGAGTTTGATGTTCCTATTATCCCTGAACGGCGAAACAGTAACATCAACCATGTCATGCTTAACATCAGACACATCGTTACAATTAACAGACAAGTCACCATGACTTACTTTCCTGTTTGTATCCAAGATACTCCGTCCCTTCTTTGACCCAGGCATTGTTGGACTTGACCCAATTCCAAAAAGTTCCAGATATTGCTTGTTCAAAGAGGACTTGACCGGCACCAGGAAAGATGTATGGTGACTATCCAAACTGTCACCAGCTATCTGAATCCGTCAGAAAATGTTTCCACCGTCAGAAACTGTCAATCACGTCTCATAAACCGTTAATGCCCAGCTCTCGCTACGCTCGGGCCCACGCTGTTCCTTGAAGATTTCAGAAACGCTTAGTTATAACGGACGAAAAAACCAAAACACCGATCTGCCGCTTGATATTTCTTTATTGTTACACCAACATATAAAAAGAATAAGTGAACTAAGGTCTGAAAACAAATATTACAATAATAAATCATTGTATTACTTCTGACGATGTTTCACTCTTCTTTCTGAACAGCGACCGATGAGACGATGACTGTCGTATTGATGCCTCCGCGAAAATTGGGGAAGTTGGTTTTGAGCAAACAACCAAGAATTGATCGTTCAATCTTCAACTCCATTGACAGAAGCTGAGGGTCAGATTGCTAGATGCCAAGAACACCTACAAGAGTATGACTTCGAATGCATGCAAAGACCGTTAAGAATCATGGATTTGCAGATGCATTGTCAAGAAAACCTCTTAGGTATCACGGTGACTGCCCATCATGCACCGAAGCACAAGTTTCGCTGCTCCAACTAGAGGCTCATACTTCATATAGTTGGCCTGAACTTCAGACCCTGAACTCGCCTTGATTTACGAACGTGTTCGAAATGGAGGCGAACGATCGAGAACCCAGGAAATAAGTAAGCTTGGATGGGAAACCCGGTGTTTGTGGTCTCTGTGGGATAATCTGAAAGTTTTCGATAACATCCTCTACTACCGACATGGACCCACTTATACTCGTCGCGTTGTGGCTCCACAGTCGGCACTACCCACAGTACTGTTGTCATTACACCAGCGGTTAGGCCACGCGGGCTCAGGGAAAATGATTGAAGCGGCTAAAAGACGTTATTGGTGGCCTCACCAGAGGAAAGACATCATAGATTTCTGTGACTCCTGCGAGGTATGCCAAACTATTAAGGCTCCGCACAAATATAATAAGGCACCCTTAGAACCCATTATAACTGGCCATCCGAATGACTTAGTACAAATAGACTTGGTTGGACCTCTCCCAGTAACTTCCAGAAATAATAACTATATTTTAGTCATGGTAGACCATTTTACCAAGTGGTGCGGGGCTATTGCGATCCCACAGATTGATGCTGTAACCATCGCAGAGTCAATTTTTGACCACTGGGTCAGCCGTTGGGGGGCACCACTTCAACTACACTCAGATCGAGGATCCAACTTTGAAAGTATCGTTGTCAGCGAACTCTGTCGTATTATGGGTATCCGGAAGACACGCACTACCGCGTACCACCCACAGGGAAATGGCTTAGTTGAACGCACCAATCGGACGATTAAATCTCTCTTGCAGGCATTTGTAAATTAAAACAACCCCAGGGAATGGGACAGATTACTCTCACAGTGCTTAATGGCATACAGAGCAAGCATTCACAAAGCTACGCGTCAAACGCCTCATTATATGGTCACTGGAGTAGAACTCCGGTTGCCAATCGATCTGACTTCAAACACACTAGGAGAGGATACACTGATTGCATCCGAACACGTAATCAGACTTCGACGAAACCTGAACAAGGTACACCAGATGACTAGGGATATACTGTAAACAAACCAGAGGTACCAGAAAGAATACTATGATAGGAAAGCACATGGATCACCAGTGGAGCCCGGAGACAAGGTGATGTTACTTAAGGAGACACCACCTAAAGGGAAAGCTCTTAAATTCCATAAACGCTGGGAAGGACCATTCACTGTAGTGGAGGTATTAAGTGACTGCACCTGTAGGATTCAGGAACCAAATAACTCTCATAGTCTAGTTACACACTTCAATAGACTAAAACCTTTTCGACAACAGGCCTTAGTTCAGACAAGTCCTGCAGGAACAGTGACCTAGCACTTCGGACAGTGCTCCTATGGGGAGACGGGATAGTGTAAGACATGGTAAGTTCGGAGGTTTTCTAGTGTTCAAACTATGCTTGTCTACTTTCAGGTTGGCTGCGAAGTATGCAGGGATTGGTTACCCAAGACGAGGCAACGGATGACCAATAGGAGTGCCCTTCCCTCTTATCTAATTGTATTGCGATTGGTTGTAAATATAATACTTGACCTTGAGTCTCCGTTTTTACTAGCACGCGAGACTTGTGTGATCACACTGCTAACGTGTGCTTTGCTCTCTGTTTCAGATCATTGCTTGGTGAGTGGGATTACATACAGGTGGTGGTCGATTCAGGACTCCTTTGAAGTGATCATCCCATTGTTTGATTTGTTTCACTTCCTTGGTAATCAGGTACCCTTGAGCATCTTTTATTGGTTTCATCAACTGAGTTGATCTCTTCCTGGATAGCGAGTGACCTGGTTGTCTGATATAATATCCTGATCTCTCTTTTACCTGCAGCCTGCCCTTCTGCTCTGCTCCAGTTGACAATGTGTCGTAGACTTTTTCCTTTGTCCTTCCTAGCACTCCTCTTTACTTTTTTGTCCATTGCAGAGTACATTGAACTCAGATTCTCCTACTGTTGCCCACCCCTGCATTGAGTCATCTTCTCTTTCACCATCCTTCTGTCCTCCCCTTTCCTCTCCCCTACTGGCTTTCAGGCAGATGTTTGCAGACAGCCTGTAGTAATTTATTGTACTTGGAATATTTGTATTTCGAGATGACGGAATTACACGAATCCAACCAAAACTCAGAGAGGGCAGCAATCAGGAATTTGTATTTAGCGGAATTATTATGCAATTCATATATGAAACATATCAACAGTCAACAGTAAGTATTTTAAACAATACAGAGATAGAAATTGTCAATCACCACAGAGCCATTCCTTGTCTTGTCTCGTCCTTCTTCCCAGAACAGTAGTATGTTTTTCCTTGAAAATCGCCTCTTTTGACTAAATCAACGCACACGTATTTCCTAGTACTTCTACAAGTCTATTAATGTACATAGACGTTGTGGCTTCTCGACGCCCACAACGTAAAACCAAAAGGCACTTACGAAGAGTACGAGTGTTATAGCAGTAGTCAAATTTTCAAAAATTATGTCAAGGTAACGTTCAACAGTTAATTGACAATTGTTTGCGAAGTATATATAAAATAGGTCTGTGTAAACAAATAATATAAGTATGCAAATTAGATTTAAAAGCGTATGTTTAAAGCTGGTGTAGGAGTTCTACAGCCTCCAGAGAGTTCCAATATTCTTCCACACAGGTTTCCTCGTCGATACCATGTTACAACTCCGACTTTGCTCTGGTCTGATCTGTGGTGAATGCATCCCTTGTGGTTCTGTCCTTCATTTTCTGAGTGTTGAACGTGAATTACGGCCTGTCCCCGGTAGTTTTAAAGGATTTCAGCTTCACCTTGAAGGTTCCTTGAAATAGATGATGGTCTGAGCCTGCCCACATCTGCTCCCCTTCTCGAATTTGTATCCAACAAGTTAGCTGCGTCTCCACTTCCTTGAGCAGCATTGATATGAAATCTATTTGGTTTGTTGTATGTCCGTTAGGCGAAATCCATGTTACTTTGTGTATATCCTTGTGCTTGTACACGCTGCTTCCGATCCCCATGTCACTTAAAGCTCAGAAGTCTGCGAACAATTCTCCGTTCTCATGCATTTCACTGAACCAGTGCCTCTTGACACATAATGAGTTCTCTCATGTATTATCTATTCTCCCAGTCCAGCTGGTATTCATATCGCCCCTTAGGATTTTTATGTTACCATACTGGATGTTGTCCATTACTGTTTGTAGTTTCCTGTAAAAATCTATTCCCTTCTCCTGTTTTGCATTGTTTGTTTCGCCTTGCATGATAATTGTAACCGTTCCTTCTTCCTTTCGAGTTGAATTTTTCTGTCATGATCCTGACGGAGGTGTTTGGTTCACACTGCATTAGGGCTCTGGCTGACACTGGTGTCATCATTATAGCCACTCAGTGCCTCAGTTTTTTGTGGTTGTCGTCTAGGTGGTCAGACCGGAGTAGATTACTGACTCTCCTGTTGAAAATTTTGACAATCCACTTCCATTCCATTTGCTCTCGCAGATACCCAGCACCTCTCAGCCATATCTTCTCATTTCCTCGGCCACCTGGGCAGCCTTCCTAGCCTTGTACATTGTACGAACATTCTACGTCCCCATTCTTATTGTTGCTTTTATCGAGAGAAGATAGATCGGCTGGCTGCCTGGCTTCCCGAGAGGTGGGTTTCACCAGCCTTCTGTATCATTTCGCCTCTTCGATTCCACCGTCGAGTAAATTTGTTTTCTGAATATTTTGTATTTTTAAGGTATTTTTTGTGTGTTAAAGTTTCTGTTGTAGTTTTTTAGGTTTTTTGGTGTGTGGTTGCTAGTCCCACGCGCAACCCTCCCTCTTTATCGGGAGTTGAGACCGGCTAGAAAACTAACAAGCCAGTTAACTAGGTGAGGTTTATGTGTATGATAACCAACCCGATTTCTACTGAAGCACTGTTAAAGGACAAATGGTAAGTCGTAGATTTATTTGTCCACCAAATATAAACCAGTATGGCAGGTTAGTTACACAGCAGTATCACCACGTGATTCACAGTTGGTTACTGTCAGTACACTAAAAATGTCTACAATTAATGTCAGCATAGCATACATAAATACTTTTGATCGTATTGCTCCGGTCTTCTGTCAATGAGCAAATGTCTGGTCTACGACGGAGATTGTTGCCCCAAAGAACAGGAAACTGTTTCGAATAAACAAGTTCATTGAACGTCCATTCAATGTCTACCATCATTCTCAATGGGTGTTGAAGCATGATGTTCTTTTATCGAATCCTTTCTGTAAATTGATATCATATAATGTAATCACTGAAACGTTATTTCGCTCTCTTCACAAGTACCGTTGTGTTTCCTCTGTTTATTACTATTTCATCTATATGTACAGAACCTCCTCCCAATAAAGAACTAACTTTTTCCGTCTTCCAAGATGCTCTATGTCTGCAGTGCCAGTACCTCTGAACTGATGAAACGAGATTATTCTCCGTTTCACAGCTGTACCTGTAACAGAGTGTTTTAAAACCCAGTAATTAAAAATACACAAAATCCGGGTTAATAACAAATAGGATCTGGCAAAAATTGTTCTTGAGAAATAGTGTAACCATCAGCTTAATTCCCCTTATATTAACTAGTTTCAAACAATCTTTACAATGGTGAATGCTTCTGTCAGCCGATCTACTGAAGCTTTTTATACTCATAATACCGTTACAGGAATAAATCCTTCTCTTTCCATTCACTCCAAACAATACTGGAATACTCAGTGTACACCAAATTTAAGACGTAACTCCGTTACAGCAGGCACTTCACTTGAAGCAAGCAGAACCAAGCCTTAAACTCAAGTGAAGAATCTCATTGGTCCATTCAGGTCATCTGTGTGGACGCACTCCTGTGGTAGTTACTAGTGCTCAGAGTTTAACTTTACCTAAGTTTCACTTAACAACGTGAATCTTACACAAAATATTGGCTGTTGCTTGTTATTTGGAGATCGGTACTTGAGCGGACTTATTTAGCTACGCAGCCTACGGTGATTCTTCCGAAATACCCAAACTTGCACAGCAAATCTTTTATGTAGGTCTAGAGCTTCAAGAAGTTACCTCCACGAAACATGCAAGTCACGTAGTAGTTTCAATAAGTGTTGGTGATTATTCTGTAATTGGTAGTTGCTAAATCTGATCAGTTCACTGAATAGTTTCTACTCCCATGTCCCATAAAGTAACTAGAAAACAATTAAAATGTAATAGTTTTTGTTATCTTTATCTGTACTAAACATTTTAAAAGACCAAAAAATGGAAACCACACAAAGAAATGGATAGGGGAAAACAAACTCAGTTTGGCCCACCACGTTTTTTGAAATAAGAGTAATTTCGTGAAGTTGTCTATAGCGTTTCCGAAATACGTCTGTGGAGAAATTTGCATCTTTGTGTTTGTCTATTTACTTGCTACTAATTATTTCAATTTTACACTATCTAACACATACGAAAACGAGTTCAACAAGAAGTATAAGAGAAGAAGAGAAAAGATGCTTTTCTCACTGAATGATCTACTGGTTACAAATTCAATCGGTAATTTCAAAAAGATTAGAATGAGTGGAAACATTAGGTGAAGGGTTTCAAAATATAGAACATAAACAGAAATATAAGCAATATAAGTATTATTAATAAGGGGGTTAATAATAATTGTATTAATATTAGTATCAGTAACAGTAATTGTCACACTTATAGAGTGATAGGGATAGGAATGATAATGTGTATAATTAATGTTAAACAAAAGAGAACCTCTAGGTCTAGATATCTAGGATATATATATATATATATATATATATATATATATATATATATATATATATATATATATATATATATACTCAACTTAGAAAATACAGTTTAATCTGCTACACAGTGTATTTATTTATCCATCTGGTATGTTGAAGCTAAGTTCAGGTGATTTCTATACTTTTGTAGTAGTAGCGTTTCATTTATATACTGTATTTATAAGCAAACTTGTGTACAAGCAAGACATGTACATATTGAAGCATGTAATATATATATATATATATATATATATATATTACTGTGCGTATATTCGAATAACATACATAAATTCTGTTCTATCAAATATCAATCTGTTCTCTGTTTCACGTCATTGTCATAATTGAGATGAGCAGAATGGTCAATCTGTATGTGCGTCTGTATGTATATGAATATGTATATACTGAATGCAAAATAATAGAAATTGTTGGTCCAGCCAACAAATTAAAACAGGTAATGACTCATTCACTTCATTTACCATAAATTATAAACTAAACGAAAGAAAAGAGTTAGACAAAAATCCAAATGTTCATCAATAATGTCCCAGTTTAGGTAGTATGCGTTATGAATAATAGATATTGTGAATAACACATAATATTAATAACATAACAATAATAATAGCAGTAGTAATAACAGTTATTATAATTATAATCATAACCGTCATGAGAAGAAAATGCAGATGATGAACATTTCAAGTGTAAGTTGTAATGAAAATCCTACATGTTTATTTATTTCAATTATTCAGCATTAGTTCATATACATAACTTATGTACCTTTTAGTTCAATGATAAACACAATATCTCTTTATAGTATGTTGAGAAAAATGAAATAATGTGTAATAGGGAAACTTGTTTGAAACCAGATCGATATTGAACAATGAATCATCAAGAATGAATTCATAAAGAGGATGAGTGTATGTATATGCAGAAGTTTTACAGAAAGTATCTCATATTGCAGATGGTGAAGTGAATCCAACATACGATGAGAATAAAGAAGAAGTGAAACAGTGAAGAAGATAAAGCGGACAAAATTATTGTGAAAGATGTAAAAATTAGTACATAAGAGATAAACTCTTTTATCGACTAATTCATGTCACTAGGTTCGCGTGACATGAGCATTATTTCAGAAAATGGTAAATTAATTTATTTCCTTTACCACAGCTCAAATTTTAACTTATTGCTTCATTCTGACTTCAGCTAGTTTAACATCATGACAACACGGGTTTCACATAACATTTATAGTGATGAGAAATCCTTTGTACTTAGTGAAAACAAACTTATCGTACCTGAAGAGGATTTAAGTTCAGTCAAAACAATGATAATTTGAAGTTATATGAAGAAGGCCTAGCTGTAGTCAGGTGATCTGACCGTAGATTTAATAGAAAACAGACAAATTGGATTCTTGTGTTATGTCTGTCAAAAATATGCTCTGAACTATAATTCCGGCTGAAGATGTACTAACTGAACGGATGAGAGCGTCTAGAAAGTCTGTGTGCCCGCCCATAATGTTGACGTTCTTGACTAGAGCTTCGGATGAGTTCACTATGTGTCCCCCTGTCAACAGATGAGCTGGTATGTGGTGGCGGGCAAGGTTGTCTTGAACCAACTGATAAACTTGATCTTGTTCCACTATCTGTTCCAGTGGAACCAGTTGTTGGTATGTCTTGAAAACGAGGATGGGCTCGAATGCTGGAATCATCAGTAGGTGGAATGACTTGCTGATCTCTGAAATCAAAGCCAACTGAATACCCTCGGTTACTGCCTAGATTGATATCCGTTTGAGACATAGTCTTTCGTTGTGTTGAATGGGTTCTTATGGTTTTCGCGTTACCGAAACTGACAGTTTGGCGGGGATCACGGCTAGTCCTTCTATGTTCTTCTGGGTTAATTCCATGTCTTGATGAACCGTTAGAACCATTGCCATATTTTAACTTTCCACTTCGACTTATGCCTGCATAATCTGATTTATCTGTAAAGCCATATTTGAAGATAAAATAACACAACAAACATAATGATTTATCCACAGGCCGTTAAAACTCATCAATTTTATGAACAGTTGTTTTAAATATCTATTTTAGGGAAAAAACAAATAATAAAATTTCCATTTTCAATAATAAGGTTGTGTTATGAATATTAAACAAATACCTGTTTCACTCCTTAATTAAGATGATACACATGGCTGCATTAGTCAGTAAGTTAAAGCATGATAACTGTTGACAGCACATTAGAATGGAATGATTCCATTTCCACCCCAAATTGTTTAAGTTAATGTAAAGTCATAGATTACTTCAGATTCAAAACGTACCACATTTATGAGTGAAGATGAGCAAAAATTCTTAATACAGAAATATACATTATCAGGAGGAATGTACTGAACACTTTTTAAGTTAGTTTAGGTGCTTAGTGAAAATTAGACACTGCGATATCATTGACTACACAATAACATATTTACGTGCAGAATTTATTTCTACTGTTTACTAAAAGCATCCAGAATAACATGTTCTTAATCGGTTAGTATTAAACAAATAAAAACCTGGTTTATATTAGTGACTGATACAAGTGGTGCTTCTTACCTATACACAGGTGAGTTGATGTGGTCTACTGTAAACCACCGAAAAGCTATTCGGTGTTTGGATCGAATTGATCTAGGCTAGCAAGCACTGTTGGCTCACGTGAATGGATTCCATTCACTCACATCAGTTAACAGTATTTACCATCTTACTGTTTATTTCGCTTCCTTAATTTCCACTTATAGTATCAAACAAATCACTGTGTCAATATATGTGTAAAACTTGGGCACTGTGGTATTAAGTAATTCCATATTAGTTTGATTATTAAATGTATCACACAGTGAAACAGTATTGTATACTGGATGACGTTTCGAACACAATTTATTGTTCGTAATCATATCAACGTCATCCAGTATACAATACTGTTTCACTGTGTGATACATTTAATAATCAAACTAATATGAAATCACTGTGTCATTTGATTATTTTGGATTTTATAGGAAACCCAAGTGGATTTTCACTTAAAGCCATGTGATTATCATTTGAAGAATTTCGTCCATAGGAAAACGTGCTTTCAAGACAAATTTCTATTAGAATTATCAAGTTTTCTTACTAGTTTTATTAGGATTCTCTATCTCAGCTTCATAAACTTTGAAAAGGTCTTCGATAGTGCAACGTCGATCGAAAGGTGATTTGACAATTAATTCGCTACTACCAAGGGTTGCAGCCAACAATTCTACATCTCATCCAACAGTGTACGACAATGCTGCAAGCCAAGTAATCACAATATAAAACTCACGGAATCCTTCGAAGTGAAGACGGGAGTAAGACAAGTTGGCTGTCTACTATCTCCAATGATTTTCATGATTGCGGTAGACTGGATAATGCGACAAACAGACAGCGGACAGCGAGGAAACAGGCATGAAAAATGCACTCACACAAAAAACTTGGAGGATCTGAACTTCGTTGATGATATATGTCTGATTCCCCACACACTGGAAGATATGCAAGTGAAAAGCAACGAGTTGGCAGAACAAGAATCCAGAGAACATAGGCGTTCAGATGAACATTCGGAAAACAGAGGTGATGAAGATTCCTGGCCAACGGCAACAGCAACAACAACAGACAACAATCGGCATAAATGGAAGAAATCTGAAAGAAGCAACCTTCCTTACCTACTCACCTACCGACTTGGGAAGCATCGTTTCAACTACAGACAGGCGGAACTGATGAGGATATCACAGCGAGGATCGAGAAAGCAAGGCATTACTCTTAGGTTGGTGTGGAGGTCAACAGCACTCAGCATGATAAAATCAAAATAAGGTCCGGATTTTCAACTCCAGTGGGAAGTCAGTGCTATTCACTACATGGATCAGAGACTTGGCACCACGCCGCGTCACGAAGAGCACCTCAAACAAACTACAGACCTTCATCAGCAGCTGTCTTCGCTCAGTACTCAAGATCAGATGGCCAGAAAAGATCAGCAACAGGGAGGGATCTCTGGGAGCGAACAAAACCAACAGGAACAGATTGTGCAACAAATATGAAGGAAGAAATGAAGGTGGAGTGGCCATACTCTGAGGAAACCAGAAAGCGACATCACTAGACAGGCCCTTGAGTCGAACCCGAACGGGAGGTGGCGAGTTCGAGAGTGAAATGTAGGAGGTCATGTGAAGAGGAGATGAAATCATGTGGGAAGACGTGGAGCCAGGTGAAAGCGTTGGCAGAGAACCGAACGCAATGAATACGTGCCCTATGTTCCTCTAGAAACTAAAGGAAACAATAATTATTATTATTAAGATTCAATTATCTTGCGAATAGACCTCAGCTTCTTCTCTACTTGTTCGAGATGTAAGATTCGCCAGAGAAGACCTTTCTCATTTAGTTTTTCTTTCAACTTGTTTTTATTTTTCCAATGTTCCGTTGTCGAGGTGAACACTCTTATTTGTAGAAAACCTTTTCTTAAGAAATTTTTCTACACTCATTATTACTTTATGCAGACTCAATCTGTTCTGAATTTCAGGTATCAATTTGGCTTCCACTTACCATAGCCTACATGGTGCTTAGATGTAGTTCACTTTGGTTCAGATTAGGGGCAGAAGATTTGGTTATGCAGGTAAGTCAAGAAAGAACCAAATGGTGACTGTTTCTGTCAGTCAGTTAGACTGTTACTCAAATCACTCGAAAGACGACTGTAAAAAGCACCGTGTGACTGAAAAGAAGCTGAGCCTGGATACTAGTATTTATGCTTAGCATTTCAACTATTTTTTTAACCACGATCTGAAGTATCAAATCAAATGGATTACTATTCCTTTTGTATTGTTGTATATCGGGTTTTTTCAGGCAGACTTAAAATTACGTTTACGACGAATGTAAGCAGGCGGTGAGAAATATGAATAATTTAACAACGAATAGATACAACTTTAAGTGGCGTAGAGTTTTAATTTTGCTTACTAGCTGCAAACAATTCTAACAAACTAGTATTGAATGTTATTACTTGCACTTTTGGAACTTGGAAGGAAACGTCATCATTGTGTACTTCATCACCGAGGCATTTCATCTCACATTCAAGTGCACATAAACATATTCAGAGGTTAAGTTCACAAAAATCATCGATCTAATTTTAGACTGTCCAAACTCACATTATTTAAGCAGTCATAAAACGGCAAGAGGATATCGACATGTGTTTCATCCTGTTATGGAACGTGGAAGGTTGGAGTGGGGATACCAACTGCTACAGAATATTTAAACTAAAATAAAACAGCTGTCTGGTACTCCATTTGTTTTCATTGGCTTTCTCACTGATACTAGTATGTGACAAAAATCAAACTGCAAATAAAAAAAATATTTTAAAAAGTTACATTCACACTGATTTTTTGTTGTTGTCTTTTGTAAATACTCTCTAGTCAGTAATTTCTAATTACAATTGCTCTAATTGATTTCCTGACAAGTTGAAAATTTTTCATGCTGAAAAATTGATAACGTCGACATTGACAAGTTTGTTTTAAAAGCTTTTTCTTGTATATTTAAAAATCTTTTCTAGAATTTCACTTGTGTTTTTTTATAGGAAAATACACTTATCAATAATGAAATGTGATAAGTATTTTTCATCAAGTCTAATTTTTTGCAAATGATGAAATTACAGATTGTTACTTTTTAGTTAAGTAGTTGTTTTAAGACAGTTGGTGAACTTTAAAGAAACATCTCAGTCACTGTAGTATTCAGATCAGAGACATCCACACTACCATTTCACTGCTCTGATTGCTGAGCTACAAACTCAAATCGAGTGGCACTTTCACTTCATTTAATGTTAAATTCAAGCAGCCATCACATAAATTAGAAATTATTGACTGGTTGGTGAAGCTCACTTGGTAGGGTACTGTTCGATGATTCAAACAGTTCTGCAAATTAAGTAGTGTTTGTAGATTCCTCATTCCTCATCCCCTCATTACATTAGTTAAGTATTAGTAACTTTACAGGATTTCATCATGGGCTGACATTGGTTAGAGAGCCATTGGAAAACCTGGGAGTACTGAACAGCTGTTTCGCCCTAGTTGGGGACTTTTCAGCAGTACGCACCCACCGGATTTCGAACCAAGGACCTTCTGGTTACGAGGCAAGTTCGTATACTGATGAAGAGTCCCAAACCAGGACGAAACAGTTGTTCAGTACTCCCAGGTTTTCCAGTGGTTCTCTAACCCATGTCAGCTCATGATGAAATCCTGTAACCAGTCAAACCTCTACAAACCAACACTTGAATATTAGTAACTTTATTTTAACGCAGTAGTACGTCTTAAATGAATGTGATCCGTTTAGCCGTATACGCAAGGGACTGCTCAACGAAGTGATTATATCAGAAGATCTAAATGTTAAATAAGTCTTTGTTGTATCACATGTTGCCTGTTGACCAATAACTGTAAGCACTGAAGTGTTTGGTAATTAGTATAAACTTTGGTATGTTTACAATGGTCACGTGTGATGATCATAGCATATTTGCTAGTATAAGGCATACATTAATCAAGCCTTCGGACCAACCTTCTAAGAGCAGTGAAATTTACTAAGGTCAGTTTATACAGTGAAGCCTCAAGAGGGTTTCTAAAATACATTTAGTGGGATGATACTTAATCCAGACAACAGATGTAATTTTCTTAATCAGTGGAGAACTTACTAATAAAGTAATAAAAAAGAACTTTAGCATTGTGGTGAAGAATAATTTTCTAAATTGATATGATTATAAACAGTAATTTCTGTGTGAAAGGTCGCCAGGACTGATGGTGTAAGACATGTCGTCATGCCATTCATACTAGAATTCGGGTACAGGTATGTGATGCATTGTATTTGAATAGCCTAGCAACATGTCTTATACTATTGGACCGTCATCAATAAGTAAGTGAATAAATACAAATACTGAAACAGTGAGTACTACATCATGTAAATTATTCTATTAATGCACTTGCTTAACGATACAATACAGTGTCGTGTAGTGTTTATATTAGGTTTCCATTTTATCGCAGCCTTCATCACTTATGTCAACTATACATTTAACTTATTCCTTGTAGAATGAAACTCATTCATTCAAAAGTTAATTAGTGATTAATGTCATACTAACCCGTTTTAATCGCCAAAGTCCTATTTCATGTAACTTTATACTGACCTGTCATTATTACTACTGTTAGATGCTAAGAGCTCGGTTTGACCTACGTTTAATGTCATTTTGACAATGGTCTGTGCAACATGCTTCACACTTTCGATTAAACGTATTTCTCTCAAGGATATGAATTGACTTAACTAAGGAGCAATAGTTTTTCGAATCTGAACAGTTGAAGTATTTCAATATATCATGTGTTTAAAATATTTCTATCATCTTTGTTCAGATCAAGCTGTTAACATCTTTATAAAAAGTACACTTTACCTGACTCAGCTTTACCAGTAAGAATACTAGATCTTTGCACTGTATGCGGTGATCGATATCCCACTCCAGTTCCAGCTGGTCCGGATAATGTCGACCTAACGGCACTTGATGCTCGATGACTCGACTGATCATACCGATGCTTAGGATGATGATGATGGTATCCTGTTTGATGCTGGTCTTCAGGAAGAGGGATATTAGAGGAATACGGGGAAATCCATGATTCAGTTGCGTTAAATTTGTGTGATCTTGAGCGGTCATCTGGCCATATTTCCAAAATAAATTTAAATATTTCAGCCATTTTTCTAGGTTCTAAAACATTTGGATCCAGGCTTCGAGCAGAGTTCGGTGATGGATAAAATAAAACTGGAGCGAGACATGTTGCTAGATTCTGTGTATCCATTTTATTGACTTCACAGTTATTAGTTAACCGTTTAAAGTGATCCAAAAGGTACAAGAGGATTTCCTTGTTTAAAACAAAAAAAAACAGATTGAATCATAAAATTATTTGACTAAAACTAATTCCAGCTCAACTAAATTGATAATAATAATGATAAAATGCAGAGGTGTAGATGGACAAAACATACTGGTTGATTTCAAGTTTCACGAAATGACATCAGTTAATCAATCCTTTGAGACAACGAATTACTAGACCGATATTCCATTCGAAGTTTGGGACTCTTTAGCAGTATACACGAATGACCCCACCAAGAATCGAACCCAGGAACTTCAGATTAAGAGGCAAGTCAGCTGACCATTCAGCGTCTGAGGCAGAATATGATGACTCATCGATTCGAGCTTTTGCCAGTTCATGATTTAAGTGAATAAACCATCTTTTCAAATCAATTATTCATTCAAAATATGGAATTTGTAATAAATGAAAAATATGATTATCCTTGTTTATCAGTTGTTTGTTAGTCACACTCTAAGAGCTTAAAGTAGTGTAGGAAAATATTACTTAATAACAGTGGTAGTTAGAGGATGCTCATACTGATTTGTACATTTAACTAGCTAGACTACTGTAACTTATATTTCTGGTGTCTGTAAAAGTTCAGATCAATTGATTCTGATTCATTATTTTAAATGGACTGGGATCTGTGAATATTACTAACACATTGCACCACTCACACTGAAGTTTTTCAAAAGTGTTAGCTTTAAAAACTTATCAAACCTTATAAGAAAAATATTTTGAAAGAAAATCATCCAGTGAATAACGTAAACTATTATGTCAAACCTCGATGCTGAAAAGGAAGAAAAATATGAACTTATTGACAAGTCTTCGAACAGCAAGACTATACGTATCATTAATCTAGAAAAATATGAAGACTAATAAAACTTAATTCATTCTTAGTACGAACAGCAACAATAAGTTTAGTGATAGAATCAGCCAGGATAATTCATATAAAGACATATCAGTCAAGAATTAAGATGTCAACCAACAAACTATCCATCGTTCAACTCATCCATATCCAAATCTACAAAATACTAATGAAGAATACACCGACCATGGAAAACAATAAAGTTTACAGACAAACAGTATCGCAGTAGTGATCACACTGACCTAGTTCACAACGGTGAATCAAGTAGGAGGTAAACAAAAGGAAGGAGAAGAAGTCGGAATAATTTAATCGAAAGTGGTACAGTACTATAAGGCTGAGCAAGTAAATAAGACATTATGGACTAAATGAAGAAAATACACAACCGCTGTTTGTCGTAGCTGGATGCATACTAACTAAGCAGCCTACAATCCCTTCATGACTCAGGTAAACATTTAGTGAATTCATGAACTGCTATTATTTCTTGATTAGAATAATCTTAACCCTTTTATAATCTAATTCAACTTCAACTAACAAAACACGTTGAGGTGGACGATGATTATATATGCTCAATACATTTCATATCCACAGCATAGCATATAAAGTTTTGTAAATTTATCATTGCAAATTATGCCTAGACTGAGTTTTTCTCCTTCTACGAATAAAAATTCACCGTCAGTTTGCGGTAAAAATGTCAGAACCTTTTGAATCTGAGCGGAAAACCGTCAATGATATACCATATCTTGACTAAATTTGTGTAGGTATACATGGCATGGATTTGTGGAATTCACTCGGTAATGTGTCAGAAAAAGTTTATTACCTCCTCATCTTCAAAAGGTTTCATTCTGATCATAATTTGTGTTGAAAACGGTCTTCATAAATGTTGATCAGTAATTAATTTGACATGTATTCATCATTTTACAATAAAATTCCATCTAGAAAACAAAATACAACCGCTGAATGATTTTTATGCCCCTCTGTTCAAAGTATTCATAATTCTTCCCGTTAAAGTACATCTTTAATCTGTCTTTATAACTCTGCCAACAAAAACTTTCCGTTATCGTTAAAGATCTCTTAGTGTTTCAGCAAAACAATAGTGCTCGTCGTTGGCACAGCGGTTAGGACGCTAGCCGATCATGCACATGGTCCGGGGTTCGATCCTCGGCTTACTCACTCCTTTACCTCGCTAAGTCAGTAGTAAGACTGGTAAAGGAGATAAGGTTGGCCATGAGTCTAGCAACCCCGTCCTGTAAAAATAATCCCCACTGCTACAGAAACTTCAAGCCACTAGCTTGAAGTGGTATGTTCCAATGGGAAGGTGAAGGAATACAAAAAATACTTAGGAATATAACATTTCACCTCTCTGGTTGTTAATCCTAAGTGCATTCCAAGAGTCCACGGACTTAAATAAATCCATGCATTTTCATACCTACAAAAACTGAATTGTCTGCAGGTGAAATGAAACAAAATAAAGCGGTGCTTTGTTACTGTTAGCAAGGCTTCAAGATGGTGTCTGCTAACATGCATCATTACAATCACTTCTTACTTACATTTGAATGTAGCAATAAAAAATCACTGTGTCCCCTCAGATTAGAGTGTAGAGATGACTCTTATCTCCCAAATAAAATGTCATATGTACATGAACCAGTATTACACACCAATTTTATATTTCATTTCCCGCGGTACATTGTTTAAAATGTAAACGCAACGATGTTCTTTTATTTATTTATTTATCTTCTTTTTTGGGGTGCTGCTTTTTGATTTTAAAATCTTATAAAATTTATGAGGTAATCAGATGCAATATATTGTAATGAACGTTGAAAATTTCCATACCATACCACAAATACTGTTTGGAATAAAGCTATTATTATTATTATTATTAAATGACAATGCATGTTGTGTCCCTAGGCCAGTGACATACATCCAAACTGTTTGAATATGTTATCAAGGGATTAAGATAACTTACTTCAGTGAGAATTTAAAAAAAACTGTCCTACTAAGAATTGTGTTCTTAAAACCTTTCGACTGACGTGCAGAATCATTTCTCCTAATCATCATTAAGTTATACCTGATTCGTTTTCTGTGTTAAATACACAGATACAGTTGGTCCGGTCGTATACTAGAGTCTGGTAAAGTAATTAGTGTTCTATAATACAACAGTCCCTGTCACCATTTTAATTATTGCTGATACTCTGTCGACAAGCATAATCAGTATTCTTTTCCCAAAATAGCCCCACTGCCAGACTACTTAGTACAAATTTGCAATTTCTACGTCAGTTATTAACTAGTTTGAACAGTTATTGTACCCGTGTTATTTTCAGTTAATGGAAAGCCTTAGGGTAAAATAAATGTATTTATTTAAAAAATGCTTTTCATTGTTTCTAAATTTATCGGTCGAAAGAAATATACATTCTGTTTGGACATTATTCTAGGAGTAGAGTAAAAATGAATGTCTTAGTAATTATTTACAGTGATGAGTTACTAGAAAGTGACCTGTGTTTTTATTGCATGGTCTTTGGTAATGGTTGAACTCAAACATTCATGCAAGAATCAGGATCATTGTAACAGGTAGCCTTAATTCCCTGCGCAATAGTTTTCGACATTGACTGTTTAGGTTCTATCAATCGAAAGTAGTATGCCTGTTAATGAACACTAAAGACCCGACATTATGAAACTGCCTCCTTTTAAAAGAAAACATATCAATGAGAGTAGTATGGTCGTAGATTTGGTTTTTGTAATGTGTTGCAATCAAATGCAAAGAAAACGCCAGTGTACTTGTCTCCCCATACCCTAACACTTATAAAATGTATAAAGCTTAGTTTGTAAGCATTCTAGAGTTATTTTTGGAATGTCAATATCAGAAACATATGTATGCATAAACACCGTACATACATCTTTGGTAGACCAACTTGACGATATGACTTATATGCAAGAGATTTTATAAGGCTTTTAATGATTATCGCCTCTCTCATCTTTCTCCCGTTTGCCTTGCTGATGAATGTAAACTCCTAGCAAGTAAATCATGCTGCTTCAAGTTTTATGAATGATAGAACTAATTATTTAATGACTCCCATTGTAAAATTAAGCTCACAATACCCAAAGAATAAACTGTTTTTAACGAATTTATTATCAAGCTGTGCAATCGTATATATATATATAATAAGAAATTATACCAATGAGGGAATCACTCGCAGAAAACGGTTACCCGAACCGATTTATTGACAGAAACAGGATAGATAAGCTGTAAAAACTGGTCACCGACTCAGCTCCAAAGAAAACCTTATTCATGAACTTGGAATTCAAAGGTGATCAAGCTGCAGATATGCTCAAAAATCGTTTCTCTAAATCACTGAGTAAGACGTTTTTTTCAGCGAAATTACAAACGACGTTCACCAGCTGCAAGTTGTTCTCCATCTCTGTAAAAGACAAGCTCCTCCGTCTGACCGCCTCTATGTGAATCTATCAGTTCACCTGCTTTTGTGGAACAACGTACATTGTCCGTAGCCAGAGAACACTTTCCACACTGACACGACAACATATTCTATCACGGTTTTACGAGGGAGAAAGGAGAGGTGTGCGAAGCCCTATTCTAGAACACTTGATCGACTTTTGTCACTTTACCAGCTCTGACTATGATTTTAAGATCATCTACCAGATCCATGCTAACTTGCCGCGTTTTCTTTGTTATAAACTTCTAAAGACAACAGAGGACTTGGCCAATCATGAATTTTACCCAAACTTTTGTGTACAAAAGAAGTATGCACAATCCCTAATTCTGCCTTCGCCATAGAGGGATATACATTTATTTATTTATTTTGTTTATTCAGTTAATCTATGTACAGTTCCCACATTACTACGAATATTGTGATTATTACTATTCTCACTCCGAATTGTTTCTACTTGTCATTCTAAATCCAAATTTTTTTACAATATCGAATTCTATCCTGTCAAATTTCACGCCATGTTATAGAATTAATTAGCCCTTATTGTTTCATGATTGACACTTTCAGGTTAATGGATGTTACTCACCGAAGTATTAATCAGAACTGTTATATAGTGAGTATGTAATGCAACACTACTAGTTACTTTCAAATTATTTTCTGCATTAATTAAAGGGGATTGTAAAGGTTTATTTAGTCATATCATTTTGCAAAATGGACTTGTTCATTAATTATTTAACCATGCTTTTGTATGAATCTGAATTCTGTCTGATGTCTGATTTCTAACCTACTACCAACATCAGTCATCATGTCCATGTGATATTTAAGGTTAAGAGCTTAATCGGTTGTAGGATTAAGATTGTTGTCGTTTCATACCATAGACAAAACTCTACCACATACGTGGACTAACAATTTATTGGGGAAAAAACACTGTCATCTAATCAGTCTATCGACTTGACGACCTTATTTCTTTGCATAACTGTGTTGTTTACTCTGTCTATCTATCTATCTATCTATCTTTCTATGTGCCTATTCTCGCATATATCCTTATCCAACTACTTACCTATCTACCTGTCCACTAGTAGATGTCTATCTTATACAATATTGACTGACATAATAAAGAAATGATTTTCTCTATTTTATTGCTTAACGATGTATTAATTTCATTATTGTCAAAATGAAAATATTACTAGTGTTCATTTTAAAAATAATCGGCATCGCAAACTGGTTTCCCATTGTAAATACACCGGAAATAAAATATCAGTATAAACTTGTTTAGCATTAGCTTAATAACTGTCATGAACTTCATTCATTGGTGTAAAAAGCAACAGATTCAGACTTCATAGGAAGTATACTGGCGTGATATGCTAAGTGTTTTAATAAAGCTAATAAAAAAAACAACAACTGATTTCAAACATTCCTTAATAACCCAACACTGTTGTAATTATTTGTGACCGTTGTCCTGTCCTATGTTCAACATCAAGCTCTACTGAGAATCGAAGTAAGTATTTCGTCATCAGACATAGGTATATTCAACATTCCCATCTGAAATTCAATTTAATCTTGACACATCCATTTATAAGCTTTTAATCAGTTTTTCATTCTAGACTTGTTTTTATTTACAAATTTTCACTCATACACCCACCTTTACGAATGATAAGCTAATCAATCATTTGTTGACCAAATTTAATAACCAAACATCTCAGTGTAAAATTTCGCCCACCGTTATCCATCTTCATATAATATATATATATATATATATATATATATATATATATATATATATATATATATATATATATAATTCGACTATATCTTGTTTAACAAGTTTTACTTTTCAGCCCTCTATGAGATATAACTTCAGAATGCCTACAAACACTTAATATATCTCTAAATTTTCATCATCAAAGAAAGACGAAGAGATTTTAAGTCTTCTGTTCACTTTTAAAACCAGCTCACTCTTGTTTGCATTTCGTCAGCTGGAAGGTTATTTTTCTGTATGTACGTATGTAAGCTACCTCAAGTATTAATTAGTTTTTAGGGAGAGATAATTCTATTGATTAAAACGATTATTTTTCTCGAAATTTTAGTGTCTTTTTCTCCTACCTTAAATTCTGAATTTAAATGAAGCATAATAAATGAATAGGTATTTAGACAAATCAGCAGTTCTTATTTTATTGCATGTGTTGCTCAAAACGACTGAGATGCATCGAACAATTCTTGTTTTATTTTCTGCAACGTTAATTAATAATCAACTGATTGCAACTAACCGTTTGCTTTTTAGATGATTTTGTGTTAGTGAAAATTTAGTTTTGGAATTACGAGTTTGCAAAATGGTGAATATTTTAGCTTAAGGCTGTCTGTCATGCTTCAGAGTGAAACATACTTAAGTGTAAATTCTTGAGACAGTCAACTTACTGTAATGGCTGGGTCAGTAATCATTATCATTGTCTTCCTATGCATGATGCTTTTAAATTCTGAATTTTCATCTATTCAAGCTTTAAATAAACGTCTACGGGTTAGATAAAATAAATTTACTGAAGTAAAAACGAAGAGATTTAGTTTGAATTTTCAAAAATGCGCCATCACTAGTAGAACCTTTATTACACTGAGATGAAGGTGGAAATTGAAATATATAGCCTTACCTTGTGCTAAGCCGAAAACGGAAGTGAACTATTACAAAAGGTGATAAAATCAGTCCAAATACTCAGTTGTTACAAGCCATCACTAGCGAGTGAGGGAATAATACCAGGGTGTTTCACAACTTTAGTTGAAATAATTAATCAGTGTTAACTTGACTTTTTTATCACACAATTCAATTGAATATGTTTTTATATAATACAGTTTTGAGGAACGAAATGGTCAACAGTGAAGTGAGTGCTTTTGGTCGTAAAGTTATCATATCATCAGATTCTGAACTGTCTTGTTATTCCATAGTTAACAGATTTATCTGAGCTTAGGAAGGAAACTGTCTTCTTTTTTCTCAGTAAAGCATAGCATCCAAAAAGGACCATTAGATTCAAATAGTTACAGACACTGGTTTCCTACAGTAAGAAGTAGCTGAAACTGTGTCTTTCTGCTGCTCTGCTTTCATCACATCCTCACAGATCTTGGCACCGAAAGGATCTTCAAAAGAAGTGTTTTAGTGTTTTCCTCACTAATTTAAATCAACCATAGGAGTGTTAAAGGACAGTCAGTGTTTCCAGCTTTTGAACTCTAGCTCCTACATATTACATATTATTGACTACATTTATGATAGAAAGTTGAACTGACAGATTTCAACCTCGTCCTGAGTACTGACAGCTCATCACGAAAGGACATTCAGACTGTTTAGTTCTCTATGGTTTGGAATACTTTTCTCTGAGATACCGAGTAAGGTTGAAAATCACTTTAAAATAGAAGCACTCTGATCACTAGCAACTCAAATGAGATGTTTTAGTAAACTGCTCTAACTTTTGTGAATTGGACAAAAAGTAAAAAATGCGATTCGTCTTGGAAAGCCTAGATAAGGTTTAACTACGGTCTTACTACAATATAGTGGATTATTTCAGGTGAACTACACAATTCATATGGAAAGACGATTAGCTGTAACCTCAGAATGTACTAATAAGTTAACTAGTCCACTTTTTGGTAGGTATATATAAGCGATACAGCTAATCTTTGTAACTGTCAAATCGGTAAGTTAGTAGTGGTTAGTTTACCCACAAATAAATGAATGACTGGTTAAATGTATAGAATACACCAAAAAATAAACCATATATTTTATTTTTTATTACAGCTTGATTCCACACTGTATTTTTGGTATATGTATGGAATTTTCAGCATGTGATATCGGTAGCCCAGGTTTTGCAGGCCGACCGTAGATATCAGGTGTGCGTTGGCAGGAGATCGAACCCCGGACCATGTGCATGGTCGGCGAGAGTCCTAACCATTGTGCCACCGACGCACATTATTATGACATCGGTCAGTAGATGGTTCTTGTCAATTTAGCTTCTACACTTCTAGTGGTAGTGGGTAAAAATCGTTCAAATTGTTGAGAATCCATCCTTGTATCTGGCGTTCTTCCTTTAGGAATTCATCAATTATCCATGTGGATCACCCATATATTGTTATTACTTTCAGTTGTATTTTTTCGGTTGAATGAATACACCGCTAATAAATTTCTCCTCACTTCTATTCATTTAAGCAAAAGTGTCTTTGTTATAAATGTCTGTGTGCATTTGTGTCAGTTACACAACCGTCTAAGCCATAATACATATAAAGAGAGATTTCAACTTCAATTTTTCCTGAATAAATTTTTATCCTGAATTTAACTTGAAGAATACAGATGCTTTCAGTTTTCTTCCCTACTTCCATCTTGTTATTAAGGCTTTTTCTCCACAAAGACAGAAGGCGAATCAATAACAATTTTTAAACAAACAAACAAACAAGAAAGAATATATGATGTAAAAAAAAGAGTAGTAAGCTGGTTTATGGTGAATTAGTAATTATGAACATGATAGTAGTGACATAGTTAATTAACAATAAATTCATTCGGGCTTTTTGTTTCTCAATAAGAATAAGAATTTAGAGTATTGTTCATCCAGCCTGAATAATACAGCCTTAATGAATCCAGTGCGATTATACTGCTAAACTAATGTGTCTGTTTGACTAACGAACAGAACTTACACTAAAAAAAAATCAAGAAAATTGCTCAACACATTGGGTTCTAACAGTCAGTACAATCTCATTGTTAAGGTTAGATAAAAGATAGATTTGCCACTAAGTGCTTTCGGAAGTAATAATCTCTCAGTAGTCAGTTTCCACTTATCCGGCTAGTGAATGCAGTACAATACTTCAAATTGAAGTATGCGCTGAAGATGTCACCCAGTAAGGTGATGAAAGCTTCGCAAACTAACCATCCAGCTCAGAGAACAAAACCACATCAAAAGTATCAGCGCATGACTTTCAGTCCTTGTTACACAAAAATTACTTTAAGTGTACTTACTATCTTTCTGCTTTCGTTTACCTCCCAGATTTTACCCATTGCAGGGATTGAATCTAATGCATCCATATTTAAGGATCTACACCAGTCTGCCTATTTGCCAACTTTAAATTATCCTCTGAGAGCGTATTTCACAAGAAACACTACCGATTTCATTGCTATGTGTATAAGTATGAATATTTGACAACTTTAAAAAAGATAGCTACTTACTATATGAATGGTTTTACCAACATTCCGAGCAAACGCATATCCCATTTAAGATTCTAGACTGATGTGATCTGAAGGTGATTTCGTCTTGACACAATGTCAACTACAGAAATAATAAGAACCATTCGAAACCATACAGCCGTTTCATCTCAGTTTCAGATTATTCATTGTTGTCGAACAGTGACTTTAATAAGACCTCATGTCAGAATTACCAATTTTTTTCACAGAAACCGCTACTGCTCACTATTACCATCATAGCCACTATTCAGGTTCATCAAGGGAGAGAATAAAGCCAGGCATAAAATGCTATCCTACACTTCTTATTTTTCCACAGTAGTAGTCAAGGTGATTCCGCTACTTGTGGATATACATATAACCAAAGAAGACTGGAAGTCTTGAGGGGCAAATAATTCTTTCCATAAGGAAAAGCGTGTTAGACTGCAAAATATGTAAGTTCGTTTTTTTCCTACACTGTTTTCCAGATAAACTCACCAGGTACTATTCGTAAGCCATTTGATGACCCACCGGCAGCAAGCTACTCAAATCAACAATTAAGTAGCATAATGTTACCTTACACAATTTCATTGCTATAATCGGGAATTACTATAGCGTTTTATGTTCAGATAGCTTGATTAGAAGACGAAGTTAATTTCTTAGTTTTTTAGAATACACTCAACGCGAATTTGTATTTAGTCCAAGGTGAAGTGCCTGAAAAATCTGAAGTTCATAGTGAACAACCCGACACTAATTAAAATAACTGTCTATGATTGTAATATTCTCAAGGACTAATTCGTGAAACATTTAGGCGATTCAAATAAAAAGCTTAATAAAACTGTTACGGCTCTCAAACAATAGGTACGATTCATTAACTAGGACAGATTTATTATGAGTTCATAGTTTCCAATACATTAAAAGCATAGGTTAATTGTTTTGTGACCTGACCAACTAATTGTTTGTTTAATCATGCTGTTTTCCGTTATTCTTGTTATCACAGATCGCCTCACTTTTTCATCCTTGTTATCGATAAAACCATTAATATTATTATTATCACAACTATTATGATTAATTGCACAATTTCTATACACAATCTATTATCCTACTGACAAAAAGAACGTGATTGTTTTATTTTCGAATATTTCTTTGTAAAGTTCCGTATATTAGAGTTAGGCCTGATGAGATCTAATTGAAAACAATATTGTTCGCTTGAATGTGTTGTTCCAAGTATTTGAATGACAATACCATTCATTTCATATGGTGGAATCATACAGTCAGGCAGACAAATGGATAGATGGAGATATTAATAAAGTCAGATCTGACACTACAACATGAACGGTTAAAATTGTCACATTCCACTCTTACACATCGTGTAGAGGGGAAGAAGGAGAGGAAGAGGAAGAAAGACTGAGAACTGGAAAGAATATCACTGAAGTTTGTACACACCACCTTGATATGATTATGAGCAATAAACTGTGCTCGAAACGTCATCAGTAAACATTACTGTATAACACTGTGAGACTTTATCACAAAATTTACCCATAATGGAATTTGTACACACCAGTTAAGCAAAACGATAGAAAAATGGTATACAAAAGCTAGTATAAATCTCTGTCTTACAACAGCAGTCATAACTATAAACTCCCTCGTGTATGGGATTCACGGACAAACGTTTTAGTCGCAGCCTAAATGTCATATGATACTTCTAAAAGGCCTGAAAGTTGGAACACGTTTTATAGTTCTAAAGAACAAGTTGCTTCCGTCAATTCCACGAAGAACCCAGTCAGTAAAATACACTAGAATAAATAATCTCAGTCAAATTTAATTTAATATTGGATAAGTTTATTTGATATGACAAACAATAACAATCTACAGTGGCATAACTTGCAGATATTATTTATTTATACTGAATGCATGCGGAATCTGTCCACATGTATGCGTGACGCTTGTATCACCAGTGTATATTAATATAAAAATTAAAGAGGAACCTGTACATGCGTGAATTATTGCAGAACATTCACACATATAAGTGTGACACAACTACTCACGGCATAAAAATGAATTGATAAATAAAAAGGCAAACTTACTTGATTATTTGCTGGCAAGCAGTCGAGAATATTTAACACAAGTTTTGCACCACTTTGTGTAAATCCAGGCAGTGCTATTTGCATAGCATCATAGAACATGGGATATAATGCACTAGTGAACAGTGGTTCTGGTAGTTCTCGAAGAAAATCTTTGAAAACAGCTGTTAATTGACAAAAGAAAGAAAGATTTTATTCAGAGTTGTCTGGAACCGATATTTCTGTGATAAATTATACGAACACTTTTTAATATATATATATATATATATATATATGTTTATGTAAAGGGGGGATAGTGAAAACGAGACAAAATTTCAAATGTGTAAATAGATTAATCTTGTCATTCATAACTGTTTATACTTTGTCAGTCTGTTTAGTTAGAGTTCCGTTAGTTTGAATGAATTCAACTCTCCGGTGTGAATCACTCCAAGTACCTCGTAAATGAACTAGTGAAACATCTGTTCGCTGTTTATATTAGTCGATATAATTGGTGAGCGCTAGTGGTCTCCAGCTACTTATATCAGTCACTGGAATGTATGATCTCACAATTTGCAAACTAGTGTGAGAAGTTTATAGTTTACGGTCTGCTGATTTCCTGCTTTCGCACAAATCTTTCCCGTGTTTCGTGATTGAAAAACCTTATTTGTATTGTCAACAATAATAAAAAGAATTAGCATACATGGTTCCCTTACTTTATCGAAAAATAGTTTATCTTACACCAAGTGAATCAAGTTCTAATTAGTGAATGGGTTCGGGTTCTTCCTTTTTGTCATAGAATCCAGAGGATTTCTAGAAACAGTTTCTGTACCATTTTAATTTTTATAATGTCATATTTCTCACTAGATGTGATTTCTGTATTTGTGAACTCTGTGTCTATAGGAAAGTTAATTTGTTAGGCATTTATCCTTTTAATTTTGTCTAGATGTGTGAGTTGAGATAACATTTTCTATTCCAACAGTATTTTTTATTATTTTTTTTATTCCTTCACCTTCCCAGTGGAACATAAGGCTTCAAGTTAGAGGTTTGAAGTTTCTGTAGCAGTGGTGATTATTTTTACAGGAAAGGGTTGCTAGCCTCATGCCCTACTACTGGCTTATACAGGTAAAAGAGTGCGTCGGCTGGGGATCGAACCCTGGACCAAATGCGTGGTTAGGGAGCATTCTATCGCTGTGCTACAGACGCACACAAAGATCATATAGAAAAAAAATAACCTGACATAGAACACAAATGGAAGAGGTGATAAATGTGCCTGAAAATGACAAATATTAGACTGTTACGCAACAGCCGGATGACTAAGCTACTTCATCTGGAACAAACCAACTACTATACACAGTTGTGCATTACAAAGTTTCAACAAAATAAAAATAATTGTGAAACTAGTAATAATAACATAAATAAGAAAGAATATAAGTCATCCACAGTTATACCATATAAAGTGGGGACATCTGAGACACTACGTAGGATTCTGAATAAAATAGGAATCAGGGTGGCATTTAAACCTACAAACTCACTCAGGGACAAGCTCTGTAGGTTAAAGGACCCAGTTGACCCAATTAAACAAAATAATATTATTTACAAAATACCATGCAATGACTGTGAGGTCAACTACATAGGTCAAACTAGTAGGTCAGGGGTAGTCAGATTGTCAGAGCATAAGAATTTAGCTAAGGTAAGAATGGTTGACCCCGAGAAGATAAGTAATTTAGAAAAAAGCTCAGCAATTGCAATGCATGCGCTAACACACAACCACACAATAGAGTGGGAGAGGGTTAAAATTCTAAAAAGTAATCTAGGTAAATGGAGAGAGAGGTTGGTTACTGAATCCTTGTTCATCGAGTCTACACCCAACACATGCAATAGGAATGACTCGTCACTCATACCTGAGATATGGAAAATACTATTACCAATCAAATCAAGTGAAAATCAAGAGAAAAACAATGGAACTATATAAATGAATTTAGGAAGTCGTGTGATTACCTTGATATGATTATAAGCAGTAAATTGTGCTCGAAACGTCATCAGTAAACATTACTGTATAACACTGTGAAACTTTATCAAAACAAAATTTACCCATAATGGAATTACACTCTACCACAGTGCACAAGTTTTATTCTTATATTAAGTTTCAACAGAAACTAACTGTGCAAGATAGTCTCATAGTATCACTCGTAATAATCACGTGACTAAATGCCTCTGTTATCTGATTTCTAAAAGATTGTCTACGGATTTTAGTTCTGTTCAAATATATAACAACATATACTCTTAAGCAAATGATGTCATTCACAGCCTAGTGTGCAAGCCTGTATGGTTTAAACAATTTACATTGTTGTTTCACTCATTTCTATTTGAAGAGTACCTCATGAATCTAAAGAGACAATAAGTCAATGAAAAGCTTTCTTAACAATAAAATCACTACAAACATCTGACATTAGATGAAATGGGCAAAATTAAACTTTAAGCACCAGTAAGTACCAACGGAAAAATGACCTCGAACTCACCAGCCACATGATAAAGGCGATTTTCGAGAATAAAAAGTAAATATATTTGTGAAAATAATGAATTAAAATGCATGCAGCTGTTACACAGGATACCTTTCCTTGACGTGTGACATAAACACCTACGATTTGGGACTGGAATTTCAACAGTCATTTAACCATATAAAATGCGTGTGATTACCTAGGTCTTCTAATCCTAACAATAACTCTAATCTTCCTTTAACCTAACTCAAACGTGAAAATATCCCTAAACTAACTGTAATCTGACTCGAATCAAACCTAAAACCGCCCTCATTAGATCATTGGTATTATTATTATATCCTTTAATTCCTAGAGGAACATAGGGCTTCAGCCACGCGTCTCCATTGCCTTCGGTTTTCTGCCAACTTTTTCACTCCGCTCCAAGTCTACCCACATGATTTCATCTCCTCTTCATATGACCTCCTCCAAGTCACCCTTGCACTGACGACCAACTCGCCGCCCACTCCCCTTTCGGGTTCCACTCCAGCAGTGGCCTGTCTTGTGATGTCACTTGATGGTTCCTTTTCTCAGAGTATGGCCAATCCAATCCAACTCCATTTCTTCCTGCCTATTTGTTTCACAATCTGTTCCTGCTGAGTTGGTTCACTCATTGACAGAGATCCCTGTTCCTGATCTTTTCTGATCAGCATCTGATCTTGAGTATTGAGCGGAGACAACTGTTAACGAAAGTCTGAAGTTTGTTTGAGATGCTCTTTATGACGCGCAGTGCAAGTCTCTGATCCCTATAGTGAATAGCACTGACTTCACATTGGAGTTGAAAATCCGGATCCTATTTTCATTTTCATGATGAGTGCTACTGACCTCCACACCGACTTGAGAGTAATGAAAGCTTGCCTTGCTTTCTCGATCCTCGTTTTGATATCCTCATCAGTTCCGTCGGCCTGTAGTTGAAATGATGCTTCCCAGGTCGGTGGTTAGGTAAAGGAGGTTGTTTCTTTCAGGTTCCTACCATTTACTCTGGCTGATTGTTGTCTGTTGTTGTTGCTGTAGCTGTTGGTGTTGGCCAGGAATCTTCATCACCTCTGTTTTATCTATGTTCACTTGAAGTTCTATCTTTGATGCTTCTTCTGCCAGCTTGTTGCTTTTCATCACTTGCATATCTTCCAGTTTGTTGAGAAATCAGACATATTTCATCGGCGAAGTCCAGATCCTCCAAGTTTTTTGTGTGAATCCATTTTATGCCTGTTTCCTCATTGACCGTTGTCTGTCGCATTATCCAATCTACTGCAATCGCCCTCATTAGATTAACCTGACCCTAAACTATCCCTAGACTAAACCTTAATGTGATCTTTCTCAAACCTAACCTAGAACATGGCAGATATCCCATTAAATAATATAACACTTCAGTAAGCATATTTTATTCAGGATTAGGATATTATTTACCAGGTTTCACTAACTTGCTCACTAAGCGTTTCAAAGTCATTGGTGAGGTCGTACTCCACTGGTACTTATTGGTGCTTAGAGTTTAACTTGGCCATGAAATGAAATTGTACAGATCAATGGATGATAAAGAATCTCCAACAGTATAGAATTCACAATTTCCAAGAAATATAAATGCGGCATTCCAAGGGTTGCCCGAATCATACAAAAATTAGTAAGTTAGTAAAAATATAACGTGTCTTTTTATTCAGTGGTCTCTAAGCAATGATCATGCCTAAGCTGAGCTGAAGCTATCTGTACCTGAAGCAAACTAGTTACTGTATGCATTAGGTACTTTCAGTCCTAATGAATTTATAACCTAATAACCTAATATCCGAAGCAGATTCGTATGACTGTTAATGTTGTAGCTGAAAAATAAGGTTTGGAGTATTAACCAGTTAGGTGACAATAACGAAGTGAATAGGTGGTGCAAAGCCAAAATGGTGATAAAGCTAAATAATTCTAAACATTTCGCGACTACCAGACATCATCTCATCCCAACATACATTTGTATCTCTTTTTGTTATATGCATGGTAAAATCAGGAGGTTCAACCGTATTGAATTCTAACGGCAAATGACTTTAATTAAATTTCTGGATGTAAGTAGAAATATAATTTATGACTGTTTCAATCCATTAAGATACATATCGCACTTCAGGTACTTATTGAATATGTTCACCAACTCGTGATCATTTACGTATGGAAACATAGCTATCGTGTATCGCCTGTTCGACAACGAACACTGCACTAGCATTTAGCTCTCAACTAAAAAGCATACTTATCTGGCTTGAGGAGTGTGGAATGTTTCTAGAGGAGACAGAGGAAAATTGGTATGTTTCCAAGCATAAAATAACGTTATGACACTCACATTTACTCACATATGCATACAAATTATCATTATTAGTTGGTTTAAATTAAAAATTCTCATGTACTTATAACGCTTCCATTTCCTATCATCACACACCGTATTAATTAATGGATTGACTACAATTTTATCTTTAAGGGGAGATTTGGTTATTTCATTTATACTGTACAATGAACATCTCAAAAAGAAACAATGGTGAATTTATGACTGAAGGCAGGGAAAGATTGGTCCAGAAACCTCAGAGGATGTAGTGACTCCACTGTTTGAGAATGTTTGAAAGGAAAGGTGCCTACTGATCGGAAGGAAGGCTATCTTGTCAAACTACCAAAGAAGGGCAACTTAGGTCTCCACAAGAGGTGGTACGGAATCATGCTATTGTCGACGTCAAGCGAAGTACTAAGTACTTTCATTATGCATTTCTCATGTCATACATGAAAATGTGTACTCTTTAAACTGTCCACGCCGAGCAAAATATTGAGTTACATCGTTCGTGAGAGTCTTAAAGACGCTCTAGATGCAAAACTCCATAAGGAACAAGCTGGATTCAACAAGGGCAAATCATTTTCGGATCAATTTGCAGCTCTAGACATCATTGTCGAACGAAGCATAGAATGGTAGTCAAACCTCTACCTCAGCTTCATCGACTTCGAAAAGGTTCTCGACAGTGTTGACCGTGAAGTAATTTCGAAACTACTTCAATACTATGCAGTACAGTGCTCCAAACGTTTATCAACTTTATTCAACAGCTATCTGGGAATGACCAGTTCCAGATAATCCAAGACAGAAAACTCAGCGATGCCTTTCAAGTGAAGACAGGAGTAAGACAAGGTTGCCCATTATGATCGGTAATATCCCTAAATGTGGTGGACTAGATTATGTACTAGACTGTGGGGAGCATGAAGACAGTAATATGTAGGACCAACAAGAAGACTAGAAAATTTGAACTTCGAGGACGATTTTTGTCTAATGTTACACAAACTCGAAAACCAACAAGTTGTCAGAAGAAACAGGTAGTGAAGACAGGATTTCAAGTGAATACAGAGAAAACAAAGGTGATGAAGATAGCCCATCAAAAACAACAGGCATCAGTCACTATCAACGGGGGAAATTTGAAGGACGTCATTTCTTCCACTTATTCGGGCAACATCGTTTCAACCACTCGGAACCCAAAGGAATAATAATAACAAATAAATAATAGTATGGAAGTTTTTTCTTTTATTCAGGTATCTACCATTTATACTCATCCAGGTAATGGTAATATCTGAAAACACTTGCAGTCATAAAAAGTGATTGGTTAGCCTCCAAATCGTAGGTATTAAAAATGGATTGACTGGTATAATAAAATCACAGTAGAAAGTTCTTTTTTTTTATAGGACCATAAAACTAGGCTCATCTGAATTTCAAAGTTACTACCTTCATTCAAACACAAATATGCACTCGTTATTAGTCGGGGAAGATTTCTTGTGCAATTATCATCAAGATGTATCCTCAACCTTGAGAGGTATTTTTTTAAAGATAACTGGAGACAGTTTCTGAAATTGTACAGAAACAAAAGAGTAAGGCATCATGTCTTGGGATACAGTGTACATGAAACTGGGAATAAAGATTTATTCGTTGATCAGTTCTTTTCATCAAGAAGTACATGAATACATTTCCAACAGTGGTGTGAACACGGGCAGTAATTTTGCTCGAAATATATTACCAATAACAAAACTTATCATTGTGTGTAAACTTTTGAAATATAATTATACATTTCATGTAGTTGATTAACTGATATCCATCCCTATACATCTTACATCATAGACTTCATGTCATCTTAACTCATCTGAAACTCCAAGTGGAGTATATGACCTTTCATCTTAATTGCATTTTTTAAACAATGTTATCGGACACATTGCTAGGCTATTCAAATACAGCGAGATTATTGTGTTTAAACTCTAGTTTAATCCTGATTTCAGGTGTTTGAATGGACTAGTATCACGCTAGATAAAGTTAGTCGTTTTGTCGTATGGAACGAAATTATTGTAGAAACTTTATTAGGACTGTAAAGGTGAAAATAGTAATTGTCACCATACCGTAAATCATCTATGTACATTAAAATGTTTTATGTAGTATTTAATAATGCAGATCACCTGTTTGTTTAGTATTGCACCTAATCACTAAATCCATTTATTTTGAGTCATTCTCTTTTGTATGTGAGTATACTGAAACTCAGATGACTGAGGTACTGACTTCAGGGAACTCAGAAACTTGACAATTAGGTCACTTAGGATTTCACTGATGAATACTGAACTAATAAACTGAAGACAAAAAAGCACAATTTGTCTACAAAACTTTCACATCACATCTGTAAAGATAAATGAATACAGAATTCAGTTCCGTTTCGATTTCGCTCAAAAATTCAACTTAAATAAGGAGAGAAATCTATTACAGTCTGATATTTTGCTTTTACAAAGTCATTTTCAAAATGGAGACAGATGTAGGCAAACAGACAGAGCAACACAAATGTGGCTATAAAAAATTGTTGGAAAACGTAAAAGAATGATAGCTTTTGCTTATTTACAAATAATCTTTTTTCAGTACTCTGACCTGATATTCATAATTATTTCTTTTTTATGTTCTTTCTTTGATGCAATAACACAAATGAACACACTGATGTTTAAACATTGTGGAGAAGATGGAGCAAAAATTATCATAGGCATAAACATGTTCAGACACGCGAACAATTTCGCCTAATGAGTACTTACATGTTGCAAAATAAGAAATGGAAATGTGGAAAAGTAATGAAAATGCCTAAGAGGCAAGACATTTAGTGTGTATGTGTGATATAGAGGGAAAAAGAAACATCTACTTCTAACATGCTCAACAAACTCAACTAATAATTCAGGTCAAGTAATATATATATATATATATATATATATATATATATATATGTATCACATAATGAACAAAATGAATGATATTCACTCATATTTGAGTTGAGACAAACCGTTTTCAACTAGAGATGTTGATATATTTATTTTTATCCAGATTTCAATAAGAAAAAAGCTAAGAGAGATATGCTTCAATGACCTTTTTCTTTATATGCTTTGATTAAAAGAATTTATTTGGCTCAATAATAAAGTTGTCTCAATTATATGTTCTCCATAGTTCATCTGTTTTCTATCTAAGCATTTATTTTTATTTATACATTTAAAACTTCATCCTTATCCTCTGCTCTCTCTCTATATATATCTATCTAACTTTTTCTGTCTTGCTTGATCCCTGCTTTTCTCCTCTTTGTATCTTTCATTAGAATCAATGTGTTATTTGGTCTTTCACCTAATCATCAACATTTCCACCACCCCAGTTAGGTTTTTTGCAATAATATCATGATAATCACTTAGTTTATGAGTGCTTACTGAGACTTTTTTGAAGGACAATATGCTTGCTTGATTTGGAAAGCAAAATATACTGATTCATCATTACTGTTTTTTTATGATCGTGTTGATGTACAAGTTATATATTTTGTCTTCGTAAGTTTTTCTATCCAGCACTGACATTGGGATGTATATTTTACCTTCATACAAAAAAAAACAACCTGGCTATATTTTGAGCTAACTGTTAACGTACTGCAGGGAAATTACATGCGGTAAATGTTCACAAATATTGTGTTTTTTGTCACTTAATTGAACGAAATAAACGTTGACTGGTACTTCTAAATAAGTCATTTGAATCAGTGAACAATGGTATACTTCCTTCAGAAAAGACATTAGCATACATTTTATTTACTGGATGAGGAGTTCAAATTGAAATAAACTTGGGAAGATGGAGAAGACTGGACTCCTTAGTCTGATATTGTAAACTGTGTCAATAGAACTCCTGTATCTAACCAAACTATAAGTACAATAAATATTACAACTAATTATGAGCTTGTGCGTCGGTGGCACAGCGGTTAGCATGCTCGCCGACCATTCAGATGGTCTGGGGTTCGATCCCCGGCAGACGCACTCCTTTGCCTCACTTATCCATTAATAAGACTGCCAAAGAGGGGAGGCTGAGCATGAGGCTAGCAACCTCATCCCGTAAAAACAAACACTGCTTCAGAAACACCAAGCCTCCAGCTTGAAGCCCTATATTCCACTGGGAACGTGAAGGAAAACAAAAAATGCCCTTCAGCATAATTTCGTTATGTCACTTTCCATATTCCAAGGAACTAAATGAGTCAGTTTTTAGCTTTGCTAAATTCATCAGTCTGTGGCCAAATAATCAATTAGAGTTTGCTGAAACCATAAAATGATACGGTTTTATTTATACGAATCCACTCAAGCCTTGATTTTAAAACAGTAACTAGGGTAACAATTCTACGGAGTGATAATTAAACTATTTAAGATGGCCTTATTTTATGGACCGATGCTGGTAAATATGATAAATGAAATTAAAACAAAAGCTAAAGTATTATGGATGTAATCATAAGCTTTCGTGCAACCGCTGTTATTTTCCTTGTAATATCAGTTCGATAAGATAAAGCAAAAAATTTTATTTACTTTCACTCCTTAAACTATAAAAACCAAAACGCCTGTTGTTTTGTCTCTATATGTGGGCATGTTCGAAGTTATGTACTAGACACTGGCTGAATATGTCTCTCACATAGAAGGTGACAGTAAACTTCGTAATGAGATCAGTGAAAACACTGTGAAATATATGATGGTTTATTCAAAAGTCTCAAGGCTAGAACATGCGGTAAGGCTTTTCAGTTTCTCATTGTTTTCCAGTAACTTGAAAGTAGCCTGGAATCAATAAGTCTCTAACAAATCACAGAAATGGATTAATTAGTGTTTGTGATGTATATTTTAATGGAAATTTAAGTTTATTTTTTGAAAAAAAATGTTTTCGCTGAAAATTTTCAAACAAAAAAAAAACAACTGAAATTAATGGACTGCTGAATGGGTCATCCGTAATTCCATAACTTTACACGTGTACAACCTAACAAAATCCATCAAGATAAAAACGTACACAGTGCACGCTGTTTGTCATTAAAATGTGAGTTTCAGGAAGTAATTTATTATGAGTATTTATAAAATAAAGGCAGACTTAATAGGTGAGCAAAAGTTGAATGACACTAATTCATATTTACTACAACGCTTAATATGTTTACATTTCAGTCATTGTCTTACAATCAGGGAATATTTGTAATGTATTGATTATCTAGAATTAATGATAAAAAAGGATAAGGCTTATCTACTCCCGTGACAATAATCAATCCCAAATTCAGTTTAGCCTCTTTCCTTTTTTTCTTCCCATCTATTTCTACCTTTCTTTTTTGTCAATACTTGTGAAATTTACTAGAGTTATACTAATTGGGAAAGGAAAATAAATAGTTGAACATTTTTTCGTTATATAATATTATATTTACGAAGAATAATTGTTGTTACTCTTTCTTCGAGCGCAGTTTATTGATTTTGTCAATTGACTTCATTTCAAATGAAATGGCTGACACAAATTAGGCAATAATTTGCAATTTCTGAGTGTTGGTTGGATTTTCTTACTTTCCATAACAAGTCTGAATCTTTTGGAATTGATAGTGTTCTCTGAGCTCCTTGGTTTAATTGCGGAGCTTTCATCGTCTTTCTGGACGACATCTTCAGCGCAGTATTTAGGATAAAATGAACCAAGGAGCTCAGAGAACACTATCAATTCCAAATCATCCACCTGAGTTACAAATCTTTTCTATTATTTCAAAGTCTGAATCTTCTACTGAACATGAGTTTCCAAACGGATACGTGTTGTTGAGCGTGTAAGCAGATGATGGCAAGTAAGAGATCTCAGTTAGATAGAGTATTTTGATGGTTGACATTAAAAATAAATGAAGCGAATTCAGAACGGTGTCACCTATTCTTGACATCACACTATAAATTTCATTAGGAATCAGGATTCGTTAACTGAATTATGTTACATTTGGGAGCCAATTAAAATATTTTAGTAAGTGAATTATACATTTTATCAGAAAATATATGAAAGGAGTAGACTGAACAGAATCCGAAATTTCACAAATTTGATACTGAACACAGCCCATAAAACCTTTAAAGAAGCATTACTCACTTGTTAATAGAGTTGTTTAAAAAAATATGAACATAATCGTTTGTACCAAAGAGTTTTCAGAAGTGAATATTAATACATATTTTGTCTCAAGATGGCCTAGTTACTAATTTCATTTGTGTACATCCATAGTAGTGCTCATCGTTTTGTTAAACCTCGATTTCAAATTATCTTGTTACATCAAAACTGCACTAGCGAATCTCGTTTGTTTATATCATTTATGGAATGCGTAATTAGTCGTAAACAAGATCCGATTGTCTTATTTCATCTGGTACTGTGATACGTCGATTGAACCGCGACACCTGTGATGAAGAATCACATGATATTCCTTTTAAGGAAGTAGCGCATCTCTTCTTGCTAATGATAACAATTGGACTTCCAAGGTGATTTTTATGCATATAAAATAGTAACTACAACCTTTATTCAAACAGAATTAGCTGATTGATATGTATGTTCTTTAAAATGTATTAAGTGAAAGATTAGTTAGCACTTATGTTGTAAGATACTCAGTTATTAGTGAATCATAAACCTGTTTGAGATTAAGTGATCAAGTGACTTTATAATCCCACATACACACTTAGTGTGTATACTGACTTAGTACACAGAATTCTAGGAAATTCATTGTTCTCAATGTCGAAGTAACCTTATCGAGAGTCTGAAAAATTCATGAGATCTACTCACATATCTGATCACTTTCTAGATTTGAGACTTAATAATCAATGTATTAAGAACCTTATACTTTTGAGTTATAAAAGGGTATCGGTCATCACTCATAAAGTGTCAATGCTGCAGACGCAAGCCATTCATGAAAGTGTGAGAAGCTTTGATGGGGTGTTAGAAATTATTGACTGGTGACTTTGGATGATATATCTGGCAAATAATCCCAGACTTACTTATATTATAACTTTTCACCCATCTGTAAAACTTTAAAAATTCGACTGACCTACAGAAATGAACTTTTGCTGTTAAAAATGCTATCGGTCTTTTTTTGTATTTACATTTCCTTCTGGTTTTTTGGGTGCACCGATGCACATGGAACTGCCCAAATTCATGAATTATATCTTACCAACATGCTAACTCGTATGGTATACTCATCGGAATTCAGCTTTGAATTCATTCTTTCCGCCTTTGTTTGAGGTCAGTCGACTGACTTTTCCCTGTGGATTCAAAATTACGCTACACAGCACTGCAGTTGGTGACATTACCGTCAAAATACTACTGTTATAGCTGTGGATGATGTGCTTCCTGAGCATAAATTGTGGAGTTATTGAAAATGTTTCAATATTTTCTAGTTTGACTGTCTGAAATTAGAACCTAATAAATCAGGTTTAATCAAAAGTTAAATCGGAACACCTAGTTTAAACAATAAAACTGTCTTTTAAAAATGAACATTTTGTTTAGATTAAAGACAACAGTAACATTCATTTACTGTTGTGACTTTAAAACTAACTGTACTAATTTTTCTTTTATATTTGCTGTTATGACATACTGTTCACACAAAGTTTCGTGTCTTTAGCTCAACAGGTTAACTTTTTCTCCAATGATTGTTGTGAATCCCTTTTTCAGTCATCATTTACGCTGTACTCACTTCCGCATAACAGAACAGCTAAATTTTTGGTTTCTCTCAGTGTCTTTTTTTGTATGTTTCTGTTTTGATGCGTCAAACGACTATTTTTGCTTTCTTCCACTAAGTAGTAAATTTCATTTGGGACTTCAGCTATTTGCTTTTAAAAAGGTGCAGTTGACTATTGTCGTTAGCAGTAGTACTAGTTGTGATTTGAATGTTAGTATCATTGTTGGTTGTAGGGCGTTTGCACTGTTTAAACACGAGTCAGCACGGTAAATTCACTCAGTATAATGCATTCTGGTAAATTGTGAAATACCACAATAACTTTTGCCACAACAAATATCACTACTATTACTGGTAATATTACCAAGGCAAATAATAATGACTGATAGTGACATAAGATTTCCTGATGAGATGTTATGTATGATCGAATCTGAGTTCTTCTAGGCAGACATACACACCTACAACTGATGAATAGGCAAACGTCTGTGTGTGTGTGTATGTATGTAAGTGTATATATACACAGCTATTTAACTGCAACAGTATTTGTATACAAGCATACTGTGTATAACTACAATGAAAGATTTCTTTCCTAGCTAGCTAACAAATGTTATACATTGGATGAGGAAAATCATCAGTCTCATATACAGGCAGAAGTAGGAAAAGAGAGAGAGAGAGAGAAAGGAATAACAGACTGGCTGAAAAGTTACAAAGATGCAGTGATAAGAGTAGTATAGATTTTTCTGAAATTCTTTTTACTAGTGTTTGTTATTGATATAATATAAAGGATTATAATCTTAATATAGTCTTTATACAATAATAATAATTTGTGAGTACAGCCTCAAGAAAACTTAAACATAAAGTTCCAGTAGCTGTTAGGATTGTATAAGTAAAAGCCATTCAGGTTGAATTGGCGATTTGATTCCACTATCAACAGTAGCATAAGATGTAGAACATTTGTTCGACAAGTAGCACTATGTAACATTACTAACAATACATTTATCAATATCAGCTTGGGTTATTCTGTTAATTTAGCACTGAAAAGGTATCTTAGGCTTCTTTTAAAATAAATTAAACTCTTAGAAAAATATGCAGGTACGTTTTTATGAAAAATAAAACTAGTACATACGATAATCTGGTTAGTGGAATAAGTATGTAAGAGTACACTTTTTGTCTTTCTCACTACCCTGCCTTCATTCTTCTTTCTTTGCCTGGTTTGTTTTTAACAAAATTCATTCTGACAGACATTTAATTGCATATTTACATTTATTCATAAGGTTTCTTTTTTGTTGTTGTTTATATGACCTCGGGATTAACCTGACTTTTGTTAAATCTCTTATTTCCTATCGTCTTATCTGCTCTGTTTTCCACACCATGTACTGTTCGCCTGATCTTCCGGTGTATAATTGTGTTTGTGAGTTAAGTGCATTGTGTGTATGTTTGTATATTTATCTTTTCAATAATCACTTTTGAACGGAGGTAAAAAAGGACATGAATTTGTTTTCATTGATGACATATATTGCACGAAAATACTTTTTCTTACTACAAGAGATGTTTATCTTATTTAAAAAATTATTTACAAATAGGCACTTACATAAATGAATAGGTATCATTTGAAAAATCACTCAGTTTTAGTTTATGTCAGTCAAGTATTAATACTCTTTGCTTTAAACAATAATCATCAGAGAGAGAGAGAGAAAGAGAAAGAGAGAGTAGATTGTTGGCTTATAAGGCCGACGAACATCTATGTCTAAATTGTGAAAGTAAAGTAATCCAGTACAGTTGTACAGCACTATTTTTTGCTACTCCTCTGACTAGACAGTTCATGCTAAAATTGTTTACTCCTGTAAGACAAATTTTTTAATACTGAGGTTATTTTGTTGCTATCCAAAGGCCCTTTTTTAATTTTTAGATAAACAGGAGAAAACAGTGTATGCACCTTGATACATATATATATATACCAAATAATGTCAGGCTTTAACTTTCAGTCACAGTCACGAAGGGTTTGTTTGGCTTAACTTTAATAAGATGCACTTTTATGTCCACTGAAGAAGTTAAGCAGTCAATTGGTTGATGATGACTAGCAGTAGAATATGGGATGCAGAGTTCATCCTATTTGGGACTTGTCGTCTGAATGTACCTGCATTCCCCAGTGATGATGTTCCAAACGAGGCTCGAACCCAGTGCCCACCTCTTTTGTAACGGGTCCTATTAATTATTTAATTCATTTTGGATTTTTCCGACGATTGATTGGACGGAACAGAATGAAATGCGCACCCTAAATTCCACTGCTAGTCACCATCAACCAATTAACTTCAGGTTACATGACCAGATATCGTCGAAGCATCTGCACAAGGAGCCGACGTATCAACCTGAGGCCGAGCACTTAGGTCCACTCAATCGACGGGAAAATATAAATTATATTGAACAAGTCAAATAGTGTTAACTATTCTTAACTCTTTTAATATACAGGCTTAGTCTCTTGAAAAATATTGGTTAACTTATGTAAACATTGAATTTCTTAAAGTTCACTGATGAAATTACACTGATTGTATCGTACAACTTGAAGTCAGTCGCAGACTGCATACAGGAGAAAACGCAGCTTGTAATGCCTTACTGAAGTGTATAAAGGTATTTATGATGGCAGAAAAATCACCGGTTCATTATCCAGCAATATGAAAATAGTGTATTCTAAGTGTTTGTTGTTTAATCCTATCACAAAAGTTACAGCATGCTTGATGTATGTGAAAAGAATTTTTAATTTCTTTTGATCTAAACAGCTTAAAGCAAAGAAACTACTTCTTTTATGTGGTTCGATCTTCGATGATAATTTTTTTTCTACAAACAGTGTTTATTTGAGAAGCATTCATTGAAAAAGTCTCACTATGAACCGGCTTCATCAGATTATTCAGATGTGAATAAAGAAATACACACATAAAAGCATTCTTGTTATCTTTTTGTTATAGTGTATGTATGTGAAATTAATGTGGAGAATGTAAACGCGAGGGTGGAAAACAAGGATTTTTGAAGTATTTTGAATAACTCACCAGAGTTTCACTATTTAGGTGGACACTTTTATTCAACAGTCTTCAATTTCGCTTGACAGATAATAACTTCTAAAGTTATTTTTAAATGTGAATTTAAAAAAGCCCACTGAATTATTAATTTACTGCTAGTTTATTGTTATACTTTATGCTTGAAATTCTTTAACATTTATGCGAATAAATGAGAAACATGTAAAATTTTAATTGCCTGATTTTGTAAACATTGAACGGTTGACATATGAACTTCTCATGTACTTGTCACCATTGTAACTGAAACTCATCAGTCAGTGCCTACAGAACTACCATGTCGCTGGGTTACATTCATGTGATTATCAACGGTATCATTAAGATAATGAAATGCGTAGTCCAGGTATCACAAAAGCAGATATTGTTTTTCTGTACTGAGTGATTTCAGATTAGACCAAGAGCTAGTATTGAATAGAGAATCGCTAGAAACCAAGGTGTACTGGGTGGCTGTTTTGTTGGAATTGGAGGTCAGTAAGAAATACGTGCCTATGACCCTAACAGGGATCTAACTCAGGACCTGCTAGTTGTAAGGAGACCGCGTTCATCAGCCAATCAATGGAATAAAACCGATTTATTATTTTATTCCAGTGCGTTACCAGTAGAACACAAGGCTTCAAGCAAGAGCTTTTAAATTTTAGTAGGAGTGGTATTTTCACGGCTTACTAACAGCTAAGCTGGTCAAGGAGTGCATCTGTCGGTGATCGAAACCATACCCCTTTCTTGATTACCCAGTGTCCTACCACTGGACCACCGACGTACTGGAAGAAATCCAAACACCCATCAATTGTAACTGCTGCCAACTGACGACATATAGCACCACTGATAGCCAAAGTCATCGGAGGGTATTTGTCCTAAGGTCCAACTTTATAGATGGACCCCATTTTTCATGAACTCTCAGTAGAATAATAATAAAGCTTTATTTCAGGCAATATGCAAATATATGGTACAAAAATTTTCAGCGTATTTAGTTCCAAAATACTTTTTTCTGCATACAGGATTTACATATAAAGTACTTGAGATTATTACTTTATACGTAAAGAATTGCACACCGTTTACTTGGAAGCTAGTTAAATCAGCGGCAAAGTCCATTTATAGGTCATCTGATATAAGTGGACTATTAAAACAACGATGAACCCAGATGAAATTAAGCATTCTGGTGGGAAGCAATTTCGGTGGCTCACTGAGTCAATTGAGCCACCTATACACAGCTTCATCTTTTAGCTAATCACCAGTTAGCATTCAAATAATTTTCGAGTGAGTGAACCACTTGAAAAGACAGAGTTTCATCTTCAGCTGTCATTACTTATAATAGAGCAGGTTGTCTCAATTTAGCTTGTTGCTACATAAGAATAACTAGTAGAATTAGCGTCTAATGTGAAGAGTTGGCATTGATTCATGATGTGAAAAATCTGCTTCTTAACTCTGCCTAGGTTCACTGTATAAGACACATGTCAGTCATTTTTTTTCAGAAAGAACCGTTTAACGTAGAGTGAACAAAAGACAGTAGAAACGCTTTGAGATGGCTCAGGTGACCTATTTTGGAGGTAATCGCACAGACATTTGATCCTCTAAGGTATAAATTTGTGTGTTGACAAATGACTTTCTCTAGCATATTTAACACTGTCCACAAACAAACTCATCAGCATTACTATTCCTTCATGCTAATTTATTGGTAGTGAAGTTCAAGGCACGCATCTTATTCGAGACTATTCAGATGATTGTATCTGTGACCTAGTGAATTGTGGCGCTATTAATTACGCTCTCATTCAGCATATATCGTCTCTAAAGTAAAAGCGTTGTTCACAAGGTGTCCACCTTATATATATATATATATATATATATATATATAAGGTGGTGACCTATCGACTCTTTGATGAGGATAAGTAGCGTTGCATTACTTGATAGTTCCCTGAAGATATAAATGAAATAATGCAACTTAGCTCTACAGCCACAAGATCCGTATCATGTAAACAATTATTCGACCAGGTGGAACGGTATTTTTTCCTCAACAATAGAATTGAGCATGGAATACCATGTCAAACTATCACAATTTGTTGATGATGGAAAACAACCACAGTATTTACTGATTTAATCAGCTACCCTGAGTACAGTCAGCGAATTGTTTTACTCCCTTGTCTTATTTAGTGACTTCGTGTGTTTTAAATGCATAAAAGGCTACTACGTTGGCATACAGATACCTTCAATCCTAAAATTCCAGTTTTGTAGTTGTATTGAAGTTAAACAAATGATCTGGTAGGTCAGGGATTAGTGGTTTACGTCTTGTATCAAAAATCATAATTAAATTCAGTTCCAGCCATCACTCCCCCAAGCATTCATCAACGTACCAACTAATGAAAGTTAATCAACCTTTATTTTCAACAGGTGATGATGAACGATACTCAGATATTTCATTTAGAATATTGTTTTTATACCCAATTAAAATACTATTGAGGAACGAATATGTAGACTGGTTGGCAAGCCAAAGCTTTGCATTTCGCCTGAGCTCGTAAGGATGAAGTTTACATACTGTATCATATAAGTCTGGTTGCAGTTATGCCAGGATTATGGTAATTTTGAAATGAATGGATTAAATCAGACTTCTGCTTAATTATCACTTGATCTTGTATAGATAGATAATAGAATTCTGGGAGACGACATCTTGAATAATATGTTTTTGATGGTAAAAACAAACCACTTAGTATGTCGTATCTGATAAATTTTAAAGTCGTGACGTTTAAACTTCTGACAAAGTTTATGACATTTAAGAGCAACTTTGTTGGTTGTACATACACATAGTTACTGAATACTTAAAAGCGACTCACTTCTAAAAAGAAACCAAGTATACAACTTAAACTGCATATCTAAGTAGAAAAAATTAGAATTTATCGCTTCCTAATTTTGATTATTTCTTTAAAAATTAGCTTTTTTCATAAAAGTTATTCTATAACTGTCATTTCGAAGACTTTGTTGTAACTGGATTATAGTCAATCATATTCTATCAGTTTGTATTATTTTTGTATTTCGTAAGGTACACAACTAGGCATTCTTCAGTAAGCTAAGTACTTATCAAATTCTTTCAAAGTCACAGTCAGAGAATAGATTAACCAGTTAACTGTTAATTAGACGATCTTAAATGCTTCAGTCACCAAACTAGTCTTTTGTAGACGGTAACTGTAATCAAAAATGACAAGAAACCTGGACCTTCTCAGAGTTCAAAATAAGTCTCTTTATATTCTCCATGGAACCTTATTGAAATCGCTACTGAAACGAACGATTGACTGAGAGCGGTATTTCTACATTTGCATATATATATATATATATATTCAGGTGATGACAGTCTCTTTAAGTGTGTTAGTAAAACAAGTTATGAGGATATTTTTCCATCCTAAATTTACTCCTTTCGTTTAAGTAATTTGTGGAAGTAATGTAAGTCTTCTATTCACCCCACTTTACTGAGTACTTCTAGTGTTAGAGGCAACAATGGCAATAAAAAAAGCAAATTTGCTATTTGGTAATTCATAAACATAAAATTGCTACCACTACTGTGTATAATATAAGTAGCAGGTGAATGCGGAGACTCTTAAAGCTATGCTGGTGATCTTAAAATATATATAGGTATATCCGTAATTATAAGATTGGTTGCCATGACAACAAGAAGGAAGTAAACAAAAGTTAAGGCTCTTTGCCCTATATCCTGCAAAACATTACATACAGCAGTGGTAGTGGATAAACGAAAATTCAAAATACAGTTGTAAATGGACTACTACTAACAGATTCTTCCTTTTATTAATATTATTATTATAATCACTATTGTGTAATGTGTTCTAATTTAAGAATATGAGGAAAAAGTGGTATTAATCAACGATCTTCAATCTTCAGCTACTCACTTACCCAATCAAGCACACACGCATACAATGAGACGTATGTGAAGTGAAAAACTAACATTTACTTCTATATCCCTTGGAGAGTACAAAGCATAGATAGTGGGGAAAAAAACTTAAGTAAAAGTTTGCATCAAATGTATCAACTCATAAGTACACCCAACTCACATCTTGAAGGACGTATATTATGTTTGTATAACTTTGAAAAAGAAAAAGGGAGATATAAGTAAATTTTTCAGTGGTCTATTTCGTAGAAAAGAATTGATATTTTCTTGAAGACTGAAGTGTGTAAAATCATTATTCACTAAAAGGAATTTGAGTTTTTTCTGCAAGCAATAAGTAATCAGGAACACTGTGGTTGCTAAATTCTCATAAAAAGATGCCATTATTAAAATGACGGTGTAACCACCAATTCTAAGAGCTTTATTTTGCGTTATTAGCTCCGCTTTAGAGTATTATGGTAACTCTGACAGATTCTAAGCCTTTACTTTATCCGCAATCGAGGAAAATATAAATTAACTGTTGAAAATAAAAATTTGAATAGGTATTAACTGTTTCAGAAATTTTTCTTTACTTTATCTACCATAGGTCTTAGGAAACGTCACTACGCTGATAGCCATAGTCACAATCTCGGGGCGGATTGAACCTCACTACTTAGGTCTATCTATGATTTCTAGCTAAGTATTGAAACCACAGACCTCACTGTTAAAATAATTAGGAGAAAATTTCTTGAAGTGTCAAGTAAGCAATCAGTTAACTGTCGTCTTCAACTTTGCTTGTTAGAATGCGGAGAAAAGCTATAGGTAGGTGACTAAGACAATTAGACACAAACTAACACAAAGATAATTACCTAAAGATGTAAGGCCAGGAATAAATTACCATTAATTTCTTTTGAATTAAGAATGTATTTCGTGAAATTGGCCGTGTATTACCAATAGGCCTGGTATACTTCTTCGCTAAGTATTATTACAGAAAGACGAATTACAAGGGTAAATCGAAGATAAGTTGGTCGTAGGCTGAAATAAGCTGAAGAATTATTAAACATTATAAGGCGATTTACAACCATTTCGAGGATAACCTAAGGTTTTTTAATGAAGTGTGCAAACAAATTCATCTCATAGTGAATTTAATGTTCATAAGTGTCATGTCTGTAATAATATTTTCTAGTTTGATAACTGGCACTTTGATACTAAAGACCACTTGAGCATAACTACACGTAATCGGTGATAAATGAGTGGGAAATGAAAATTTGAGTTGCAGATGAATTTCAACCAAACTACTTGTCTTAAATAAGTTAGTTTGCAGTTTTATAGTTCCTAAGCTGAATTCTTCAAGAAACGACATCATGCAGAAAAATCATTGAAAGGGAACTAATGATCTTTGCTCCAGAAAAACACATTTAACACACTGCACCATGATGAACACATTATAGTTGCTGGGATTTGTAAATATGGACTGTTGTGAACTTCTAAACTAGGACAGGACAGTTCTTCATTGCTTAGTTATTTCAGAGTGACGTACAACCAGCTTATTCTTTAAACTTTTATTCTTACGAACACAAAAGTAATATGAGTGAAAGGTTATTTTTGTTTGTGTTGAAATAGACACTGATTGTCACTGCGAGACTTACGTGTTTTACTTTCATAGAACTTTTTCATTTTACTATATCATTCTAATTCTTTTCTGTCATGTGAATAGAATACTCTATTCTGAGTTGTTTCTCTATTAAATAGAATGATTTATTTGTACTCCTTTGTGTTTGCCCTTTTTTAAAAGATCTTTTTATTTACCTGGCAGGAAACACGATATTTCTTCTGTTTCTTACATCTAACTACATGTTTTTTTTTTCGGTTAATTTATGTTTGAACCTGCTACTTACAGTGAAAAAAAGTTTATAAAGGAAACCAGATTAATAGGATATGGAAACCTTTGCGAAAACGCGAACATGATTCTCAGTAAAATCTTTCTTCGGAAGTACGCGCCCACTAGGTTTCGAACCCGGGACCTTCCTTGTTTTATAACCGGAAGGTCCTTAGTAGTAGCTTTGTAGCTCTCTACGCTCTGGAATTTATCCACCGATCTTAAAGACTTCAATGAACGAGATATTCCCATAGTGAGTAATAAGAAAAAGATGCGAACAGAGGAGAAAATTTTCTTTTCAAGACCAATTTATAAGAACAATCAGATGCTGGTAAAATTTGTCCTCAAAAATCATATTACGTAATGTAAGGTGTAACCTAGAAGGGTTAACTAATTAGAAGGTGGAGAAGAGGCAGAATTTGCCATTACGCAATAAGTTTGAGAAAATGACTACTCCGTATGATTGTGTAGAATGGACAAGAACTAGCGGCAAGACGATAAAGTGTTTTTGTATAAAATCCTTATGAAACTGCTGTGTTAGTAACAAGCAGTAATATAGTGATAATAAAATATGGATGATGAAAATAATAATGATAATAGAATGATAATAATAGTAGACTTACATAATAAAAAAAGCAAAATTATAATAAGAGCTTTAGTCTGGCCACGGGAGGGCAAGTGAATATATGTGGCACTTTTGAATGCAGAGGTCCGGTTTCAGATCCCGAATAGCTAATGATTCAGCTATATACAGGTGGTGTACACGAAGTCCCTTTGTACGATACTGAGGGACTCTGTGTAGCACTGTGAAGCGCTCATGTGGGGATGGTCGATGTCCACAGTTCACAAGGTGTTCGAGGATGGAATTGATGCTATTCTTCTTCTTTTCCCCTCTGGTTAACCAAGCTGAACAATGTTCCAGAATACGTTTGCGGACTTGACTTTGCTTACTGCTGATACACTTTGCTCCACACAAGCAAGAACGCCTCTGCCTCTTTTCTGTCTTCCAATTAGTTACCCCTTCTAGGTTACACCTTGCTTTATGTAATAAGTTTTTCAAGGACAAAGTTTACCGGTATCTGATTGGTCTTATAAATTCTTTGTTAAATATAATTACTAGTGTACAGCTAACGAAAATAAATAGTCGAAAAGAAAATTTTCTTCTCCGTTTACATCTTTTCCTCAAAAACTTTAGTCTAGTGGTCTCAACATGTCATTCTGAATGGGTTTTTATTATTAAAACTGTATTGTATTTATTTTATCAATGTCGAATTATGGACACAAAAGCAGATTTGTATCAAATATTTACCCTATAATTAACTATTACTACTTTATATACGGAAATTACTGACTTTTTTCTTTATATTTTTTTTTATTGAATTGTGGTAATTCGTTTTTCATCTGCTCCATTTTAGATGATTTTTAGAAAATAAATTTTATGATAAAATGGGATATGATGTTCGCTAAAGGATAGTAATGGACAAAGAAACCATAAATCATATTTGACGAGAAGTGAACTCTTTCGAAATTCCGCATAATATACTCAAAACTCAATTTACTTAGTGATATTTTCACCCTTTCCCTTCTCTTTTTTTTTCTTACTCCACACTCTTACTCCATCTTCCTATCCCTTATTTGTGACTTTGACCTGTATACAGTTTGACCTGCATTGTAATAATTCATGCTCTCTTGCCTACGATATAAATGTGTACGACAAGTACATGTGTGATCAAAATGTTCGAAATGTGTTACGCGAATTCATTCCAGGTTTCAGAGAAACTACGTCCGCTTATTGTTTTGTCGCAATTCATAAAGACAACTAATTGTTATAAATACTCAAAACTGTCATTTCGTCTAAGAATCGCTTTGAATACACGATCAGTTAAATACTTCTACTGTTGAGGTGGATTCATTGTCAAAAAGGTGGTTATGACTGTTTTTAAGTAACAATGTTTCCATTCTACTGAAAACTCAAACATACAGTTTTATTCAGTATGGCGTTTTTATAAATTATTGGCCAATATAAGGAAGTCAAGTAAAAGTAAGCCTGCTCCATTCATAAGCGAAAATAAGAGAAATATGATGATGGGAAATGATTTTTGATTAGTTTGGGAAATTCCCCTTACGACAATACTAGTTAGTGCAGAACTAACACGTTATCTTGTAAAAACTCGAGTTCAAATCAAAACTGGTGTCTAAGAGTCACAAAGACTAAGTAAATCATGCTCTCTAAAAAGTTGATATTTGGCTGTCTGTGATAACATTCACCACACCTCGTCCACTTTGTGTTTCACGATGTTTACGAGTACATTTACAGGCTTTTGTTAGCTGTTTTTTGTTTTGTAACTGAAGGTAATCAATAATATGGATAAGTACTTGTTGATTAGTAACAAGGTTTTACCTGCAGCAAAAAAAGAACAGGCACCTCAGCGGAAATCAGAAGCCGAAATACTTAGTGGTTTAGTGAACATGCTAGATGCTGCCTAAAGCCAACGTGGAAAGCGCCCTGTCACTGGCTTCTGATTAACTTACAGTATTCTAAGTTCATCAAAATGGCAATAATATGGACAATATGGATGATTTAATGTATAAATATATTTGGAATCCCTCTACTAATGTTGTAACTTGTAGTTTCCAACTGCTTTTCAGTGTTATACAGATTCATGTAATGATTATCGTGTATTATAACACTATAGTCATTATTAAATTAACATGACAACAGATCAATAGTGGAAACACAAACTCGTATAAACATTTGCCAACGTGATAATATTTGTTATTTTGGCTACATTTCTGTAATTTATTGTGTTATCTGACTTTTTGGGTAGAACTGACGTAAAGAACTCATGTGGAACTGAAAAGTTAACACTTTAATATCAGGATTTCATCATGAGCTGACATTGGTTAGAAAACCATTGAGAAACCTGAGAGTATTGAACAGCTGTTTCGTCTTAGTTTGGGGCTCTTCAGCATGTACATCAGCAGTACTCCCAGGTTTTCCGATGGTTCTTTAACCAATGTCACTTCATGATGAAATCCTGTAACCAGTCAAATCCCTACAAACCAACACCTTAATATTACTTTTTCCTCCAGAAACTCATCAGTGATTAGCATTACAAACAAGCAAATTATGTTAATTATCTTTACCTAAGCCTCAAAATAGCCATGTGTGCATTCGGTGTCTATTTCCAGTACTTCATTATCAATCTCTTTCTAACAGTTGACACTAGTCAGTTGATAAGATGCAGAATTCACAAATTAAACTACAGAACAAACAAACAAATTGAGGTACATGCATGCATGCGTGCATGCACACACAAACATACACTTAAATGTATATGTACAGAAAAACGAAGCTTATAAAAATGTGAAATTTATGACTTAAGTTGAATTTTAAAAATGGGATAAAACATTTTAGAGATGAAATGAATTTTATATCCTTGAAGTGAAAGCGGAAAAGACATTCAAAAATATGGGAACAAATGCCTATCAATGTATTATATACATGTAGCTTCCAAATTTCTGTTTAGTGTGGAAATAAACTTAGTGAAGATAAAGATAACTGAAAAGGGAGGATACACATATACAGAATTATGGCCTAAAAACAGAACTCAAATGTGAGGTTGAGAAAAAAAACGAAGGTGATTAGGTGTTGAAGTGATGTTAAAATGGTTAACCGATAACTACAGCTGACTTTATACAGAATTATGCAAGGACTTCTTTTAGTATTATTATTACATTTGTAGGTAGTCCTCTTATCTTTATTTAATAAAATGCGTTAGCCTTTTACACTTTTTATACCTACTTAGTGTTAAATGTTGTCTTTTTCAGTATTTTTTTCGAATTCAGAATGATAGAGAAGAAAGTGAAATTCAGATATTAATAAAAGATAATGAATAGATAAAGAAAGGAAGAGAGTAATGTCTGAATATTCTGTTCTACGAAAAGTGTTTATGAAAATAAAAACATAAAGTGAATGACTGCGAGCACCTAATGGCTTGTAAAGAAGTCATGAAAAAGATTGTTGAGTAATGAACGAACTAAATGAAATGTTTACACTTTCTGGACTTGATGCTTACTATCTGGCTACATATATATATATATATATACCTGGGAAGCATCGTTTCAACTACAGGCCGACGGAACTGACGAGGATATCAAAGCCAGAATCGGAAAAGCAAGACAAGCTTCCATTACTCTCAAGTCTATGTGGAGGTCAGCAGCACTCATCATGAAAATGAAAATAGGATCCGGATTTTCAACTCCAATGTGAAGTCAGTGCTAAATACTATACAGATCAGAGACTTGTACTGCGCGTCATAAAGAGCATCTCAAACAAACTTCAGACTTTCGTTAACAGTTGTCTTCGCTCAATACTCAAGATCAGATGCTGATCAGAAAAGATCAGGAACAGGGATCTCTGTCAATGAGCAAACCAATGAGGAAAGAATTGTGCAACGAATATGCAATAAGAAATGGAGATGGATTGACCACACGCTGAGGAAACCATCAAGTGACATCACTAGACAAGCCATCGCTCAAGTGGAACCCGAAAGGGGAGCGGGCGGCGAGTTGGTCTTCACTGCAAGGGTGACTTGGGGGAGGTCATGTGAAGAGGAGATGAAATCATGTGGGCAGACTTGGAGCGGAGTGAAAAAGTTGGCATAAAACCGAAGGTAATGGAGACACGCAGCTGAATCCCTATGTTCCTCTAGGAATTAAAGCATATAATAATATTATAATAATATATATATATATATATAATACTTAAATTAAACGTGTTTATGTACATATGAGACTGCTTTCTGTTCTGTGAATTTTCCTCATCAAGAGTATCACTTGATATTCTGTGCAATATATTTGATGACTGAAATTTAAGTAACTGGACGCTTTCAGGTTTAATTTTTCTAGCACTTATGTATGAGTGAAATTAGAAGTCTATGCCTTTCACGGACAATTACTACAAAAAATACATGTTAACTCTGGTGAAACAATTTTATTTACAGTATTTTATCAATGCTCTGAAGTAAGCAATTTTTTAAACAAAAATAAATGCAAAGAAAAGTTGTACTAAAACCATAATATCAGTTGATATTTGATAGTATGAAGTTAAACTTTGATAAAACTATTTCACCGCTTTTCTAAAAAACTATTTATACTCTCACCTGAAAACTCTACTAAAACATTAGCCGTCGTAATTAGTGGTGAATCAGTTTAGGAGTCATAAGCAAAGGAATTTAACACTTTTTCTTGAAAAAGTCTACAATTCGACTAATTGTAAATATTTTTGTTTCTTAAATTTGGTAAGTTTGTTGTGCATAGAGCTGTCTTCACTTTCAGGCTTCACTTTGGTGGTAGGCTTTACTGAAATTTAGAGCTCACTAAACAATGTGATAACCTATTGATAAAGCCTTGACAATAGCTATTAGGTCTCACTTTGTCATCGTCCATAAAGCACTAAGTTCAGAAATCAAATAAATCAGAATTATTCAGGTTTCCGATACCTGTGGGAATCGGCTTGATTTCAAGATAATTTTTAATTGTCCAGGTGATATCATTCCATGGCTATCGGAAATCAGTATAAATCAGGCAGCACTGATTTCTAATTCGCAAGCGGTATACTTCTACAACTTCAGGTACGTTTACACCGAGGGTCTTGAGCTTGTAAGGCAGACACTTTACCAATCAGTTATTGAATGGGGACTTCTGATAAATAACAATATAAAGTCACTACTGTACAGATAAGTGAGAGTTGTAGCTGTGACAATCTGAAAACCCATAAATTATTCGTTTAGAGTGTCAGTGACATTCTGTTAGCTTACAGATATTAAAAATCCAGCATAAATTAACTTTTGAATTATGATAACCTATATGTGTACAAAACCTGCAGCTTGTGTTTCTTAACTATGTAGAGCTGAAAAAAGTAGACCAACGTCCATTGAACACAGTCGAATTTCACTGTATTATAGGTCATCATTTAAAATTGCTACATTTTAAATACTAAGATTATTATTATTACCACAAATGAAGAATTTAGTAATTACACTTCAACAGACTAAATAGGAATATTCAATTTTCTGTTTTTTCCTTGCGTAAACTGGCTTTTTTTCGTGAGAGAGTGAGACAGACACAGAGGGAGACAGAGGAAGAGAAAAAACCAAAGGAAGAAATTAAATTCCCGAAACCATTAGTAAAAAAATGGATTCATTTTGCTCTTCATTTCTCTTCGTCTTCAGAAACGAACACGCTTGAGAACACTTCTAGGAAGAATAAAAATTATGCTCAAGTTAAGCAGGGAAAATAAATAAGCGTAAAGTTGCTCACTGAAATAAGAAAATATCCATCAAAATTAGCAATTAAAGTAATACAGAACTTTTAGTTGAAGAAGACAGTGTATACCTGAATTATTGTGATATTTAGTCAGTTATATTTCACGTTATTATATTTAAGGTTATACTAGATGAGGGTAAAACGTACTAAAAGGACCCTTTAAATATTTTGAACACTGATTTTATCATTCTTCATAAGGAGATGTATTCATTCACCCTAGGTTTAAAATGTTAAGTAAAATGAACCAATAGTGTATTGTTCACCGTTTTAAGCAGTCCGTTTTGAGAAGACAAGTGAATAAGATAACGACCTAACTGAAATTATTCAGTCATAATCACATGTTAACAACGAATTAATCAGTTAGTGTGGGAAAAACGTAAGCATGTTAGAAATTATGATTTAAGCTAATTACAGTTTTTGGTGTGATTTTCCCAATTTACACTGCATCAAGTAGCATTGGTTGAAGGCGGCTACATAGAAATAAAATATTGACGCAGAGAAAAAAGACATCAAAAACCACCAGAACACATACTTGTAAAGTACTCACTCCAAGGCATACATTCTATCTCAGTCACTTTTTTAACCAAATAAAGGAAGAGATAAGTGTATGTAGTTTGCTTAAAATCTCAAGTGGTATCAACATTGTTTATTCGTACAAGTGATTGAAACACATTCAAATGTGTCTTATCAATTATTCTATTATTATTGTTTCCTTTAGTTCCTAGAGGAATATATAGCATGTCTCCATTGAGTTCAGTTCTCCTCCAACATTTTCACCTGGCTCCACGTCTCACCACATGATTTCATCTCCTCTTCACATGATCTCTTCCATGTCACCCTCGAACTGTCGGCAAACTCGCCGCTTCCCTTTCAGGTTCCACTTGAGAGGTGGCCAACCGTTTGATGTCACTTGACGGTTTGTTTTCTCAGAGTATGGCCAATCCAATCCACCTCCATTTCTTCCTTCATATTTGTTGCATAATTGGCTCCTCGTTGGTTCGCCCATTGCCAGAGACCTCTATTGCTGATGTTTCCTGGCCGGCCATCTCATTTTGAGTAGTATTGAGCTGAGGTAACCGCTGATGTAGGTCTGTAGTTTGTTTTAAGTGCCCCTTGTGACGCGCTAAAACTCTGATCCGTATTTTAAGTAGCACTGACTTCACATCGGAGTTGAAAATCCGGATCCTATTTTCATTTTCATGATGAGTGCTGTTGACCTCTACACCGACTTGAGAGTAATGAAAGCTTGCCTCGCTTTTCCGATCCTCGCTTTGATATCCCCATCAGTTCCGTCGGCCTCTATTTGAAACGATGGTTCCTAAGTAAGTAGGTCGGTAGGTGGATAGGTAAGGAAGGTTGCTTCTTTCAGATTTCTCCCATTTATGCCGATTGTTGTCTGTTGTTGTTGTTGCTGTTGCCGTTGGCCAGGAATCTTCATCACCTCTGTTTTCTGAATCTTCATCTGAACGCCTATGTTCTCTGGATTCTTGTTCTGCCAACTCGTTGCTTTTCACTTGCATATCTTCCAGTGTGTGGGGAATCAGACATATATCATCAACGAAGTTCAGATCCTCCAAGTTTTTTGTGTGGGTGCATTTTTCATGCCTGTTTCCTCGCTGTCCGCTGTCTGTTTGTCGCATTATCCAGTCCACCGTAATCAGGAAAATCATTGGAGATAGTAGACAGCCAACTTGTCTTACTCCCGTCCTCACTTCGAAGGATTCCGTGAGTTTTGTATTGTGGATTACTTTGCCTGCAGCATTGTCGTACAACTGTTGGATGAGATGTTGGCGGCACCCAGTAGTAGAGAATTAGTTTCAAAAAATCACCTCTCGATCGACGCTGCTGAAGACTACTTTAAGGTCATTGAATTTGAGATAGAGTGTTGACTGCCATTCCAAGCTCTGTTCACTGATGATCCGTAGAGTGGCGATTTGACCGATACATGGCTTATTTCTCCTGAACCCAGCCTGTTCCGGTCGAAGATTTTCATCCAGGTCGGCGTGTTTGATTCTCTCCAGGATGATGCGGCTTAGTATTTTGTTTGGGATGGATAGGAGCATAATTCCGTGCCAGTATTATTATTAGTAATATTCAGCGGTACAATAAGTGGAGGAAGACATGTGCTGACGTCATTTACTAGGATATTCGTCCGTAAAACAGTTGCATGAGATATAACTTCGCAAAAATATGGAACACTACAATCATCAATGTTGTGATAATATTGACGTTAATTTTATTCTCAAAGTTTCTTTTCATAAATCACATTATAACTTCAATAAATAAATTTTTAAAGGCTTCATAAATAATGTATAAACCATGCTGAAGGCTATTCGCTATACACAAGCATATATATATATATATATGTGCATACGCACGTGTGTCTAAAAAGGAGGGGAGAATGTGATGTTGATTAATTAGGTCACATTATTAGGATAATGAGATTTATTAAACTGTCATTGGTAAATAATAACAAATTAGGATTTTCATTGTTTTTATTTTTGTTGTTGTTACCCTGAACGTGCTCAACACCCACCTATTTTTGTAAATGCTTGTTGACAAATATTAACTACTATGAATATAATTACAATTAACAAGACCATTAGTAGATCTGATCAAGCTTGTTCTGGAAAAAAACCAAACGATATGAATGTGGGAGTGAATAGATGTCTACACGTTAAATATCGCCAAACAACTACCATAATTTTGGTTGTAGGATTTCATCATGAGCTGACATCAGTTAGAGAACCATTGGAAAATCCACTAAGGAGTACTGGACAGCTGTCTCGTCCTAGTTTTTGGAACTATTCAGCAGTACACACCCACCGCCAGGGTTCGAACCCAGGACCTTCTGGTTACAAGGCGAGCTATCTCGTAGACCATTAAGCCACTGGGACCCGATCAAGTGGTCTACGAGCTTGCTCGCCTTGTAGCCAGAAGGTCCTGGGTTTGAGCCCGACGGGGCGCGTACTGCTGAATAGTTCCGAAAACTAGGACGAGACAGCTGTCCAGTACTCCTTGGTGGGTTTTCCAATGGTTCTCTAACTGATGTCAGCTCATGAAGAAATCCTACAACCAATCAAACAAAATCTCTACAAAAACCAATACTTGCAATAATTTTGTAAAATTCACTTCCGAGTGGAATTCAGTCAACAGATGAAATAGAATTCAGGCTGTAAGACATCGAAATGTAGGTGAGAATAAATCTTGACTTTTGATGAAAATTATGGTGAAATTATATTGACCCTAATATCTGAATATCAAAATATTTCCAAACACTTTTAACTAAGTAATGTGAACCTTATTGAGGCATTTTATTCACTCACCAACATTACTGATCCCTTGGAATACTTATACAAAAACCAGGAGAAATATAAAAAGCTGGTCATGTAAGATAAAATCACACCAAAATGAAAGCTGTCGATTACACAATATTGTTTGAATTTTACTGAAGGCTCCTGACGAATGCATGTGTTATGCTCATATAGAGTAACAGTAATTCTTGTGAGGTTGTAGTTATAACAGCCTATCAAACAAGTTTGCAATTATAGGAAATGCTAACGAATAAATCATGAGTTAGGAGAAGAACATACATGCATTGATCGACCACTAGAATATTAACCAACACCTCAATGTTCCCACTGAATCTTGAAACTGAGCAGTCTGGAAAACTTTTGGCAGTAGAGGTGCACGACGTCGGCAAAGCAAAGAATTTGTTCAAACTGTTGACAAAACGTGTCTGTCTATTTGAACAATGTGTGAATATGGCGAATAGACATGCTACGGAATAGATATTCGTTTTTCAAAATTAGACATTCTGTATATAGTTTTTAAAAATTCATGATTCTTTTACGGTTGACTCAGAAACTTGAAAATCTTATCAGTCTAATTTATTAGTAGCATTGGCATGGATGATGTTGTAACAAACAATTCGGTGCCGCAAAAACAATAAGTCCTCTACCTTCTGTTATATTTTACCTATTTATATTTATTGCTGACTTCTGATAAGAATATTTAGTGTATTTCAGTGTTTACTTCCATTTCTTTGGTTTTGTACAGGATGTATCATTAGGCCTTAATACTGGAAATGAATTCCTGGGAAAAATAAAATGAATTAGATATACGTATAACATTACTCTGTCCATCGGTGATTCAGCGGTTGGACGCTCACCGACCACGTGTGTGGGTCGGGTTCGATTCCTAGTCAAGGCACCTCTGAGACTTGCTTAGTTGGCAGCAACCTCGGTTATGACGGATGACTGGGCTTTAGGCTAGCGACCCCACTCTGTATGAAAATTACCACTACTACTGCTACTGAAACTTCAGAGCTGAAGCCCGAAGCCCTATTTTCCTTTAGGACGCAAAGGAATGGAAATGAGGAATATTCAAGCCAATGATGACCTGACAGACTGTCCACAGTGTACGACAGTGTTAGCTGTCTTTTAGAAAAACAGCCGATTGATAAAATGATGTGAACTGGTGGCTTTCAAGATATCGGACTGCTAGAACTCTTAGAGAATAAGAGTTTCAAAGCTAAATCAGTTCGGGACTGGATCAGTAACCTGTTTCATTCTGCTTCAAACAAGGTCTTCATTTCAGTCCTGTCTTCATTATCTTGCTTGTTTAAATAAAAAATTCCTTCATAAAGTCGAAGTGAAATGCTATGCTCATTTAAATACACAGATGCCACTAGTTTTATTTTATTCTAACCTCAGAATTTATACCGAATATTTACGAAATGTGTTTTCATAATCTAACTAGCAAATGTCTGTTTCTAAATATTTACTTCTACATCACTTGCTCTGACGATCTACCTCTATTCTGAATAAGGTTGCTCTGACTACATACCTCAATGAATACTAATTACCTCGCTTAGTTGTACAGTTATATGAATTAGGCAGATGAATTACGTTAATTGATAACAGTTTTCACACCAAGCTGCTTCTTGTACCATCATAACCAAACACAAATGAAAGGTTACCTATAGAAGAAAATAGTGATTCACCAGTCACCGATTCCTCTTAAAGACATAATAGAAGCTAAGGATTTACGGGAAACTTTACCCTAGACAACATGACTGAAAGTTTTTATGCCCTAAAAAAAGGATGAGTATCAAGAGTGGAGACACTCGCAGTGCAAGCAGCTAGAGAAATTCTTCGAAAACATACAGATAAATATCAGAATATTTTGCGTTAACATTTCGAATGGTTGATGGAGCTATTTTAGTTGTTCTTGTTTAACGAGAAACATAACAGTAGAAATCAATAATTGCGGGTTTATGAGAAACGGAAAGCTAAACCGATTTTAGGGAAAAGCACTAAATGAAGACACTGAAAATAAATCACAGGAGTCAAGAAATCCCATTCTGCAAGATTTCAGTAATGAAATGATCAGTTTTCTAATTCAAGTGTATAGTGACTGCACATATCAGAATTATGAATACAGTTCTAAACATTGTCTTGGATGGCATATAAACTTTACTAACCAGTTATCTCGAAATTTTGATCAGCGTTTTTACAGAAAATCGGAAAACTTCCTATGTGTTAATTCCTGGGTCGAGTGAGGGAAGATATGCGCTTTGTACTGCTTATAACAACAATAAATAGTGTCCTTTGTTTGTTGCAGACTGAATTCTATCAGTCAAGTTTAAAATGTGACCTGCATTCTAGGTCGTTGTCTATCACGGTGCATCGTGCCCAACCAAATATCTCATACAGTCCAACAAGAGATCCGTAGCGAGCCCGAATAGCTCAGTGGTAACGTCTCTGACTGCTGTACTGGATGACGTGAGTTCGAATCTCAGAAGAAGCATCTGTTCCTTCCTGTTGATTGCCTCCAGCCGTCCAATAACAAGAATATCTTTATTCTACTAAACAGAGATTCTAGAATAGGCAATATCTTATAACCAAGTACTTTCAATCTTTTTATTCCCACCGATGACAACTGAGTAACTAGGGTAGTTTTCGTGTCTGAGCGATATGGATATAACATAGTCATCAGTTTAACAACAGATTGATTCGACCTCAGCTAAGTTCTGTTAATGCACTCCTCATCTTTCGACATAGATAAGGATAATAGGCCAGTGAGCTGACAAAATACCACAAATAACATCTCAGCAATGCTATCAAGCAGTGAAGAACTTAATACCCCTCCCCCCCCCCCGCCCAGAATAGTATTGAATAAAATTAGATTGTTCAGTATAAAAAGAAGATAACTGTGAGATTCGTTAAGAAGACGTGAATATAACCACTAAAAGAGAGATATTTCTTAGTCAAAGTCTTGTTAGGAGTGTTAATAGAGACCCATTTAAAACAACTGTAAACCCCTTTATCCAGTGATTAAATCTATCACTGAGTGAATCCTATTCTAAAAGATCGAATTACGGATATTTAATCGAATGAGTAGTAACATAGAGGTCGACTGCTTTAAGAGGATTGGCGAGAGGTCAACAATATACAATAAAATAACATGAATTTGATTTTATCATTTAGCTGGCCATCTCATCCATTATGGCTTTTCTGTAAAATGCAAATATCTGTTATACTGGCATCTACATGATACGGTTGTTGTTCATTTGGTACAGGCTCAATATAACAGTAGCCAGATGACAGAACATCTCGATCGATCAGAAACCTTCATATCTACAGAGATTATAGATTTTTTTACTTGGAGATATAAAATGAAGGGAAGTCTATATGACTATAGTATTCCTCTTCGTACAGAACAATAAAAACGTGTATTGAGGAAAGATTGCGTGTAAGTAAACTGATAAGTCTGATAACCGACGACTTCATCGACCTAACAGACATAATTCAGATTTCTTGTCACAAAGACATCCACATTCAGTGAAGTAAGGTATTCTTAAAAAAATAAGATGGATGATTAGCACAAGACAGTGACAATCAGATATTACCGCTGAATTCTGTCTGCAGAATCTACTGTTAAATATGAAGGAATGTTACCTTGTGAAGTCATCAAGTCTGCCCTGTTTTGTGAATAGCATATTACAATATATAGTAAGGAATATGGTAAGGTGATAAGAAATATAGCCTAATCAAAATCATCAAGGAAATACTAAGCTCTTAAAAATCGATTTCATATAGCATTGAAAAGTTTGTCTCTTCTTCATCTGCATCCGTATGTTCAAACACACAGACAAACACACAAAAAATGTAAAGTATCAAAGTGAAAAGTAAACAAAAGTAGACTTAACCCGACCTCAAAAACAACAACAACAACATCAAACAACTGGAATGAGAAGCAATAGGATGAGGAAAAAAGCCTTATCAAATCCTATAAACATATATATATATATATATATATATATATGTAAATGGAGCTCAGAGAAGGCAAGAGAAATAAGAAGTTATAAGTAGATGAAAAAATTCAACATATCTATGACTCTTTTATTCAGTGTCCTGACTTATTTGATTATAATGTCATAAGACTCTGGAGAATTAGTTATCCGTTCGTGCTTTTTGTTTTATTTTTTTGTTTCGAATTATTTTCCGATGTATTTTTCTGTCTTCTCCATATCTGAAACCTGTTTCTGCTTCTATTACCCTGTGGAAATATCTCGTTTTTAGTTAGCCGTGTTACCCAGCTTATCACAGCTTCTTCCTTACAACAATCAATACAAATTTGTATGTGTGTTCATAGAAACGGCTACGTATCTTTTTTGTTTATTTATGCTGTGCATAAATGTGTGTGTAAGTTTTATTGAAAGAATTCAAAAGATAAAAGTGATAATGTGTAGTTATTCCTTTTATCACTTCCTTTTTAAATTACTTCAGAGGATAGGAAACTATTTTTGTTGACATATATTCATGCAATATAATGATAATTATTAGTATTATAATTCCCTTGAGTGCACACAGAACATTCACGTTTGCATAAACAAAACAAATCTGAATGACTGCTGAAACTTGTCATATCGATAGGCCTGCAGTGAGAACCAAGTGAGACAAAATCAAAGTTGACTGACCTCTGCTCCCTCAATGGGAAATGGTTTAACTAAGAGCTAAAGTTTCTATGATCAGTCCTAAAGAAGAAAAACGACGGCTGCTAAATCTGATATCTGATCATGGAAGTTAAGTGATGTTTACAGCACTCACTTCAGTAAGATTTCCATGACAAAATATCAAATGTTGTAGAACACCTAACCAATTCCAACCCTCACTTCGCGCTACACACCTTTTCTATTATTTTGCGTTTGGATTTTTGTCTCTCAAAGTGTATTGAGTTGAAATTTCATCACTGAACCTTATTCGTCTGTTTAAAACACCTTTTAGTGACAGGAGAAGATTCTAAGTGAGCATCTTTCCTCCAGCACTTGACACACAAACATTATTGTCTGAGAAAAGATATTCAAGTAAGATGCGTGTATTTGTAACTTATTAATTATTAAGGTTGACAATAAAATGTACCTTACTACTATTTTACTGACGGGTGAGAATACAAAAATTGTTGAAGATGGGTGTGTTAGCGAAGACTGACAGCTGTTGAGTTTTTTAGTACCTCAATTTGTCTAAACCAATACCTAAGTATTTATAATGCAGCATGTAATGTAAAAATTTTAATACTTTAGTGACGATGTCCAGTCCTCTGAGTCAATTTAGAAATCACCTTCAGAGTAGGCATTGCAAACAGTGAAGTTAGAAAGCTGTTCAAGAACACTCGTGATGATGGAAACTGTAAGATTTACAAAACCTGTTGCTTAATGTGGCATACTGACTTGAAGTTAGTATTTCTCATGCCATCAAAGGCAGGTTTTAATATTTATTGCACTTAGGGCAGTCAGGCTAACAGATGCACATTTAAAAGTTGGGCGGTGGCAATCAAAGCTAAAAGTAATGATCAGTGACTTAAATATATTGACTTTTATCAACAGGTTAGTATAGGTGGAAGAAGAGGAACCAGTTACTTCGTTACCATCCACTTTAGAGGGAACAATTTCTACAAATCCTCACGATATTTTAAGTAAATGTTATCGAAAATTGAGAAGTTTGACGGTATTTGCATTTTTGAAAGCTCAAAGAATGGAAACCCGATACGCGATTATATCTTCTATGTGTTTAGGAAGAAAACACCCTTTTCAGCTTAACTTCTGTCAAAATGGTGTTACATCCAAAGACCAGTTCTGTAGTTATGTGGCTTTTTACACGATATATTTAAGCATTGAATTTTATTATCAGAAAAAATTGAATTTTCCGACATTATAGTTATATGATAAAGCTATCATTATTTCCTTCTCCAATAAATCTATGACTACCAATGTTTTCCCATGTTTCGAGTAAATCTCAATAAGAAAAATCTAATTTACCATATTATAAAGTGGAATGAAACAGTTTTTCAATCTCACTGAGTTTTCGTAGCCTGTATCTGTTTAAACTAATAAGATTTGTTCCAAATTAGTTGGGTTTTCTCTTTGACTGAATTCTCAACAAATCTCTAGTTGCCATGGTACTAACATGTTATTATACATAATTCAGCTAATGCAGGGAATTAAATGAATTAAGGATTCTCTATATTTGTAGAAATGTTCATTTACGAAGAAAACTAAAAACACCGCTTCCTCAGAGATGGCATCACATCTTAACCAAATATTCATTAGTGTATCTGAGGTGGATTTTGTGAAAGTGATTATTGACCCTAAGAGGGTGTTTCCTACAAGTGTTTTACTTTGCTTTGTCGCCTTGATCATCTTGACCTTGGCGGCCTGCTTAAATCTTGGGCTACCAATTACCTTAAACATTACAAATCATATTGCATCTAATTTCTCATTTCTAATTGATATTTTAATCAATAAATCTTATTCAAATATGACCTCAAATCGGATTATTTATTCTCGTGAATATCTAATATCTTTAAAACCTACTGATCTGCAACTCCATAAAAAAGACAAGAAAAAGCATCATGCCGGCTGGCAGAGAGCATTAAAAAATACCCCTATTCAATTCATGACTGTTCCCGCAATTATGAGTACCAATTGTCGCTCCCTGCCGGCTAAAATTAACTGTCTTCAATCGCTGGTGTCTTCCATTATATATCATAATACTGGGATCATATCACTTCAAGAAACATGGCTTCATGATCTATATGATGACAATCTAGTGTATCTAAATAATTTCAAACTATTCAGACAAGATCGGTGTAGTTCCAGGAAGAAACGCGGTGGCGGTGTCGCCATCTTCATCAATTCACAATGGTGTACGTCTAATAATGTATGTTTCAAATTCTCTAGTGACAATATTGACTGTCTCACCGTTAAGTGTCGACCTAAACATTTGTCAAAATACAACTACATTTACATCTCGAACATGTATATTGCTCCTGGATGCAACTCCACAGAATTATCTTTATTTGCGGATGAATTTACTTCCCTTGCTGCCACCTCCTTCGGAAATTCCTTGTCTATAGTTACTGGTGATTTTAATTCTAGTGACCACAGCTTCCTAATTTCACTTGGACACGATAATATTGTCAACTTCCCGACTAGAATGGACAACACTCTTGACCTTGTGTTTACAAACGATGCAGGAATATTTGAAGCTCGAAAAAGAGCCCCACTACTAAATTCAGATCACTGTATCATAAGAATATTGCCCAAAGTATATGGAAAGCAGCACAAAAGGGTCTTCTCATACCTTGGAAAGAAAACACAACACAGATGTTATTCCCATGACAACATACTGAACCTAAGGTCCATGTTAAAAGACACAAACTGGGATCTATTTACTGAACAAGCTCTTGATAACACAATTGCCAACATAACACATTATCTTAATTTCTGTCTTGATGTTTGTTGTCCAAAAGAGACAATCTTCTTAAAATTCGATCGCTTCTCCTCTTCTCAACTCAAAAAGCTCCGCCGTGAAAAAGAAAGGTTGTTCAAAATGAAAAACAAATCTGGTGTTAAGAGAATGAACACTTTGATTAAGCTTGAATTACAAAGATTGAATGCTCTCTATAACCAGAAGTTTCTTTCATGTAAATCCCCATCAAATATGTGGAAGTTATTAAAGGAAATCACAGGTGGTAAGCAAATGTTGAATGATATTTCTGTAGATGTTAACATGCTTAATGAATCCTTCATATGTATCCCAGCAAATGTTATGATTCCTAACTCAAATAGTGTAAACAATGACTGCTTCTCATGCTTTAACACGAATGATGTCCTCAAGTGTCTTCAATCTCTCAAGCCTACTCAGTCCCTCGGTCCTGATGGTGTTCCTGCTGTTATCCTTAAGAAGTGTGCCGACATCTTGTGTTCCCCGCTAACTGACATTTTCAACGAATCGTTTTCCAAAAGTATTATACCTGAATCATGGAAAAACATCAAGATCGTTCCAGTGCCTAAATCTACAAGTGGACCTAATGTTAAGTTTAGACCCATTTCAATTACCTCACCCTTTTTGAAAGTTATGGAAAGACTTATTTTACTTAATCTTGATCCCTCTTTAAAACCTTTCAACGACCCCAACCAGTTTGCTTATAAACATAGTAGGAGTACGTTAGATGCCGCTGTCGTCCTCCACCATAGCATAGTCTCTAGTTTAGATAAAGGAGCTAAATACGTTCGCTGTGCCTTCCTTGATTACACATCTGCATTTGACTCTGTTCCCAGGTCTCTCTTGCTAAGTAAGCTTGCTGCAACACAGGCTGAAAGCTGGACAAATAAGTGGTTGCATTCCTATTTTTCTGAAAGGAAGCAGTACACCGTCTACAATGGAAAATCCTCCACTACCTCACTTACTTTAGCTGGTGTTCCTCAAGGTGCTGTTCTTTCTCCCTTTCTGTTTTCGTTTTTCTTACATGACTTGCCTCATTCTGATGTAGCCACTTTTGTTAAGTATGCCGATGACCTCTCGGTTTCTATGCCTGTCAACTCTCAGTCAGATTGTTCCAAATTAAATAGCTTTCTGTCGGAAATTAGTCAGTGGTCCTCTTCAAACGGACTTAAGCTTAATCCGTCTAAATGTCAGGTAGTCAATTTCACTTTCAGACGTAAATGTGACCTACAGCAACTAGTTAGCTCACATGGCCCCACTCTCATTGACGGCACAGAGGTTGAAAATACATCTAATGTCAAGTACCTTGGGCTGAGTTTTTCCACCGATCTTTCCTGGTCTTCCCACATCTTGCTAGTTACTAGAAAGATGTTTCGCTTAACGTTCTACATTAGGAAATTTAGGCAGTCTGGCATAAAGCAGTCTTTACTTTCTCAGTTTGTAAATTCTTGTATTCTACCCATCCTCCTTTACTGCTCCCCATTAGTCTTTCCTGGACTACTTAAGAAAGACTTTGCTTCGCTGAGAAGGGCACTAAAAGCTGTTAGTAGGGCAAGTGGGATATCGTTAAACCAACTGGTGAACACTATTGTAGATAGACATATTATGTCATGTAAGAAACTAGCGAATACAATATTGTCGGACCCCGAGCATCCTCTCTATACGCATCTATCTCCTTGCATTTCATCTGGAAGAACTAGAAGCAGCTATAGGAGGCTATATGCTAGGACTACCAAATACAAAAACTCCACAATACCATATCTGGCACAGCTGTTATGTGATGAGAAATCCGTTAGGTATGACACGATAAACTTACTGCGGCACTCTAACAAATAGTCCCATTAGTTTTTGTTTTCCTTTCCTCGTTACTATTACACTGTTGTTCTCATCTTCTATCACACATCAACTTTATATTTCAAATCCTGTGGTGCATTGTTTGAAATGAAATACTCTACGCTGTTTTTTCTTAATTTTTAATTTTTATTTATTTTATTTATTTATAACTTATTTATTTTATTTTTATTTATTTATCTTTGATTTTTAAAAATCTTATATAATTTATGAGGTAATTAGATGCAATATACTGTAATGCACGCTGAAAATTCCATACCTGTACCACAAATACCGTTTGGAATAAAGCTGTTATTATTATTATTATTAAATAAATAAGTCACTTTGCAGCCACAAGTATTGTAACTTTATGTCGTACATCCATATATGACTTTTTAGTGACTTCATGTCTTGTCCTCAGTATCATTATTGGCGGTTATTTATTAGTAAGTTCAGAGTTCAATAGAGAATTATTTACAAAAATGATTTTTACTAGTCTCATTGAGGCTTAAATGAAATAAGTTAGTCTTAAAGAACATTTGGTCGAAATTTTTTGACACTGTTCATATAATTTAAATTTATAAAACCTACTTTTAAATCTGCTTTGAAAAAAATCCATGTTTGATATTTTACATAAATGCAGTAGACTTACCAGTTATGGCATGAATATCTGGAATTCGCTGTGCTGATAAATCCACTAATTGTATAATATCTTTAATTGCTTTAGCATCTTCATGAACTAATGCTTTCAGCGTCGACTTCGTAACACGGTTAAACAATTCACGTACTTGTAATTTCATCCATACAGAACCGGCTAGGCGATAAACACCAACAACATCTGAGCCACGTTTGTCAATTTCTTCGACACACTTTCTTATAAATAATGGAATAAACATATAATCTGTAGTATTTTGGTAAGTTAATTGTTTCGGTGAGTAGTATTCAGTAATCTGACAGATAACACGTTCACGTTCAATTAGTTCATCGATAGATACACCGAAGAGCAAACGATCAACACTTGTTGAGTTTAACGTGGTAGTGCTCAGTAAGTGTTGGTTACGATGAAATATTTTATCCAGTGGTATATGTCCAAGCTCTAAGTATAGCACACCTCTTGGCTCAAGCTGCAAAGCAATTTTATGTAAGTTTTTAGATACAATAGAAATCGAAGGACTCAGAATAACATCACTTGTTGGTGTATACGATGTAGACGGTGTACTATTCGATGACGTTAACTTACTAAGTAGGTTTTTTAAATCAATTCCACCATAAAAACATAATCGATGTTTAGTACGTGGATCCCACTGGTATAGTAAAATAGCCAAAAATCTATTGTCCTCCATATCAAGTTCAAATACTTCGTTCCATTCAAAATAACTTGTGCTAGTGCGGATCATTGAGCGAGCTTTACGCACCGAATCCATTTCAATGACACAATAAAGATCTCTGACTATAATGTGGGTAGAATTCAGGCCCTTCCCAGCAATAACATGTAGTATAAATAATCCATTCAAATTATTTGATTTAAGTGAACGATCAATATTTTGCAGGTTCATTGTTCTCGCCGGTGTATTGCAAGTATCCCATTCATATACAGACGACTGTGTGGGATAATTTTGAGCCTGAGTAGCTGACAGACAACGTTCACTGGGTAAAGTGAGGAAGTCACCAAAACGATCAGATAATACTTTTGTAGTCCCCAAAAGTTGTGAGTCGATATTAGAGTAGGCTGTCTCTAAATCAGTTTGGCAAGAAAGACTGTTTAGTGCTGTGGAAGTACGAGCACTTCCAAGTAATTGTCCAGGAGCTTTAGAAGACAGGTACAGGGATTCATTTGGATAGGACGACCTAGTCCCAGCAGGATCTGTAGAATAAAAATGCAAAAAGTTTCAGTTATTTTATAAAGCATAGAGGAAAGTTTTAGCAGCAAAAAAGCTTACCATTTGCCTGTGCAATTGGAGTGGATAAATGTTTGGCTTAGTTGAATTCTTCATGCAAACTGAGACAGGAGGTTAATGATTCTGATATTCAACTTCTAACTAAATACTAGAAAATACTGCGTAAAAAGTCTCAGGGTGAAGATCATACCAAATAAAAGTTTTCAGTGAATTTTAGTCTACTCAATTTTCGTGATTACTGACACTTGTCAACATAACGCGTCACCAGCTTCGATGGAGCGAATAAATAGTTAAGAGGGAAGAGTATTAGCAAACCTGAAGAATTTCAGATGTTTTAAAGTCAGTCGCGATGTGGACTTGTAAATAGCTCTTGTAAGTCAAACTTTCCGTAAATCTTCCAAAACCAAATATCAAAAGTATGTTGAAGTTGAGTCAACATTCATTCCACATGATCTTCGTTTCAGTTGTGTTTAATTATATCAGTGCTACCAGTGAAAGTAAATAACGTGTGGCTAAGTCATTCAGAAGATATAGGATACATTTTTTGGATACATTTTTTCTAATGTGTTTGAATAGCACATTAAAGTGTTGTCTACCTTCACTCCAATGCGATTCATTTTAACGAAGTTAACTACAAAAGACATTCACTCGTTTTCTTACCACAGCATCGAAACACACAGATGCCTACATGAATCATTTGTACAACCATAGTGCACTATCAGCAGTTCATTTCACAGCTTCAAAAATACATCTGTGATGAAATCCTCCTTCCACTGAAATGTATGTGTGCATTTATTTCTTTACTATAGATGTCTAACGGCACAAGATGTGTTACTAGCTTATGCAAATAAATTAAGATAAGTATGTCCAAAATCTAGTTCACTGATAGCTCTCCGTGTTCGCCTGAAATTAACTAACATGTTCCTAGGCTGTTTAAATACATTAGAACGAATGTTTCCAAATACTCGTTCACTGATAATCCCGTATTTCGGATTACTTAACGACATGGCGTTCACAGTCATTATCCATGTCTGAACAGATTAGTAACATGCCCTATTCCTTTAGGCCAGCCTTTCTTCAACTGACGCACTTATCTCAATTGTTCGGCCGCTGAAAATGAGCTATTGGTGGGTTAGCTAAGTAACACTACAGTTTACACTTACTTATTACCTGGCTAGTTTTTATCAAACAGTTTAAATGGTAGAAAAACTGATGCACTCGTTTGAACAAATTCAATTTTGAACTATTATTACTAATTCAAAAAAGAAGGAAAGACAATTCAGGTTGTTTCACTTAAGTAACAGTCAACTGGTTCAAGGAAAAAAAGTGTACAAAAATAGGCTGAACAATTTACTGTCTATTCTTTTTTCTGTTTTTCAGAAGTCCTATAAAGCTAAAAAAAGCTTCAGCGTCAGGACAATAATAATTATGAAGAGAATAGAGAAAAGTATTTCGCACACAGAGAGAAAAAGTACAACGTTCATCCATCATTTCATTTCATCATTATTGATCAGTGATCAAGATGGTAAGCATACAGTGGAACAGTAAAGAAATCAATAAACGCGAAGTAAGAGGAAGCATACTTCACTTTAAGCAAGACAACTGATAGAACGAAAGAGGGAAAGGAGGCCTGTGGGTGAATGAATGAATGGAAGAATAAACGCTCACAACACTAATCTCTAAACAGACAGTCCAGTTTTATTCACTAGGTAGCCGATAACCACAGCAAATAGACAAAAATATATGAATGCAGTTATTTTTCATTTGGTATTCTATACAAACCTACATACACACGCACACAACACACAAAAAAATCATTAGATCGTCACTATCGTTTAGATGGACGAACAAATAAATTTGTGCACAAACACACCCTGTCAAAACACAATTCATGGGGCAGTAAAATATTTATTTATTGCAGTCTTTTAATGTGATTTATTTTTGCTATAAGTAACTATTTCTACCGTACTCTACTCGAATTTCAATCATTGATACATCTCACAATATTTATGCCTTTTCCTACTCTTCCTTAATAAATTCCTAGAATACATTTTGTTTTATTGAATCCCTCAGTACTTGCTGACCTGTTATTAGCTTCAAATATATAATTCTGTGATGAGTTTTGATAAGGTATTTTAAGATATCGAGCCCGATTTGTCCATGATCACTGAGGAAATCTGATCCACTGTGATATTATTTAGACGACGTATTAATGCCTGATTCTCAAAAAGGAGAAAAACAGCCACACATTTGTTAGTCTGTCGCGAAAATCGTCGTCGAGTGGGTCGCCCTATGGCCATTCAGTTAGTTATGCTTGAATCATGAAGTTACGGTAAATCATTCTGACCATCAACTTCTCAATATTTCTTAATGAAAATGAAAACCAATACTTGACAATTAATCTGATGCTCACCAGCAGTTCGCCCTATTCAGGAAGTTAACCTGGGGTTCTAATGGGAAGCCGTGACCAGTAGGATGTAGCAGGTCGAAGAAGACATTGCGAAGTAGTCGCGCTATGCCATGAATTGGCAGAAGTTGGATTTCATGGACTGGCCATTGCGTCGGGTCCCAGTGGCTTAATGGTCTACGAGATAGCTCACCTTGTAACCAGAAGGTCCTGGGTTCGAACCCTGGCGGTGATTGCGTACTGATGAAGAGTCCCAAAAAACTAGGACGAAACAGCTGTCCAGTACTCCTTGGTAGGTTTTCCAATGGTTCTCTAACTGATGTCAGCTCATGGTGAAATCCTCCAACTAATCAAACAAAGTCCCTACAAAACCAATAATTGAAAAGAAGTTTGATAAATTAAATTTGCCTGTAGGTCCCACTGAAAATGAAGTCGAAAGTTGTAAAATTGGATTGAGATAAATCCAATGCACTTAAAATTTTCAAACGGTGAAAAACACTTTCACTTCCTGGTATAGAAGTTCAAATCAAATCTCTAACCTGAAAGTTTTGATGGAAAAAACCTGCAAATCGTCAACCTGGAAATCCTTATCTGTGCATTTTTATCCCAAATGACGGGTATAATCAATGTTTTGTCGTTTTGATAAAATATCGATGGATTTTGAAGTAGTCAGAAAAAAAATGCAAAGCTACATTTTGCCGGTGGAGTTTCAAAGAATTCATTGGTTTCAAAATAATTGTTTCCTGAAGCCAAAACCATCTATAGAATTATTGAAAATCTCAAAGCACCTCAAAAATTCCAAAATGGAACAAAGAAGATGACAGATATTCGGTGATTTTCGGGGTTTCTTGCATCTCTGTTTTATGCATTGCTAGCGGGACATATATACTTGCGAACAGATAAATTGTAAACATGCAAAGTGTGTCAGTCATTGTTTACTTAACACTATTTAATTTTTTCTAAGCGCATAACAGTTTCACCATTGTGATGTGAGAGATGGACAGAGTTTATTTAATGACTTATAACACCTGATTATTTATCAATAACATATGACGTCATTTCATAAATCCAGTGTTTGTTATACTTGGTGAGGGTTTCTTTAGTGTCTCCTAACCTAGATCAAAGCCAGTTCAATACATTAAAACTCCGAACAGCTTTAAAAAGTTATATGTACCTGACTTATAATATGTAATACAGTACAGGTTAACGGGATGTAACTGTCAATGTGTGAAACAATCATCAGTTATGAAACTCTTTTGAAAAATTGTATGCATCCCAAGATTAGGTCAGTTCAATTTACAATGAGTTAAATCATGAGAAAACTTATTTAATAAATGCAAAACAGGAAAGTCATAGTATGATCATTTTAGTAAAATCAAGTTAACAGCGAGGTATCAGTAGCTTCAGTTTTATCACATGCACTCAACCAACCAAGTTGTCATACATTATATTGAGAAATCTACATAAAATAAAGAGCTATAAGACCATTGTTTATGAAAATTTGTCCCATAAATGAGATGAGGAGTGTAAATAAGTGTGATGGTAAGATTTAAACGAAATTAAGAAGCTATATTTCCTACAGTCTTAAATAAGAAACCTAATTTGACTTACACTTCGTAAAAATGCTTCAGGTCAACAAACACAAACTTTAAAGTTAAATGTCGTATAGTATTCTTACTATTCTAGGCACTTTTTCAACCCGATGCTTCCTTGGTTTAAATTTTAGTTTAAGGTAGACTAAGACCCAGGAGAGTTACACATTCTGGCAAACAGAGCATAATAAACGCCTAATTTGACTCATCTTGTGCAAACAATATTCTTGTTTGAATCCGTCACACTAATTGCAGATTATACAAGAAGTGATCGGTCAATAAAAATGCAAATCCGCTTCAAATTCTCAACCGTCCATTGTTAACATGAATTCAAAATCTGTCTTGGAAAGGTGCAGCAGTCAAACAACACTAGCTATCTGCAAGTTGACATAAGTATAAAACCTGGGCACTGTGGTAGAATATAAATCCATTATAGATAAGATTTTATTTTGATAAATCACACAGTGTTGTACAGTAATATTTACTGATGACGTTTTGAGCATAAACTATCACTCATAATCATATCAAAGTACTCACACAACTTTCTTGCTTAATTTATTTACATGAATCACCGCCTATCTTCTGTTTATAACACTTAGTAATTTTAATAATTCGACCTTATACTGGAGATAATTCTGGAATTTTCTCACACATGTAATATAAATACACGAATGAACAGCCTAGTTGGTGACTTCGTCCAAAAAATTTTCTTCTCTACAACCGTCTTTTTAATAATTCCAATGCTTCATAATTCTAATCTCATTAATCATTTATGGATATCATTCACAATTTCCATTAGTTTTACTCAACACTATTTTTGATATCAAGTAGGTCAAATTGTATAGCATGAAATTTTTGACTACCGAAGGCGACCACAACGGAATTTTAAGTTAGATCTGTAGGACCTGTTATGCACCCCGGCTTATAATCATTAAAAAAAGCCAAAATTATGCTCCACTACAAATCTCAGAAATGCAAAAGTGATTATGTCAGATCCTACACCATTTATCAATTTACGTGTGTGGGGAGACACATACACAGGTAAGAGTAATCTCGTTTTGCATATAAGGATGGGAGAGCATATTCCTAACTGGTAAGAAAGACTGGTGAACTTCAGTAAATCTATAGATGCAGGTGGCGGACTACCAACTTGATCTATAGGCAAACATTTAGTCAATATGAATTATAATGTTGATATCAGCACAGCTTTTAATGTAATCTACTAAAATGGTCAAGAACGCTTATTGAGATACGCTAAGGCTTTGGGTGATCTAAAACTTAAGCTCGTCCCAGACCTCCCGTATGTTCGAAAACATTTTATTATTACTCCTAACCTGCTTTGGTAATCCTTATCTGACTAGATAACTAAACGCGGTTTTATTTCTTATTATTCTTAAATCCTTTTTTGTCACTTTGTGTACTTTAACTCATCTTTATTTTTCATATAAATTGACTTGACAAGTGAATGTGTGATCAGACTGTTCAAAATGTATCGCTCAAATACATCACATTTTTCAGATAATCTCTATTTTCTAGTAACACCAAGCAAAACTAGTTGTGTTATTCTCACTACAAATTGAGGACTATACAAAAAGCAACAATAATCTCCAAAGAATTAAAGCCACTTTATGTAATAAGTGCAGATTCACCATCTTATTATCTTATTGTAAATCTAGTGTACAGAATGTTCGATTCTATAAATAAATAAACAAATTATTTTAAGAAAATTACGAAAATCCGACACACTAAGAGTCGGTAACATCTCAGTCTGAATAAAGTGTCTTAGCAGTCTCCATAACAAGACATATGATGTGGAAAAGTGGAGGCGTAACTTTTCCCAAGAAAATCTCCTATAATGGCTAGTTTCATGCGAAGCGTTTTCAGCCAATTCTTTCGTCAAAGCGAATGGTATAACCGAAACTGAGCGAAATTTAATATCTTTTTTAAACTAATGAGCAGCGAGTAACGACGTGTATGCCAATTTTTGAAAGGAAACTTTAACTTGTGTTTTCGGAAGTGAGCAAAATAAACTGGTTCTTGATACGAACTAAATAGATTTAAGTGTCTATCCTACTACGAGGAAATCACTGGCTTGTTACGCGACTATTTGTATATTTTTAGACACTGTCATGTATTAGCTTTTTAATAATACACAGTGTGAAACCAAATCTTACTACGGTTTCCTTTGAAAAATGGATGTTTTTCAGGTACAAATTGCGTAATTCATGGATTGAAAAATGTGTTGATAAAAGTTGCTAAACACATTAACCAGCATAATATATTACACACTTGTCAAATATTACGTATTATGATATACTTTTGCATTTCTATACTATTTGCAACACCCATAATTGTTTATGTATTAACTTTATAACTCATAATGTTTTTAATGTCTAGTAAGCCATAGCGAGTTTTCTAATCTTGTGCATATATTTGTAGGGATATATGAGTCAAAGTAAGACTTATTGAATGTGAAACTGAAAAATATTTAGCAGAAAAGAAATCTGTCAGTTCACACCTCGGAGTATGGAAAAAATCAAGTAATTAAAGTTCTTGTCATTACCAAATGGTATGCACTGCCAGATGATCTGAGTGACGAATCGGGTCTATTTAGTTTGAGAAGAATAAACCTAAGTGAGTAGCCACCGATGGCGATCACAATCAAAAAGGTAGACGGAGAGTTGTGAATGAAGCATTTGCCTAATAACTGAACAAAACACAAAATAAAATTAGTCCCGGTAGCAATTATTGATGAGATTAGGTCAGTAGAACGTTAGGACACTGAATATATTTCATAGTGTTCTAGGCTTTTTTTATGCCTTAGTTATAGTGCGTTTAAATAATTTCGAAAATTATTTTTATTCGTAAAAATTAGTTGTCAAAAGTAAAGTAGAATACATTTGATTGGTGATTTAGTAAATTCTAATAGTGAGAAAGAAATATTTCGAATGTCACGTGTTACGCTGTTGGCTCTATGGTTGTTCAAACGGAAAACAATTCAGTAGTATATTAGAAAAGTTTAAGTTTCATGACAGGTAATATTACGTTTATGTGCATGTGTACGAGGCTTTTATCAACTATACTAGTGGTTGTTATCCATGAAGCCTAAAGCAGAAATCTAAACTTAAAGCGCTGGTTTATTTGACTTCTCTGGTTATTGTATAACATGAAACATGGCTTTTGTTTCATGGATGTTTAACAGTATTATCTTTCTATATACTCACTAAGCTGTTTCATGACACGCATATATATATATATATATATATATATATATATATATATATATATCAGCACATGCATATGTCTGTGGCAACGCCAAAGAAATCACAGGCTTTATTTTTTCAACATGAATTTATGCAAGAAATAACCGGAGTAACAAAAGTAGAACATGGAGTAAGTAGTGCTTTTCGTTGTCATGGCAACGAATCACGGTCACGGCCCTAATTGACAGTGATACTTCAGTTTATTCAACTCTATTAGTTACCATAAAAGAAAGGAATTGTATTATATTTCTGTTTTCTTAAATGTGCTTGGCAAATCCTGTAGGATTCATCCTCCTGGAGAGAAATTAATGAGTTTTCCATTTTTTTCATTAATAGAATATAAATTAATACACTTTAAGGTAGTGAACAATAAAGACATGAATAAATGAATAAACAAACAAAAGTAACTGTTGATTAGATTACCTGAGATAGCCTGGGTTGATAGACTAATCTCAATAATGAATAGATGTAATGATTAAAGTTGAAAGAAAACATCTGGATCAGGGTGTTTTAAACTAAACACGAGATTGTTGGTTTCAATCTTGGTGTAATACGGGTTATCTTTCAACTTGAATCATCATCTTCATACCTGGAAAACAGTTATCCTACCTCAGTGGCCTAGTGCATAAGCCCCGGGTTTTTGAAGTAATGGGTGCTCGGACTGAGTTTTAGTTGGAACACCATTTGAGTAACCTGTATGTATATCCGGCAGATAAATCCTGAATTCAAATTAATACAAAGGTAATAATAAAACAGTCGGTATTGCATATAGTGAGACAAAGTTGATAGAAGACAAGTAGTTCAGCGAAGAGTCTCTTTTCGGCGAATTCATTTTCATAGCTGTACAATCGCAAATATATATGGTTATTTTGTGTGTGTGTGTGTGTGTATACATTAAATTTGTCAAACGAAAATACAATTAGTAAGTTCAGATGAATTGGATGTTCATATAAGAGGATGGTAACAAAAGTGATGAGTTGTCAAAAACGATTGTTAAAGAGGAGTAAGTTCAGGTGAATTGGATGAAGACCCTTCGAAATTCGTATTCAACTACTCTTCAGTAGCTTTATCCAACCTACAGTTAGAAGCCCTATCCATGGGCCCAAAATTCTGCGACGTCAACTTAAACGCCAACAGACTACATACGCAAGTACAATTCGAAAACCTAATGACCCAAACAAATGATTTAACCCCAACCTCCGAACAAGAAGTGCAGCGTTTCAAATCAACAATAATCGATAGTTGTTATCAGTATCTTAATACAAAACCAAAAGTATACAACCACCTGACAAGGCAACATAGAAAAGAATTAAATCAACTAAAACAAAATGAAGAACTCCTTATAACTCGTCCAGACAAAGGAGCTGGTATAGTCCTTATGGACAAGCAAGACTATATTGAGAAAATGAACAACATCTTGTTAGATAAAACAAAATTTTCGCAACCATCAAACGAAAGAAACAAAACAGAACAGATTGAAAAACAACTCACCGATGTCCTGAAAAGAATGCAAACCCAAAAGTTAATCACTCATGAAGTCTATGATCAGATCCGACCGACAGGGTCAACAATACCAAGACTATATGGCTTACCAAAGATACATAAAGCCAACCTCCCACTTCGTCCAATTCTGGATATGTCAGGTTCCCCGTACCATTCAATAGCGAAATGGCTCACTGACATTTTAGAACCTGTACGAAAACGAATGTGCCACCATTCACTTCGTGACACTTTCCAATTCGTCGATTACATTAAAGATATCAATACAAAGAACAAAACTATGCTCTCCCTCGACATTGAATCACTATTTACCAACGTTCCACTCACAGAAACTGTCTCTTATATTTGTCACTATATCGACGAAAATCAGCTGAACATCGGATTACCGACGACCTGTTTAAAAGAACTACTACTGAGATGTACACTCAATGTGCAATTCACATTCAACGACATTATTTACAGACAACAAGATGGGATCGCAATGGGATCTCCACTGGGCCCATTACTAGCAGACTGCTTCATGGCAAGCCTCGAGAACGGCCCACTCAAATCAACCATCGACAATTTCCAGTTGTACGTTAGATATGTTGACGACATCTTTATCATCTGTGATGACGGTCACGATCTCAATCAACTACTGCAAATATTCAACAAATGCCATCCAGCCACAAAGTTCACTTTGGAAACTGAAAATGAATCTAAAATCCCTTTTCTTGATGTTGAGCTTACAAGGAGAGATGACGGAACTTTAAGAAGGTCAATCCATAGGAAACCGACTTGGAACGGACAATTAACAAGTTTCTACAGCTGGGTACCAATCAGTCGGAAAAGAAACCTAATTAAATCCCTTGCCACTCGCGTCAGACGCATCTGCAGCTCCGACACCATGGAAGAAGAACTAAACTTCCTGAGGGAAATCTTCATACAAAATGGCTACCCACCAAGATTCGTAGAGAAAAACATCAAACAGAAAAACCAAAAGCAAGAGACACCATCCGTGCCAAAAAAGATACTTTATATGAACCTAGACTTCAAAGGAGACCTACTTAGTGACGTCCTCAGAAGGAGAATTTCCACCTCTTTAGGAAGAACTTTCCCTGCGGCAACACTAAGAATAGTGTTCTCCAGTCGCCCGCTGATCTGCAGAAACCCAAAGGACAAGATTCCGCACATGACCACTTCTATGTGTATATATCAGTTCACCTGTTGCTGTGGAGCCAGGTACATCGGTCGTTCAACGCGCATCCTGTCAAAAAGGATCAAAGAACACTATCCAGCGTGGCTACAGAAAGGAAATAATGGCCATATATGGAGTGCAATAATCGTACATCTCGTCAACACTGGTCATTCCATCTCAACGAACGCCTCCTTCAAAGTAATCTACAAAGTGAAGAACAACCTTTCAAAGACAGTACGATTCCGTTTTCTTTGCATCGCAGAGGCCCTAGCCATCCAGTTGGTGGAACCAGAACTATGCATACAAAAGAAAATTATCCAACCACTTCTACTCGCATGGTAACAACTCCGTTGATTTGACCTAACTTTTCTTTGTTTGTTTGATTTGACCTTACTTCTGTTTGTATGCTTATTTTTCTAACTTGTGTAATTCTGTATATTATTTTGTTTCCATGTACACCCTGAGCACAACTCATTCATCAAACTATTCACTCCATTACGTAACTCTTATTTAACAATCATTTATGACAACTCATCACTTTTGTTACCATCCTCTTATATGAACATCCAATTCATCTGAACTTACTAATTGTATTTTCGTTTGACAAATTTAATGTATACACACACACACACACACAAAATAACCATATATATTTGCGATTGTACAGCTATGAAAATGAATTCGCCGAAAAGAGACTCTTCGCTGAACTACTTGTCTTCTGTCTACTAATGTTCGAATGGGAATTATTCATGAACAAAGTTGATAATCTTCTTCAAAGATGTACAAAAAACAACCGTATATTGATCTTCTTTCGTCGCTTCAACTACTTCTTAAACTTTTCCTATGTTGCTTAAAACCTAAGTAGGTTTAAGGCTGAATATAACTTAATAGTCTTTGCCTAGTTTTATTCCGTCAAGCTGATGCATAAAAGATGCGTAAATTGTTGTAATACACAACTCACCATGAGCATTCATTCGTAATTAAAATAAGTTTCAACGCCTTCAAATGTCATTTACCAGAACGCTTCTTTTCTGTAAGTCGTTTTCTGTAAAATCATTTTGCGCCAATTCAACAAATCTTAAAATGAATGGCTTTAAATTATATTTCACTCATTTTTTTGAAAACTTTAGACGAGTTTATTTCCTTTTCAGTATTACACTATAAGAAAACCTAATAGTAAATGAATATGAGGCAAGAGATCCACCATTTACCGAATAAACTATAAATCCTGTTAACAAACATTTAAGTCCCTGAGTTGGAATATCCTTTCAACATTCAAATAATTCTCATAAAGTCACATGGTTAAGAAATAGTTGATTTTTTCATGATTATATTTAATATTTAAATTTTTAACATGACAAGGCATCTATTCTGGGTAAATATGAATTGTGAATCGAAGACATGCTGAATAAAAAATGTAATAGCGACAGCAGTCGTGAACGGGCTCACTCTCATGATAGCTAGTACCTGCCAGAATCGAGACTTGACCATGGTTCAGTCAGTAAATTGTTGAATGAGACGGGATTTTATTACCAGTTTTCCCCCCATGTCCTATGGTTACTTGTAGTATGTGAAAAAATTATTTATTTTTAAGGTCAGTGTCATAGAAAAAACACCATCGTCCTATTCATTTTATGTTTGTTCCCGGAATAATATATTTCCTTGATGTACTAGACAAGCCTATTTAAAAAGACACATGGTCAGTGACACACTATTTTTTTAGACGGATGACAGTGAAATTCAGGAAATAGTCTATTTAAAAGAGGAAGACATAAAACACCATCAAGTGCAGCGATATAATAAAAATAATTGGTGGAACTTTTCGAAGAAATCATAGACTACTATTCTGCAAGCAAACAAAGAAAATGAAATAAGACAGATTATGTAGTTTATGTTTTCCTTCTCAGAAAATCTGCCTTTTATCAAAATGTATACGCAAGTGTAGAAAGCTTGTACAGACTCGCACCAGATTTAAGAAAATGAATTATCTGAAAGCCACTGGACTTCCTTGGGTAATATTGTACTGAGAGAAGAAATTTAGAAACTAAGACGTACACTTATCTCTGTGTATCGACAGATTGAAAAGTACGCATATGTAAAATACAAACTGCCATGAATGAGACTAAGCCCCAAGTGCTTAGTGCTAGGTAGGAGTTCGAACCAGGTGAAAATAAGAGAAAATGTATTTCTAAAAGTGAAAATAACAATTGTTTAGAGTCTGTTATGCTTCCTCCAGATTCGCTAACTTTGTCAAAAAACAAAACTTAGTTTTTTTCCATAGTATTACTTTTCATGTAGAATATTTAATTAATTTTAATTCACGGATGTTTCGGTATAACATCTATCATCTTTTATTCTTAAAGGGATCTGGCAGTTGAAGTCAACTAATCCCTTATTAGAGAACCCACGAAGTAACATAAGTTTTTTAAAATATGCTAAGAATATGTCATGACAGATTTATGGAAAATATTAAGAAACAGTCACACTCATAAATCTATACAATGTTTCCACTTACAGTTTCTAGTATTCAGTGAGCAAAAGACTAAACCGTATAAAAACAATTCATCGTCATCGCTATCTGTAAGAGGAATTCAGCTCAGGGTTTTCCGTTCAAATTATAGAAAGTTATAGTGAATGAAAATGAAACATTTCTTTCCATCACTACTAATAAAAATTTTCATTTCCAACCTTAGCGGATAGATGACGATGACAAAATATTTTTGTTGTCTTTGTACACAAAGCTTTTGTAACCTGTAGACATGGAAAAATGTTCATCATCTGCATCAATCAAAACAGCAGGTATATTCTAGTGTAGTGGAAATAAAATGTTCTACATAGTTCAGATACTATTATCAAACAGTGAAGATAATTATTCACTTTTGTGACCTCAACTGTATTTAAGCACAGTATTTAAATTTTCTTTTCATAGATAATTCAAGAACGAAGCAGTCGTGTTAGTAATAAAAATTAACTCAACAATTTGCATACATTGAACATTGTAATCTGATGTAGAAATCAACCCGCTCAAAACTCTCAGTTTAAATGAATTTAGCAACTGAATCAGACCGTCAGATGTAGCTTTTCGTGAAACAGTCCACAAGGCATTTAGTCATTAACCACGTGGTAACTACAGATATTCCTCTTATGACTGTGACCACTTAACTAGATAACACTCACAAACACTGAGTTACATATTTTATGACACTGTTGGTAGAAAGCTTAATTTTTCTACTCTCATGTTAGACTTCTATGCATATCATATTTGCACAAATAAACCATTCAGCTCAGAGAACACAACTACATTAAAATCATCCACCTGAGCTACAGATCTCCATTGTATCTAAGTGATGTCTGCATCACAAATTATCACTCACAATCATATCAGCGTATTTTCTCAACTCTCTGATTTTATTTGTGTGGAAATGTGTAATTTCTACAGTTCATGTGAAATGATGATTCAGTGAACAGGAATTATCTTTTCCCTCCACCAAGCAACATAAAGTGATGATTCTTTCTGTTTGTCAATATCTATTAGTATATGAATAACGGTAACTGATGGATCACTAACGTTAGTAAAAAGTTAGTCTCTCAGTGTTTTTGAATGTCACAACAATTCTACGCTTATTGAAGATTCTAAGTATGATGTATGCTATTGTTTTGTTTGATCTCGTTATAGATGTACTAGTGAATTTAACTGTAACTGACTTTAGCATATTGGCCTGTAACCAGGGTACAGTCCTGCTGACTAGGAGTATGAGGATGACATTGTTTCCCTAGGTAAAGACACTGATAAAACTCAGAGTCTTCTGCACACCTTAATGTCTAGCATGCAGTTCTCTCCTGTCAAATGTAAGATGATGCTGTAAGACTGAACTGTACCAACTCCAAGCTTAAATATGGGGAGTGAACTGGTGGAGTGCATTGATCACTTCTCTTATTTAGAAAGTCCCATCAGTCCCAAGGGTCTGATATCTGACGAAATCTCAGAATGGATAGAAATAGGATCGGATAGCATTTGTTAAATTACTCCATCTCTGGCGTAGACGTTATATGTGGTTACCGATCAAAGAATATTGGTACTCTGCAGCAGTTATCTCTGTCCCCCTGTGAGACATAGCCATTGGAACTAGAAGATATTTAAGGGGCTACTATATTTGAGCACAGGCATTTACGTTCTATCTCACGTGCCAAGTGGTACAATATAGTGAGTAATATTCAGGTTAGCAAGCAAGGTAAATCAATCCACGAGGCTGTGACGCTACATCGAATACAACGACTAGGACGCGTGTTACGCATACCAAGCCACTACCTTCTTCGATGAGCAATGTTAGCTGACATTTGACTAGGATGGAAAGAAGTTATTGGTGGTTAAATCAAAACATGGAATCAACCAATGAAAACTTCGACAGTTGATTTGGACCCCAAGAAGAGGTGTAAGCTGATTGGTTGGGGTTACTAGGATGCTAAGAACCAGTGGCTTGAAACTAGTGGTGATGCGGCTCAAAGTCGTCTCCAGTGGTGCAGATGCATTCACTCTCCGTGATCCACTATATCCACTAAACCATCATGTTTTCCCATGTTATTATTCTTTCTTCCTTGCATTTCTGCTTATTACTGTTCTTCTGAGTCCCTTTTTTCTGTCTTTTGTCCACCTTTTCGTGTGGTAACTTGAACTAGTTCACTTCTAAGCAGAGTTCTGTGCTGTTAATTAGTTATATGTTATTTACTTAACGAAAACACTCAAAATCTCAAGGTAGTTTCGTTACTAACATAGATCACTTAAAGAACAAGAGTAAGCATAGACGCACTAGCTACTGGATTTCCTGTTAGTTCGTAATTTTTCAGCACTGTGCACCAATGAAACATCCAGGGTCGGATTCTAGCTTATAAAGGGAGCAAGTTAACATGCACCCTGCAGGTAAGAGTCCAGCTGCCCTAGAATTCTACTCCGTGTCTTTCGAAGAAATGTTATCACTGCCAAACACTTTTACGAACAATTATTTTTCATCACGTCCAACTTGGTGAACTCACATATCCAACGCTTTGGAAATCGTGATTTCCTTTATAGTAGCTTTTCAATCAGTACCTTTATAATTGCTACTTTTATATTGACTTTTCAGTTGTTTTGAATAAATTTGGAATGAAATTCACTGAGTTGTAATGAAATATATTTTTTTATATTTTATATTTTTGATTTACAGCTTGATTCCACACTGTATTTTTGGTACAAGTATGGAAATTTCAGCACGGATATCGGTAGCCCAAATTTTGCAGGCCGACCATAGATATCAGGTGTGCGTCGGCGGGGGTTCGAACCTCGGACCATGCGCATGGTCGGCGAGAGTCCTAACCATTGTGCCACCGACGACAGGTTGAATATCAGAAATCTGGTATGCAGTATTGTTGCTAAAGTCAAAGAATAAAACTACAGGTATGTCTAAACAAAATCAGAAAGTTAACGGAGTATCTTGATATGATTATTAACGATGACTTGTGGTCTAAGTATTATTTGTAGAAAGAATTGTTATCTATCTTCTTGTTCAAATCCAAATGAATTAACTTGTGATGGAAACATGCCTAGTCGCACTATCCAAATTTTATCTTCATATTTAATCTCTGTTTTCTTAGTCCAGTACTGTTATCGAATCCCCTCACGACAGGAACACTAGCTGAGGCTGAGATCACGGATACATGTAGTAGGTTAATTCCAAAAAGCATCAAACTAAAGTCTCTAGGTTTTACTTGAGTGACTTGAGTCATTGGGTATGAGATGAAACCAACTACTGGTTGCATAATAAACTAGTCAGTTCTCAGAGCTGGATTGTATAATCCTGGCAATTATTCATTGGTGATTAGTTCAGAAAATTGTTCAGCACATGAATTCGGGTGCAAAAAAACTGAGGCGAAGATTAAAAACTATCCTTCAATAGCAATCTAAACTATTAATCCAGAACTTTATTAATTTTCCCTTAGTATTAAAATTATCTGACTTCATTTCCTTTGTTCTTCATCTAAAGTTTTTATCATTTTTTGACGATTAAAAAAAGCATACAACAGCTAAACAAATGAAAAATTAATATTCACGATTACTATCGATATCGAGTTAAATGAGTTTGATCCATTTCAAACTGACTTTTAAAAAGTACACAAGGTATGAAACAATAGCAAATATTCATGAGAAAAATGGGTCTTTTTTGGCTCATTTCTATTAGTTTATTACTTTTCTAGTAGACTACTACCAGTACTACAAGTAGGAAAGTTAGACTGCTCTAGATACAGAACGTACTCAGTTATTTCAGTAGAGAGAAATTCCCTTTCTTTTATATATAATTGCAAAGTGTTAATTTCTACGACACCTCCAGTGAATATAAGATCATATTCTATCGTCCGTAGAATATAATGATCAAAGTCAGTTGTTAAATTTTACTTCAGAAAATGAATGTCAGTATGCGCTTCGTGAGACCACATTATCTCAAGTCAAACCCTCATATTTAGAGTGTGATAAACTAAAAGGAAATACATTTAGTATGTTCCTGCTCTTTTCTCTTCCTGATACAACGCGAATCGATGCGGTCACTTCTGAAACAGTTAAAATTGCAATCTTATGCTGAATTCAGTGAAGTCATTGGGTTTTTGGTTTGGCGGTTTAATTGGTTATGTAAGACACTAATGAAATTCTAATTCTAACATGGGTAGGGAAAATTTAAAAACGGATGTCGACGTTTCATATAGGAGAAACAAGGAAATCCTGGAGGGTTATACAGTCCAGTGCTTGATGGAAACTCTGCAGATAGTATGACTATAAGCGAACTAAGGTAGTGAAGCTTATTGGTAAGACATAGGTTACTAGTGTGACAAAATAGCTATAGTCATCAGGTTAGTGAAGGATTGACCACTCTGTCTTTCTTTATACATGGGTTAGGTCAAAGTTTTCGATGATAGTGGCTTCTGCGTAACGAAGTAACCGGGATTTTCTTTTTATATTGGTTATTTTGAAAGTCTGATTAATTTCCTGTGTATATCCCATGTCAAATGGATGTCTAGCAACTGTACTTAAGAACAATTTGTTGCCTTTCATGTACAGAACTTAAGGGATTAGCGCAGAAAATCTAGGAGACGCTCTCCTCTCAGTTCTTCTTCTTTACACTCTGTTGCAAGTGCAAGTGAATTGGTTAATGCAGCTACAGTTGACATGAACGGGATACTTGTCTACTTTTAACTGAGTTGTCAGCACACCGTGACGTTTTTGTTCGTGTGCCTTTGTATTTTTTCTGCTGCTTAACATTCCATCCAATTTTGATTTTAACTTACTGAGTTGAACCTACCACCAAGTTTCCAAATCTACTTAACTGTTTTGTCTATGTGACAATTATACCTTATTACCTACTCTCACCCTCTTGGACTGTCCATCATAGTATGTATAACTTCACTCTGTTGTTCGATATTGTGTTTCGTCTCTAGTCAATCCTTGTTTCCAGGCCAAATCCAAAGTTTACCCCTTCTTGTATTACTATAACAATGAATAATTCGTCCACTTACATCATTTTCGGAATTATGTTGCCTGTATTATCTACCTGTAATTCCAGGTCTCTGAGAGAAAAGCATATTCAGGAAATGTGTAACATATATTTTGAAGTTGTTTAGGATGTACGCAGATGAAAAGAATCAACAAAATAAAACAAGCGTGTATTATACTGCATATATGCTCGTTCTTTCCTTTTCGAAATTGATAAAGAGAACTGGTTGTGTGATCTCTATTTTTTGCACTCTGCGTGTATTTAGAAAAGTTATTGATTCATTTATGAATTCATGCATACTTGGAGAACCAAACATGCAGCCGAAGAATGACCTATATTCATATGCCTATGCATTAGCTGCAGAAAAATGTCAAACTACTGTAAATCTGTTTTTAATGTTTTTTCCGCTCATCAGTCTAACATAATACGTCACTCATAATCCTTATTTCATTGTGGCATACTTTAATTATAAATTAGCAGTAATTCTAAGACTATAAGGTTTTAAAATAAATACTCGAGAAGAAAAAAGTCAAAATTGTGAATTAATTATGAAAAATACACTAGGTGGTAAATACTTTATACTCTGACCTAATTAGTTACACTCAGTTTAGGCGAAAATGTCCAAACTAATTTAGGTCTATGTAAAATATACCACTTATTTTAAAAATGATTTAAAGGTCAAAACTTCCACTCAAATGAAAAAAATGAATAAATAATTAATTTTTACAAGGACGATAAGATGAAATTTAAATAAAATTTTTATTACCTTTTAATTTGAACTAGTAAGTAATTTTCCAATTTTAACCATGAGACTCGCATACATAACAGTTTTCAAAAATAGTCGTCGGTTGGATGACCAATGAAAACCAAGACGTAGTGGACAGTCTTAACGTTCTAGCATGAGACCCTTTTTAACAGTGTTCACTCAGAAGTCAAGTTGAAAAAAGTTACAACTGCTCCTTCTTTTACAACAATTCTCAGCAAGGTAAATTGTGAAACCGTTTGACTAAATTGATATGATTATGAGCAATAAATTGTGCTCGAAACATATCGCTGTGTGATATTTAAAATAAACTTATGTGGAGTTAACTACATTCTCCCACAGTGTCTAATTTCCACACTTACATCAACAATCCCCTGACTGATGTAATTTTTCGATAGAATGCATTTTCGTTTACTTTAGAATTAATTCAACATCTGGCTATCCGTAAATCTGACTAAATTCAATTCTGTCCTCTTATGAATGAGTGAATGCTATTTGGCAAATGGGTAGGACCACAGACACAGAATATGCTTTGTATTTGATGAAAAATCAATAATACACATGAATGATGAGTTTTAAGAGTAGTATGAATCCAATAGAGTTATATATCGCAGAAAAATTCAAAAATTCCACAGTGTTGTCGTTAGTATAAGGCATCTGCGAAAGTCATATTATGACTGTCCACAAGGTTGTTACACATTGGAATTGTGTAAAAAAAGGTAATCTTTATAAAAAAGAACAGTGTATCATCATTTAAAAATGTACAGTGTTTGAAAGCAGTAATGTGGAGCAGAATAATGTGTAAAACAATTAAACACCTTGGAATTTCTAGATATTTTACTTTATTGAAGTGTATTGGTGAAACTTCGTTGGGGAATAAATATTTTTGTGCACTAAATATAATAAAACAGTTTTTATTAAGATAATCGTTTGACTTGGGTCGGTATATGAATTTCACTCTTTCGACACAAACGGGTTGGATAAACCTTTATTCCAGTTATATTCATAGAGCTGACGGATCTCAATCACCAGGAATATAAATAAATATAATGAATCCAAATTATCTTGTAAATGCGCTCGTTTCTGATACATTTAAGCAAAATTAGGGTGTATAGCTACTTTCCTTCGATAAATGCAGATATGTTTCATAAACCATTACAGGAGTATTCTAGTAGGATAGTTCTTGAGCTCATCAGTGGATGTTTACCATTATTTTTATTACGAATTAGGAAGAGATTATGACTGAGATGTAACCTCTTAAAAGGATGAGAGCATGAAATAACTTGCTTTGAGTCATATTCAGACAAACTAAAACCTTTTGATAATTTAAAAGGTTTACTGTCTTGAGTGGTATGACTCTCATATTGTGTCTACGCTGACGGTGTCTAAGTGATGTTAATTTACTAAATGAGAAAGTAGAATAATTCAAACGAATAAAATATGAATATTGGTCAACTTCACTTTAAAGAAATTTAAAAGTATTGGTTAGTGAGGTAAGCAGTACTATTGAGATTTATGTGGCTAATCTACTTCAATGTGTTCCTTTTATGTCTTTCATTATTTACAATAGTATAGGTCTGAATTTCTCAATTATTCAGATAGTTTTGATTTACCGTTTAGCAGTTTATTATTGAAGTTCACTTCTTAATTCCTATACGAAAGAATTCACCATTATACATGCGATATGGAGAATATGAAGTGAAATGAGGGGAGCAGAACGAAGATAAGAACAAAAAAGCTTATCGATAACCACAGTCATCATAATTATGATATCATGATTATCATTATCGCTGATAACCAACATGCTAATGTGAACATACTAAAGAAGTTGACAAGAGGGGATAGGAAACATTAGAAAATGGGAACTCGGTGGAGAAGAGAGAAAGAAAGGAAACATTAAACGTGTTGACTGCCCTGTTGTTACTTTTATTTTTTCTAGCTTATTTCTTCCTTTTTCCCTTCCGATCGACCTACTTTTTTCTCATTAAATAAGGACGATTATCCATTAAAAATGGATAAGAAGGTTAAATCAGTATTTTTCTCTTTGTTTCTAACTCTCCTTTTCAGATTGTGCGTGCGTTTGTGTTTTATTTATCACTGTGTAAGCAAAACAAGAATGTTTCCAACATGTTTTTCTTACCCTAAATGACATTCGTTATTCATGTTGTCATCATCACTGTTCATATGAGGACACAGTTTATGAAATGTAAGAGTAGATCCAATTCTGAAGTAGATATTTGTCACTAGCAAAATAAACTCGTTACTTCCAACTGTACAAATGAACGGAAAGATATAAAAACATTTAATCTTCTGTTTATGACCGTTTCATCCTACTCATGGTAAAAACCCTTGCGGAAAACTATATATATATATATATATATATATATATATATATATATATATATATATATATATACTTTCAGCTCAGAATATGTTTTCACATTAAAGTGTCATATGAGCTATGGTTTAACTTAACTCTTATGCAAGTCCTTCCTGCGGTGATGGTTATTTCCAGTATATTACTGAGAATTTCGCCATCTAATATTCAACTACAGACAATACGCAATACTGAACGTGTTTTTATGTGCATATGTCTGCAAACTGTATTCACGCAACTTAAATAGTGATGCATTAAATTGTTTTACAGCGTAAATTTACCTAACTGGTAGGGATTTGTTTTGCTTCAATTTAGATTTTGGTTGGACTTCAGTTAGAGAACCATTGAAAACCAGGGATTGCTGCACAGCTGTTTCTTCCTAGTTCAGGACTTCATCGGTACGCATCCATGACCTCAAAAGAGACTGAACCCAGGCTGTTTAGGCTACGAAGCGAGGTTGCTGACCATTCAGCCACTAAGATGGAATCCCAAGGCCTATGAGTTTTAACTTCTTTTAATTCGTGGTTTTACCTAATCTTATTAGTTATCAAGTAAGAAATTGTTTTTAGTGGTACCTAAAACTACGTGATACAATAGTAATAAACATAAATTACTAATCTTTAAATATATAATATTATTATTGTTTCCTTTAGTTCCTAGAGGAATATATGGCATGTCTCCATTGAGTTCAGTTCTCCTCCAACATTTTCACCTGGCTCCACGTCTCACCACATGATTTCATCTCCTCTTCACATGATCTCTTCCATGTCACCCTCGAACTGACGGCCAACTCGCCGCTTCCCTTTCGGGTTCCACTCGAGAGGTGGCCAACCGTTTGATGTCACTTGACGGTTTGTTTTCTCAGAGTATGGCCAATCCAATCCACCACCATTTCTTCCTTCATATTCGTTGCATAATTGGCTCCTCGTTGGTTCGCCCATTGCCAGAGACCTCTATTGCTGATGTTTCCTGGCCGGCCATCTCATTTTGAGTAGTATTGAGCTGAGGTAACCGCTGATGTAGGTCTGTAGTTTGTTTTAAGTGCCCCTTGTGACGCGCTAAAACTCTGATCCGTATTTTAAGTAGCACTGACTTCACATCGGAGTTGAAAATCCGGACCTTATTTTGATTTTATCATTATGAGTGCTGTTGACCTCTACACCGACTTGAGAGTAATGAAAGCTTGCCTTGCTTTTCCGATCCTCGCTTTGATATCCTCATCAGTTCCGTCGGCCTGTATTTGAAACGATGCCTCCTAAGTAAGTAGGTCGGTAGGTGGATAGGTAAGGGAGTTACTTCTTTCAGATTTCTCCCATTTATGCCGATTGTTATTTGTTGTTATTGCTGTTGATGTTGTCCGGGAATCTTCATCACCTCTGTTTTCTGAATGTTCACCTGATGTCCTATCTTTGGTGCTTCCTCTGCCAAATTTACTCTTAATTTACTACATGTAATTCAAGACAAGTATATTTCGGAGTGAAATGTAATACATGCGACAGTAAAATAATTTTAATATGAGTAACTATGATTTCAAGAATAAAATATGCCTTTTCTGGGTGCTTTTGCTGTGATTATTGGAACGCTCTTGACGGTGTATTATGCAAAAACTAAGGAATCTTATTAGACTTATTACTTATGAACACTTGCAGCTGTAGGAATGAGCGAGGCAGACTGAAATATACATAATTATAATAGATGTTTATGAGACTGAATATTAATTTTCATCCTAAGATCTTTATAATATAAATGGTTATGACATTTGTCTTTATAATTCTTTTAAATTTGTGACTAAGCAGGTATTCGACTATTGGTTGCTTGTAAACTCGAAAACTCTTACCAAATAACTTATTGCTTATTACGAATTTCTAGTACTAATAAACATAAAGTATTTCCGCTATTATCCTTCTTGCATCTTAGCCATCCTCAATATAGTAATGTAGATTTATCCAGGTATTATGCTGATTTGTCTATACAAGGTTTTGTTTCATTAGTCTACTGAATGTCTTTAATACCACTGGAGGAATTTCATCTATAGCCTGAAGCTTTACACCTACTCTAGTTTTTATCTTCTCGGGAAGTGTTCAATACATTTACTGATAGTCATTAGAGCAAGCTGAAATCAGCTTCATTTTTTTGCTATTTTCTAATGAACAGTAGAGTACAGCCAGTTATATTTCAGGATGTTATCATGAGCTGACATAGGTTAGAAATCTATTGAAAAACCTAGGAGTACTGACCATCTGTTTCGTCCTGGTTTGGGAATCTTCATCAGCGTGCATCCGTCAGGGTTCGAACACAGGGCCTTTTGGCTTGCAGAGAGAACTCGTAGACCACTAAATCACTGGGACCCTATCCACTGATTCATTAATTCCAACTTCTCTCGATGCACGATACAGTACGACCACTAACCAATGTAACCGGCGAGTAAACGGCCTCACGTCCGACCCACCTTATGCCACTAGTCACAAATTCTCACTAAAATCCAGGTAACTGCATACCTGAATAGGGTCAGTCGCTAGCAAAATGATCCTCTTGCTGATTTCAACTCATGATGAACCCCTGCAAACCAACACTTGAACATCTATATTTCACTTTGTATTTTCTTAATGCGACAAAATAAATCGGATGCACCGTATCTAATAAGTTTATCCAACATGTTACACAACGATGAAATAGTACAGGGTGAATGAACTTTAAAGTACATTTTATTGCTCATAATCTCATGATAGCTTGAAACTGTACCACGCTGTCTACTTTCTATTCTTACACTTATAAATACACTGTACCATTTTCATTTTCTAATGTCGTATAATATCAGGAAAATAGTGCTTTTGTTATCTTCTCTTGGTGAATAATAATGGCGTGATTTACTTTAGTGACTGGTAGGGACTGATAACAACTGAGCATCGAAGGAAGCAGGTAACGTATCATTTCGAAAATTGGTAATAATTGTAAAACATGGATAATAGGATTCCAAACATTGATTGTACCTGATTCTCACTAATCCTAACTGTAGACGGAATAAACTAGACATCAATCCGTGAACAGACATTTCTGTTTGTAGGTTGTCTGCTAGATATGTTATCTCTCTCCACGCGCTAGGACTTTGTTAAAAAAGAGAGAAAATGTTAGTATCTTCGATGGTTTCTGTGATTTTATTTATTTATTTCCATACAACAAGCCTGAAGCAACACATATTGTGGGATGGCTGATGAAACCAACCAGATTTTTTTTGATTACAACTTGATTCCACACTGTGTTTTTGGTGCAAGTATGGAATTTTCAGCATTGATATCGGTAGCCCAAATTTTGCAGGCCGACCATAAATATCAGGTGTGCGTCGACAGGGGCTCGAACCCCGGACCAGGTGCATGGCCGGCGAGAGTCCTAACCACTGTGCCAACGATGCACATATGCCAACGTACATACAGCTGGAATCGACCCGTGATCCCGGTGTCTGAAAATCAGGTTGAGTTAAATTTCGATACTTTCTATCTCCAAGTCAGAATTCATGTCAAAAGACATCTCAGACGTTTTAGCAACTATCTGTTTGGATGAGTTGTTAAATGACAGAAATTTCTACGAGAATATGTTTCTTGAGAGTATCAACAAATGTCAATCCTAAAGCCAAAATATTTTGCCAACAAAATCCATATTATTATGACCGAATACAGTTTATTAAAATACTATAATATAGCGACAAATGGCAGGTTAGTTTCTTAGTCAGAACAATAATGTTGAAAGACAAGGGATGTTAACTAACGAATTCAAAATAAGAAGAAGCACATATTCTTGATTTTACCGTTAAACGTCATTTGGTGACTGAATCGTTTGAATTAACATTTAAAAGGTGCAACAACAAATAGATTTGTTTATAATGTTTATATTAACACAGCAATAATACGATTATTATATTCATGACACATGTTCTGGCATTATTCTCCTTCCTCCAGTCATTCTTATGAAAGCCAAAATCTGAAGAGTGGTTGAAGGAACAGAAGGTTGGCAGATCAAGCTGCAAATACCCGCCATTATCTGACCAGTCGTATTTATCAAAAAATAATTGCTAATGTACTTTCTGTGATCATCAGTTGAATGCTTGCACTTTATATTTACTCAGATCACACATCTAGCAAGTATCAGGGTTCATAGAATAGGCCACTAATCTTATGGTCTAATTCTCAGTGAGGTACTGTTTTGATTTTAGTTACTGTTAGTGAAGGCTAACTGAGGTTGTTCTGAGTAACCAAGCCTTATTGTTCATCAATTAAACAGATCCTAAATCAATGTTTAGGGGATATCTATAGGTAAAATTTTAGGAAGCGAAACTGAAAACATTCATAATGTTTTTCATTTCAACTTAGTAAGTATTTATGTGATGTCTTTGAGTCACTTTACGATGAATTGGAAAAATGAAATGATAAGAAAGCAGGCATTTAGAAATACAAGAAGTAGATATCTTCTTCGTCCTATTTTAACCGTCCTAAAAAGTTTTGATCCATGGGGTGTAAAATCTAAAAATATTCAGTTTTCATTCACAGCATGCTCTTATATAACCATCAGGACACAGCGGAAATTACTCCATAAAATATGCTTTACTTACCTGTACAGAGAATATTTTCCATTTGGAGTGAAGGAGCTGGCGCTAACGGCTGTCTTGACGTTTGTCCTAGTAGGGCTTCTAAACACTGATAGTTTGCATAGTCATCACCAGAAACTGATAAATCCTGAAACTTATTCAGTTGTGTAATAAGCTGTTGTCTTGCCTGTTGCACTTTACTGTTTTGTTCAGAAAGTGGAATGCCTTCGGGAACTGAAACCATGGATTGCTGAGGAGCTAAAATAGGCTGAGACACTTTGGTTTCGTTGGCATTTGTATCAGGTGTACAGTACCTACGTAGAGATTGCATTGTAGGTGTCACCAGTGATGCAGGATTTATTATCCGCATTGCTGATGATTCATCACCCGATGAATATGAAGAACGTAGTTGTGGTGCTTGTTTATGACTGCTAGTAGCACTACCACTACTAAGCAGTAAAGGGACCTGCCTTTGGATATTTGAAGGGATATTACTTGAAGATTTTGCTGAGCACTGCATAGCAGCCATAGCAGCAGCAGCAGCGGCAGCAGCAGCCGCTGCTGCAGTCGCTTGTTGTTGCTGCTGTCTGATCTGCTGCTGTTGTGCTTGAAAGTGGATTTCTTTCGCATTATTAATGGCAAGTTCAGAATCAGACCAACGATTTGGTGCAATGAATTTTTGTTGATTCATTGATGAGTCCATAGTCATGGATGGAATATTAGACATGAAAGATGGTTGGGATTCCACGCGTGACTTATTCACAGAGGCTGCTGCTAACAAAGCTGAAATTAGTTGTTGGTAATTCGCTTGCTGCTGGTTTTGAATCTGTTGTGTTTGCTGTTGTTGTTGGCTTATTTGACCTGTTTGCTGCTGAAAATAAGGATTCACAAGACTATGAGGTAAGTTTCTGGATTTACTATCGGTTAGTTGGTCCAGATTAGAGATTAAACCCTCCGTGAAAGTATCACGTAGGTGACTTTGTTGCTGATTTTGTTGTTGTTGCTGTTGTTGACGTTGCCAATTGGACAACAACTGCCCGGCACGAATATTACATGCCCCAAGCCCTTGCTGCACTGTTGCACGATTAGTTGGCATATACACATAGTCACGTGCTGAGCGCAACTGAGATAACATTTTGCTTTGATCACATACGCCACCTGTTAAATCTGCACTGTATCCTGAAACTGCTCTACTTGGTCCAGGTAAATTCGTCTTATTTATGCCTTCTTCTGGAACAAAATGTACTCGAGGATTTACATTTTTATTTTCATTCAAATTGTATCTATTAGACTGTTTATCACAGGTATAGTAATCTTGATAAACAGATTTGTTAGGATTATCGGTCATGTTTCTATTCGATTCTCCAATGAAGTTAGTGTAATCACAAAAATTGGTATACTTTAAATTATCAAAATGAAAACTCCACTTGGGCGTCGAGTTCAAATTTCTAACAGATCCAGATAAACTTGATACTAGTGAAAGTGTTGACTCGGAACTTGTTTCAAATGCTGAGTCAATTGAACTGAAATTTGGTTTTTTGAGCTTTTTCAAGATCTGATGCTTATCAAAATATTTATTCTTGCTGTAATTGTTTCTTTTTTTAAGAGGAGAAAAATGAGGGCAGTCTGGCTTAGAATTATCATATGGATAATTTCCAAAGCCGACTACATGTTTTCTTGGTGCAGTGCATTCTTGATATAACTGAAAATGAGAATTTGAAGGGGAAACAATAGTGTTCGCAAATTTTATTAATTGTGATTCCTCTTTATTATTGTTATGTGCTAACAGTTGTGAATCGATGTTTGAATGACCCTGATTGTGATCAGTATTTATGGTATACAGTTCACTAGAAATTCCACTGTCTACAGATTCTTCAGCCATCTGATGCTCCAAATGGAGCTTAGTGTTTTTGACTAACTTACCTTTGGTATACTTTGTTATTTGAGCAAGAGAGAGAATATCAATGTAAATATTGATTCTGACAGTTCTGTAATAATAACAATTGCTGTCTGTAATACTATTACGCAGCTGAAGCTGATGAATAATTTTGGAAATGCACTTAAAAATTAGTAATTTGAAAGGTATTGTCGTATTATCAAGGGATTTGCAATTGTTGTATACTAAATCTTTAACGTGGCTTCTGTTTGGCGGTTGCTTATTAGATTTCAGTGTTTTGCTGTTGAAACAACAAAGTTGCTGGTAATATGTATATGTGTTCAAAACCTGGTAATCGGTGCTATGAATAAAATGTCCGTATCGGTGACAAAAATCAACGTAGAAATAATAAAGTGAAAAGATGGAAGGAGATAGAGACACAATACAGTAACAACAACGACACTGAATATACACCAGTTTATGCATCCTACTAAATGAGTGAAGTTCTTTCGGTTGATTAAAAGTTTTTTCGGTCCATGTTTAATCCATTCACCAGTGTTAATACAGGGAAAGACTATACTGTGCAAACCTGACCAACATTTAGCCATTAAATTTCAGGTGATCTTTAAAAAAAGATTGTTTTATCGTTTGCTTGGTTATTTATATTACTGTTGTCATGGTTATCTGTGATAAGTAGGAAGATTCATTCATATCTGTAGATGTGATGATGTAAAGAATGTAGTTCAATACTTCTAAATCTGTAGGATTTGTAATTAACCAAGGATATTTGAGAAAATGAATTTTGTAATTCCTCCGATTTTAGAATCAAACTACTCAACATCTATACAAGCGATTTGGGGAACTGTGCCATTTAGCATAGATGAAACCCGATTCATAAAAGGACGTGAAGGGCTACACGATTTAAATAAATATCTGTAATTGCAGTGCGAATGAAGTCATCCTCTATTTCAAAGTTGTGACACTTAATTTTCATAGACAGGCAATGCACGTGTTATTAAATCATTCCATCATTTTTTCTGCATGCTGTTCTTTATTGTCCAAGTATATACAACGAGCATAGTCGTAGTAGTTAATGCGATTCGTATCAGTTGTAGGTGAATAATAACAATAATAGTAGTTGTAGTAGTAATTGCATTAGTATTTATCAGTGGGCATTCGTAAAGAATTTATAACAAATCGATTTATTCTGTTATGGAGTTGATAACCAATCAAATCGAAGGATAGAGGAAGATATATTGAGTAAGTGGGTGGCTAGGAGTATTTGCTGCCTATATACACACGTGAAACATTGAACAATAAGACTCAAACACGTCTGTTTGTGAATTGCCTGCATATGTTTGTATGTATGTGCATGCATATATATATATATATATATATATATATATATATTGATATTTAGAGTGGAAATTTTTCCTTTAAAAAATTTTGGCAGTTATGCTCAAAAACAACACTAAAATACGACCATATACATGTATGTGTTTTGAGGAATATTCTCGCGTATTCTAGATAGACAGACATATACTGCATCCAATGGAATCACTGTATACGTTCTTAATGGCAAAAGAGGCAATAAATTTTGTTAAGAATGTTTTGAATTATTTGCCAATTTTGCTTGGCTCTGAACTTTAAAAAACAGTATCAGCAACAGTAACAAGGAAAACAAACAGACTAAGAAACTAGACTAAACTAGTTTTGTTTGAAAGCAGCACATATTGTCTCTCTTATGCTGGTGCACACACACACACACACTCACACACACCACAGACTCATAAAAATCAACTATCGGATGATTAAATGCTTACAACACACACGCACTATGCTTACAGTAAACATGTGGAACATGCAAAGGATAAGCTCATGTGCTCATAAACTAATGAGAATTATACAATGTGCAAGAAACATTTTTAGTGGTTGAATGGAATCAGCTTATATATATATACCACACAACGCACTAGCTGAAGAAAAACAAGGAGCCTTGCATTTGAACATTTTCTCCAAAAGAGGTGATTCAGGATAAAAAAAAGAATTGTTTTCTTTTCTTTACCAGGAAAATATAAAAGGGAAGAAATGAAAATACCCCTGGGAGTAGGCAGATGAATGCAAAAATCCTAATATTTATATAAACAAATTAAAAACAGAAAAGATGGCTTTAGAACATTCATTAAAAAACAAAAAACTAACTGAAAGGAGGTATAAGCAACAATGGTAATAGTAGTAGAAGTAATAATAAGTTTATTACGCAAATAAATCATCTGTTCGAAGTAGATTCACGTTACATGATACTAATAAAAATGATAGTTGCTTAGTTAAAATCAGAAAATACTGATATACATTACTGTGGCTTTGAACTTATTTATTTCACCATGGCAAAGAAATATAGTGAAAATCATATTTGTCACTTCCAAATTAGAGAGTCCAAGGGAAAATTTGCCATGAAACCACAATACGAGGTCTGCTTCACTGCTTGAATGGAAATCAAGACAACCAGTAAAATAGCTTTATGATTCGAACTGGTGACTGATATTGGCGGTTAGAATTAAGGTTGAAGTGATCTGGCATTTTAGCATGCTTGTGATTGCATTCATCATCAGTGTGTCCTTTTACATTTATCTCAGTTAGCTAAATCTGTCGATCCAATTTTGTAGAAACAAAAGGTTAGTAATATTCAGACTATAAATATGATGTTCTGTAGATGAAAGTAAGTCAGTCTGTATGTATTTGAGTCTTTTTTAAATTAGCTAACTGAACCACGCATACTATGGAGATGTGGGTTATTGGTTTAGGCATTGAACTTACAGCCAAATGGTCTTGGGTTTGAGTCCTGTAACACCTAATTCATCCTCGGCAACCAGATGGCTAATCAACTCTCATACAATTTGTGTTGCACATAACCTGGTATATGGGAAAGAAGTTTCGGGTAACAGAATTCAAACGAACAGGCTAACTGAGACCTATACCACACATGTTCAGCCAATCATTTTCTCAAAAGGTAACACTGGTTGAAGCAGAACTTGATGAAATGAATATTAAGGAGAGATGCTTGAACCATAATCCATAAAGTGTTCGACAGTTCTTCTGAGCGACCTAGTAAAACAAAGTTTCTCTGATTAGGGACTTCGAAATAACAAAAATAGGGAAAAGCCAAAACGATCGGTTACATGCTTTTATCTACACTTATACTAGAGTACTTGTAGTTATTCTGTACGATCTTCGTCACCATGATCAATTTCAGCAGTTAATTTATCACTCATTATTATTATTGGATTAATTTAACTTAATTTCATTTGGCTTTAACAATACTTGTGCGTTCTTCCAAATAACACCCAATAGAAATGTCACATTTCTATGGAAGGAAAGATTTTGATTACTATTTTGTTATTTGCTGAGATGTCATATTATCATTCGTAGTGCAAACAAAAGTCGATAAGTTGAATAGTAGATCACAATGGCATGACATTCGTTTTGTATTCTTTAAGTAGTGAATTCAGACAACATAGCGTGTGATAACTTCGTTGCTTGTTATACCGCAACTGGCAGCTTCTGAAAATTTTTTACAGATGCTAATTAGGTGCGTTTTACTGAGGGAGATAATTATCGTGTTTCTCTTCTGAAAGTAACTCTCTTCATCAGACAGTACGCTGGTATTCATTTTTCGACATAATTCCCCTTATTAAACCGCATCTTAGATTTGTTTTGACTTCAACGTTTGCCTGATAATTATCATATGCATAGTAAGAATTACATAAGAATTTAATTAGACTCTATGAAGCTGACAAATGTTAAGGTTTGTTTTAATTTTTCACTGGGTGATTCCAAGTCTTCAGGTGTACATGAAAGAATCTCCAACAAAACATTTAATAACGTCGACATATTCATGGTAAATAATCTATGTGATCCAAGTCATTTGCTGAGGGGAACTTCGTCATGTACTGAATAAGTTACTTCTGCCTGCCATCAGACCAGCGTAAATGGAAATAACAGATACAATCAGACCATATTGTCTGCATATATTTACTAGCAAAACATGATATTATCATTAATTATTCACTAAGGTATCAAGGATGACAAAGTGATCCTAAGGTGTGTATGCATAAATGAGTGAAAATAAGTAAATATGACAAATGTAGTGCGAATGAACAATTCCTTTTTTTTGTATTTACGCACTTTTAAAAGTCTCTTAGTTATAATTGATGTGCTTGATCAATTTATTAAGATATACGTCCTGTCAGTAAAACCGTTAAGGCTATTTCATCAATTGTGTAGAAAATTATTACTATGCGAAATACTGGAAATCCCCTTTCTACATAGGGGGCGGAGGAGTAGAAATCTTTGAAACTTTTTGTGGCTTAAAGTGACTTGTAACACTAGTGTTTCGGCGCTTATGCAATATGTTTACATAATCTTGTGCTTCTACTTGCTCGATTAGGTAAGTAAGTCGATATTGCAGAATTAATTTGTGACTTCTTTGACACCACTGGAAATCTATCAAGTTGACTTGGGTGACTTGCTTGCTATTTAGTGTAAATGCTGACAGTTTGGAGACACTTATAGAGCGCGTTTACTATGTACATCAGCACTTCTCGTTGTGGGTGAATATTGCCTACAAAAAGTATTTTAGTAAAACACAGCATGACTTGTTAATAATACTGAAGCGTAAAAACACTTCTTGTACTTGTCCCAAAAGTATTATCTATTTATTATTCAGCAACTGATCTCCATTTCATCCTGCTTTTCGTAGTTACTTTTATCTGGTTCCACGAATATCCGTGAACTTTCATTTCCTCACACGATCTCCTCCATATCAGCTTCGGATACTCAAGTCGTCAATTCATATTCAGGTTCCACTCGAGAGACTGGGGACGATGTCACTCAAGGGTTTCCTCAGTGTGTGTCCGATTTGTCTCACTTTACTTCAGCACAGTTGTTGAGCAATAAATTGTTGGCTTGTTCGTTGCCCATCAGAGTCCCTTGTCGCCAATCCATTTCAGCTGTCTGATCCTTATTATGAAGCTAATAAAGGCAGCTGCTGATAGAAGTTTGAAGTCTTTTTGAAATGCTTTTGGTGATATGCAAGGTCTCTGAATCATACAAAAGCGCTAACTTAATATTGATGTTGAATCGGTATTTTTAGTGTATTAGATTCGTTAATTTTTACTTCATTATCAGATTTGAGCACTGTAAGTGACATACATCACATTCGTTTTCTTTTAGCAATGCCTAAAGGGACTGAGTTAAGAAGCAAGAGAATAGTTTGAATGTATTGATTTTTAGTGTTTCAGATTCACATAGCAAGCTGTTATAGGGTAGGGGAAATAAATATCAGATATTTCACATTTTAGGTTCTCTGCCATGTTTATTGTCGGAAGTCGCATACATTACTGTATTTATCGAATCTCTCTTGAGCAGTCGTTATCATTAGTAATACTTTTTTCATGTTTCAGCCAGTTGCTTTTCATGGGGAAAGACAATTCTCAGATGACTGAAATTCGAGATCTGATATCAGTACACACTATCATTAGCATTAATTTAGATAGAAAGACTATTCGACAGTGAGATTAGGTGGCTTGGACTGGTAGATTGCTATTAATGGGATGGATGATGACTGTAGATAAAATGAAAATATGGATCGTAACAGAATTCGAAAGCTATAAACACTATTCTGTTTATATGTGTTTGCTGGTTGCTGAAATCACTTATCTTCGATTGCGCATATTCTCTGATCAGGCTGTTCACAAATGTGGTAACTCTTGGTAGCAAAATTCTATCACTTCTGAACACTAAGAAGGCCATATTCAGGAAGACAGGTTATTCCAATATGGCAAATGGTTTCGCTTTCTGTTCCATGTATTATTAAAATTTTTCTGCAAAACTTTAAAACGCGGCTTACTCTGGCAGTTCAATTATTGAAGAGAAAAAAGGATGGATAACTGTCAGCAATAGGTATCTTTCTATGCAGTGATTTTAGTAGGTTATCTTTCGAATTGTAAACAATTGTGGAAAGGGAGTTTATTAAGATTTAATTTGTGGACATGACCCATAAAATTTTCACAATTTTTGAAAATCTTCTCCTAGCCCTTCGTAACGACGACAGATTGTTTATTTTTAACCATTTTGGACCAGACTCGCATTACACATACAGAAGTAGCTAAATGCAAGCTACTGCCTTTCAGGTTGTTCGAAAATAGTGTACTATTAGGAAATCCAACTGTCAACGTTGCAAAGAAAAGTGTTCTCGATATGAAGTTCATGGTCCTTAATTTCTGAATGTCAGCGGGTATGTTAACGTATAAACACTGTAAAAGAATTTAGGAGAATGCAGTAGACATCTCAGAATTATTGTTCATTAGCTATCTGTTAAACAAGATGTATTCTGACGTTGATGCAAAATACAAGAAAAGAAGAAGTATGAACCACCTGGACACAAATTAAACAAACCAATAACCCAAGTACAGTAATATTAACTGTACAACACTGTGTGATTTATCAAAATAAAATCTTATCCATAATGGAGTTATACTCTACCACAGTGCCCAAGTTTTATACTTATACCAATAACCCAAAGTTAATTTATTCCCCACTGGTCAACATCTTTGCGCTAGTAGGCTTTCACTCTTTCTGTAATCTGTCAAATACAGCATTCGATTGACAGACATTTTATGAACGAGTTGTCATCACCTATGCTCTGATAAATTTCAGTTAATATTATACTCAGATGTAGTGTTTGTTTTTGAACATTTTGTGAATTCATAGCTTAGATGAAAACTTATGTACCGCTTATCATTAAATTAAAGTGGTTTCCACAACAGGATGCAACTTTTTATATTATAAAAGTTGTATTGTTTATCACTGTCACCGTACTCACTTGCCGGCTAATCGGTTGATGTATGATTTGAAAAATAGACTTCAAATTTGTATGCATGTTTTCGTCGGTTTTTGGACTCAATAAAGTATTACGTTTGTTCCAATTCACAAACAAGCGAACATCTTTCCAAATTTTCAATTTCAGTAATGAACTAAAGTTTGTTAAACTCATCATAAAATATTTTATTTTATTTATTTTTATTTTGATTACAGCTTCATTCCACACTGTATTTTTGGTATATGTATGGAATTTTCAGCATGTGATATCGGTAGCCCAAATTTTGCAGGCTGAACATAGATATCAGGTGTGCGTCGGCAGGGGATCGAACCCCGGACCATGTGCATGGTCGGCGGGAGTCCTAACCACTGTGCCACTGACGCACATTTCTGTTATTGTGAAAAGTTGACAGCTAATAAAAAAATAATACTAATAAAATGGGATGAATCCAATTTATCCTGCTTCAATTGTTGTCTTTCTTCTGTTCAAATTTATTAATGAGAGAGACAGATTAAAAATTAACACGGAGGTCAACAAGATAATGCATTTATGGTAATGTTATTAGATATTAAGCCGTAAAGGAAAAAGAAGTGTGTTTTAGTAACATTTTCGGAAAGATGTTGAAGATATTGAAGTACAGATACAAAAAAATTCAGTGTTACATGCCAACTTAAGTGTGCAAAAATAATTGTATTTATTCCGGAAATCATTGTTGCATAGCCTACATTTTCTAATACAATCCACACTCGATGTCAGAAATTCAGTGAATCAAGTACTACATTCTTTCTTGAAATAAAGTAAGCTTTCTGATATTATCTCAGGTGGAATCAAACACTAGTTTAGATATTTTTAGAGCTTCATTACTACCGTTGTACTCATCTATTGTGTGAATAATTTCACAAAAAAGTCCTCAATTTATATGCATTTTTACGAGTTGATCACGAATTGATATCAGATTGAGAACCATTGAAAACCAGGGAACAGATGCTGTTTCATCCTAGTTTGGGAATCATCGGCAGTACGCACCCACTGGGATTCGAACCCAGGGCCTTCCTGTTACAAGGCAAGCTAACTCGTATACCATTCAGCCACTGGGACCCGATTCAATGGCTCATGAATTCTAACTTCTACCGACCCCAACCATTGTCGTTGGTGGGACATGCATCCACACACGTGACATCTAATTGAACCTCACTGGTCACAACTTCTTACTAGAACTCCAGGAAACTCCATCCTGTAGCAAGTCACTAGCGAGCACCAAATTAATTTTCTAACCCTTACAAACCAAACTATAGAAAATGTGTTATTTGTTGGTTTCACGCAAAAAAGAAAACACTTCACAAATCCAACTTCGTTACTATAGGATTATACTACCAGTCATTTGTTCATGATCATAATGTCTGACTTTTTAAAGCACTTTTAAAAATGATAATATATTGGTAATATATTGCGATACCAATGTTATACTAACGTAGAAAATTTGTTTGAAGCGAGTCGAAGAACTCGCTATTATGAGAGTATTTAATTTTCGATTAGGATTATAAAGGTACTTCAATCACCAATAAATAGTTCAATATTTCACCCCAGAATTAACTGTTCTTGATCACTTATAACTCCTAATATTACGTTATTCACCAAGTGTCCTGGTTGTGTGTCATTTTTCCTCTTTAATAACTTTTTAACAACGAAAATGCTGAATTCTTAGTACTATGAGTGAAATTATTCTCTAATGGAAACTTTTAAATTTTCACTTGATTGATTTTACTTGGCCTTACTTCACGTCCAGCTGGTGAATCGTAAAAATGACGAAACTCATGTCCTCGATTCCAGTTTTAGACACCACCACTGACTACATAGTGTAAAATCATTCATTCTCACGTGTTTTAACCCCTTTTCTACGCAGGTTAGAAAACGACCAGAAACAGAAAACTCTACATCTAGATGTCATAAACCAAGTGAAGGTCACAACACTAAAACTCAGTATACATTTTTATAACAGACCGAAATAAGTCAGTGTCAGATAAGTAGAGTGCCAGAATTATTTATGAAAATTAAAGCAGTAATCATACGAATAACTAGTGTTATCTAATTTCCACCATACATTCATGTATAGAGATACATGAAATTACACTAAGAAAAAGTTTAAATTAATTTTTGAGTATTTCCTCCACTTTATTGGAGACAGTCTGTGTGTGCTAGAATACACTTATTTATTTGTATAATTATACTGAAAGAATATGTCGCTTTATCTTTTAAATTCACCTGTACCTGCTGTGGGAAGTATCATGAGGACTTGATGTTTCAGGTTCACTTCACAACAAGAATTCCAATCCATTTGACAGTTTTGTCAGAAATTCTCAAATTGCAGATGATTTCTTACACGTGGATATCAAGCCTTTTAATTCATCCAGTAACATATATTTCTAAGAGACGTTAATATTTAATCAATACCGGACATTACAACAGCGCAGCCATCATGAAACGAAATACAAACAGTTAGATAGGAAACCCTACTTGAAGTTATAAGTCAGAAAGTCAGTGATGGCAATCATAATGGTAATTAATCATGTTTAGAAAAGTCCGTCTTATTTTAAGGAAATAAACTGTTTATGCGGTAGTAGTAGTAGTAGTTTTGAAGGAATATTTTAAACTGTCACACAATCAATCGTCACTGTCACTCTTGATTTTGATGCTAGTAACAGTGATTAGGCAGTAGTGGAACACCAAAGGCGACTGTATTTATTTCAGTGGTATTTCCAATCTTATTATCTACTTTACTGTAACGGTACAGAAGTAATAAAGCGAGAAATTCTATTCAGTCAGGTAATATAGGTATAGTGCTATTTGATTAAGTTTATTAACTCTGCATTTTTCTAGGACAAAGTTTATCTCGAGTAGGACAGATAAAGGAAAACACTTGACGTATAAGATATTCACTAAATTAAATGAAACAATTTATCAGATTAGCTTTGCATTTCTCAAGAGTTGAATTAGATGAAAAAGGAAGTAATTAATAGGCAGTTAATCAGTTTAAATGAAGTCGACTATCGTTTTTCCTGCTTGAAGGTATGAAGCACTGTACTGAATGTACCTGAGCTTTTCTAAACTAATAATAACAAAACTTTAAGTACACCTGTACATTTAGAATTGAGTTCATTTTTAACTGTACAACTAAATAACTACAGTTTCTACATGTTTAATGTCTTTGTGGGCGTGTACCAGATTTATAGATAATTTATTTTAAGTTACATTTCAAGAAGAATTTTTGTTGGGCTGCCTGTTTATTTCAAATAACAAGCAAAAATAATAATGATAGTATATCATAAATATTTGATCAATAATTTAATAATTGTGTTCATAAATATTTGAAGCAACTGGTACTTGTTAGTGATTGACCTTCAAAGGAAAATCACCCAAGTTATTATAGAAAGTTTTTAGCACCGGTGTTCGACCAGACTGTGTGTGCAAATATAATTTATTGTATTGTGAAAAACTTTTTGAGTCGTTAAGTTATTTTTACACTTTCAAATCCTTCTGGTTGATTTTAAGAGAGCAGAATGGTCGACCTAATTTCGATATGCCAATCCCTTGAATGAGTTTTAGCTAATGACTTCAGTTTCACTGGAATTTTATTTGTTGGGTAGTAGCTAGAGGTATAATTCAGTAAAAAAAATAGTTCCACTATGTTTGTAAGAAAGTGAAAAAAAACCTGACTTGAGGTTGAGTAACGTAAACTTTAAGACTTCAAACAATTACTTTGTTTTAAATAAATTAGGGCAATATTCAGTCTATTTTAAGTTCAAAGAATGCATGGAATCATCAATTTGGACACTTATAAGGATGCACACAGGTGCTTTAGAGTCGTAAACAGGATGACATATATATATATATATCAGAAAGTATTTTATTCAGTGGTGAAGGAATGACGGGAAGTTTCAGTCGATATTATAACTAATTCTAAGTTCAGCCACCTAACGTCTATTCACGTGTTAGCGTAGATAGCAGAGAATTACCCTGAAGCTACCTTATGGTAGATGGTATAATTGTGAAACACGGATATCCTGAGTGTTATTAAAAACCAAGGAACTCAACTTAAATTTTAGTTAATTTTGAAAAGACCTAACTACCACCAAACATCAGTTAACAGTGAACGTTTTACACAAAGAAATACAACAAAACATATTGTTTTACAAATTCTTGTTGAGTTCTGCGGTGAGTAGTCTTCTGTGGCCTTTCGTTGACCTTTAAATAAACAGCCATTTCACTCAGCCTTTTTAGCTATAACCGTTTTTCAGTTCACTTCTTTTTATTAAAAGGGACGAAGAGTAAACATAGCAAGTTATTCAGGTTTTAACATCATATCAGGTAAGTATTTACTATCTACACTGAACTATAGTTGACAGTCATAACCAAATCGGCCAGAAATGGTAGTTACTTTTAATCAGTTTTGAAGATTTTTTTAGTGCTAGACGAATACACAAAAATCTTTGAGCTTTACCCAGTCTGCGTGGAACTTCAGTTAACGAAATGATTAAAGTTAAACATTCTTTACACGAACAGTTCGTCAACTGTTGGCTTTCACTGATAATTGATAAACTAGTTAGATTTCACTAACTAAAATATGTTCTGAGATGAATATCACTTTCATAGATCTACTGTCTTGAGATTAATAAAGAAGGAGGTAAAATAACCATAATCAGTCAAAAGCTTCCATACAGACTGTAGAGTTATAAACAAACTACTAGCGACTTTTGAAAATGATATCGGAAAACATTGCTAGTACCATAAATTTAGTCTAGTTGTTTCATTGTGTCCAACAACAAATCAAGGCAATCAGGCGATGGCAACATATGGTTTTAGAAGGAAAAATTAACTATTTCTTATGTATTTTTCTTTAGGTGCTAGTAAGCAGAACTAAAATTCAGTATTTCTCAATGGTATATACCTCGAAATGGAGGGTAGCTACTGGTTAAATCAGGATATCTTGTAATATAAGACTGTACACAAAAATTAGTAATTCCTGAGGTCTTACTTTGTTTTCCTTTTCACTAGTGGTGCGGATACGAATCTGATGGATATACAGCTTTCTTCAAAGCCTAATTAGTTTATTACTAATTCCAAAATCAAGTTTCACGATTACCTTATAAGCAAACAATTTACAAATGCCTTTGCGCTATGATGATTTAGTAAGCTGTGTGAAAGGGTTATTGATATCTGCTTTTTTTGAACCACATAATATTTATGTAATGGCGCGTAATACATACTGTTAGAAATCTAAAGGATACAGGATTCCTAGTATTATATCTGGATCAACAAAAGTGATTATGTCTATTGACTTGTAGATATGAGAAATTCAGCTGAATTTTAACGTAACACATGAACAACAATTGTTTTCAACTGCTATATTATGCCAACTCCATGCAACGACGATCACTTTCCTATACTGGCGACAAAGAAAGGAATTTTTCACAGTCAAATGTATTCGCATATTATCATCCGGGTGGGCCTACATTGTAGATTTATCTCAGTCAAACTTAAGTAATTTGTACTTCTTAGTTTGAATAAATCATTCTAGGAGTAGTTTAGCTTATAACTATGTATTTTTAGAATGAATTTTAGTACGCAGTGACTTCGAATGGAGAATCAGTAAACACCAAGGAATAGTGGATAGCTGGTTCTTACTATTTGGTCTGGTGAGAGATTCCACACACAAGTCACAAGAAACAGTGTCTACGACTGTCAGAATTTAGGGTGAGTATATTACCATTGGGTTGGGAGCCAACGGTTTGCGACTTTTAACTGCTACTGACTGGTAGCACGAAACTATAGTGCTCTTTGTTAGATAAAACTGGTTTCAACTTTCTGATTCTAGAAATTTATCAGAATGCTAGTATTTCAAGTGTTGCATTCCAAATTTTTTGCATATTTAACTCAAATTTTTGGTTGACTACACGATGCATAAATTTTTCAGTGGCATAAACGAATCCATCCTTACTTTTATTAAAACTACCTGTAATTATTTATCATATTCCCTGGAATATAACATTAATCTGACTACTTATAAGGTTTTATAGTAATACTGCAAAAATTCACATATTTTAATGGTATGTTAGACGCTTTGACATTCGGAGACACTGTCGATGAAAACGCTGAGGTAAATTCAGTCCCTTTCGGGCTGAGGAGTGGCGGGAAAAAGGGAACCTTGATCCTAAACTTTCTGTCTCAAGCCATCTAATACTGTTTATATTCTTACATGTAGGACGATGACACGAAAAATAATTAGAGCAACACATTGGATGTGACATTCAATCTGTCACTAGTCAATTAATTCTAATAGGCAGGAGTTTTAGAAAAGCATCGAGGTGTAGGAAAAGTAAGATTTCATAAATATGAAGCAATAGAGTATTTTATTACAGTAGTGTCTCAACCTAAATGGATAAAAACACATAATTAATTTGGTTTTCTAAAAATAAACAAACAAAAACTTAAAAATATATGTATTTACTTAATCATTGTTATTGCGTGAGTAAAGTTGACGCCCAAATAAGTATACTAATTACACGTTAGAAACACTTATAACAATTACATTATCAATCTAATCAAATTCAACCATTTGATAAGTGAATACTAAATGAAGACGTTGATAAGAGGACAGTTGCGTTAGAAAAAGTTATCTATTTCCAACTTCTTTTTGGTCTTATCGCCTATATCACATTAGTCCATATTGTTAAGTTAGTCAGAGACTTATCACGTACGAAGAGGGCTATTATCTAATGGTAATTATACATACACAGTCAGGAATTTCTAACGAGGGTAAAATGTCATAGGTTTTTAATGTATTAGTGTGACCCATGTATGATGACTTTGAAAGTGCCAAAATTTCATTACGCAATGAATAAATTGTATTCTTCTGTTCAAATACAGTGGATGCTTCTGAAAAATTCCATCTTTAGAAAAAAAGTTAATGTTGTGATTCATGTCATCTCCAGTGAATAAATAGTATCGTCTTATCTCGTGTCAAGTAATGGATGATATCTATCAAATAAAAGATATGGTCATTAGGCTGGAAAACTAACCATCGTTATACATTCTGGTAGGTGTTATGCAAATGTACATAGTCAGCGCGAAATATAACCGTATTTCAGAGGATCGAATACTCTGTAAAATGTCCGATCCATTCATTAGAGAACTGTTCTCTAGCAATGTCTGTTTTTGTATGAGTGAGTAATAAATGTCTAGATAGCTTGGAAATTTATCCTTAATTATTTTGTACATCAAAAATAAGAACACAAATAGGGGATAAAAATTGACGGTAATAACTGTGGACATTCATAAGTAAGAAAAATACGTTTGATTTGAAGAAGAGAACTTGAATACCAATAGTAAGCAAAGTAATGCGAAAAAATAACCGATACCACAGAGTTTAGTGGGAGAAAATAGCTCTCAAAATAACATTTGTAGCAATCCAACATCACCACAAATGGCATTCTTTCAAGCAAAAGGTACTGTTTTCTCTTTGACATTCAGTTTCAATGTCTAACTAGGTAATTACCTGTTTTGACAGTAATAAACAGTTCATTTACTGGATAACAAAACGTCTACTAAAACCTTTTGTCGTTTACTTGTCAAATGATAACATATTTCTCCAACAAAACTGTGATAGCACACGAGTTTCATCAAATTGTGTATAACAGCTTATAAAATGATTTTAGAATAGTACAAGCTTATTTGAAGCCTTAGGTAACACAAAAGAAAATAACACTTCTTACCGATGTAACGGTCCCTTTGATGGTCCTGTGCAGTTGTCTGTACAGACATCGATCTCAGAACTCATTACCATTTCAGTGCATGTAGAGAAGACTATATAATGAAGAAGCACATTTAGATACCACGAAAATGGATCCTTACCATTTCGCGATTTACAAGTTATCATCTGTCTCCTACGTCAACGTTTTGTTTATCAATAATTATTATAAACGGAGAATTTAGTGAAAACTCACACAGAATATATGAGGTGATATTAAACCATTTGTAATAAACTCGTGCCTGATCTTTTCAAATAATAGTTATGTTCAATTAAAATGAAAGACGTACACTAAAAGTAAAACAGCTATCAAAACCAGAAAAATTCCCTAACTTGCGTACTGCATGCATTTACATTCCGCTGGTTCAGCAGTAGAATATGGAATCATGTACAAAAAACAGCCAAAAAATCTTTCAAAAGTCTACATTTTCTGTGATCTTATTCCTAAGATTGCATCTACTAGTTATACACAATGATGCGGATGGATGTTTTGGTGAAGAAATGAAATTGATTCTGAATCGCTTGTCTGAAATTCATTTTCTTGTAGAATCAAGCAAAATGAGTTGTTAAACACACTTTCCTTTCATTCAATATTTCTGATTTATATAAGGGTAGAAATTGGGCACTGTGGTACAGTATAATTCCAATTGTCTAATATAACCCACAGTGTACAGTATTCAATAGCAGTCATTGACACTGTTTCACTCAGTGTTATTCAAACAAACTTGTGGAATATCGAATATATTTGACAATAATCAGTCCTAAATTCCAAAATTGTTTATTTATAAATAGTTCACATTTTGATTACATAGGTCTGATATCGAGACTCGACTGTCAAGTGTAGTACTGCGACGCGGTACCGTATATATGGTAATAACAATTCCTTATAACAACCGCTTCTGTTGACAAATATACAGATATACGACAGAAAATAATGTGTAGAGATGCTTAAACAGTTTAGTTTGTACAGTAATTTCAGATGGTAACGAATCGTCACCTGTTTCATTTGAAAAAGGAACCTAATTAGCTGTAAGTTTCAAACCACAATTCATATATTGATAAGTAGACGATAAAAGCGGTGCCCTATAATAGACGTATGAAATCAGCTAATTAGCATTTCATTGTTCAGTTGCATCACATGTAAGAGGAAACAATTAATTATTTAGGTTAAAATGAAATGCAGAATGTACATTGGTATGTGCAGGCTGATAAAGAATGTAGAATCACCCACATTACTGGATACACCAGCTGGCTATTTAAAATAACATTGCGAAATTAAAATTTTTCGACTTTACATGCTTTCTGTCCAAAATATGTGGTCTCTCTTTTAGAGCGGATGTTGCTAAGATGAAAAAGAATGACTGTACATTTGTTAAAAGTTTTGATCTCTCTTAAGGGTATATTAAAATTTAAGTTTGAAGCTAGTGCATTGAGAAGAAAAGCCGGCAAACTGTTAACAAATAGAGCCCATCATTCACTGACGAATATACGGAAACACTTGTCGTCTGGTTAAAATCAAAATTCCTATTTAATCGCAATGAGACACTTTATAATTAAACAATAATTGGAGAAAAGAATATTAAATGATTAATTTGGTTCCAACACGTTAAGTATAGGTGGTTACTGCTGATACAAACACTGATTATCTACGATACTTAAAAACATCATAATTGCTCACAGTCCTCTCCTCCCTAGAATTTCTTACCGTACACAATTACTGTATTGATTAGTCAAAGACCTTTCCTCTTACCAACATTATCTCCTCATAGAAATATGGGTCAGTAATGTTGTATCAAGACATTTTATCATTAATTAATGAGGAATATCGTAGATTCCTGTGTGTACAAATTGTGATACACCAAATCTCATTACCTGCCTTAAAATTGTGACATGTGAAGACAGTATCAAGGCGATATTTTGTCATTTCACTTACTGACTCACAAACTCTTCAAATGTATGAAGTGCTCTATTTATTTTTCTGGAGGATCCATGTTTGAAAACAGTGTAACTTAATAGATTACTAATGTGATTAGGATTGTAGAAAGGTGACACCAGAATCAACTCTGTAAGTTCAAAAGTTAGCAGTAGTTTTTCAGATGGTTTTCTAAAGAAATCTGAAGAGTTCCTCTACTGCTTCATCTTAATGAAAGTACTAAAATACTGAAGTTCACAAAATGCTTTTACCCTTTATCCTATACATATAGAGTAGAGTTCATACAAATACTGGAGATAGATATTTGACATCAGTCACATTTTTCGTGATCATCATTCTATCACTCTGTGGTTGGATACAACACCGATTGTCTTAAAGTAAAAATAATTGAAATAAGTAACTAATGTTTTACGTTGAAAGAACTACTGGTATGTTAGTATAGAGTAATCCAAGCAGATGACAAGTGTCTGCAGCTCACAGTTTTGACACTTAAAGCGAATCATTGCAAAAGCTGAAGGTTCATTAATAAAGCATTTAACCAAATAATTATGTAGAATCAATATATGGAAAATTCATGAAAGTAATTTTTAGCCTGTTACAGAATAGTTTGACTCCTAGGATGGCATGTCAGAATAAATCAGCCTTTATTTGTATAATTCTTACTTGATTTAGTTATACTTACAGTGAGAAATGAAAAGCGAGAAACATTAACGATTTATATTATTTTTGTTCCCTTGAGTTCCAAGTGGAACATAGGATATCAACAGCACATCTCCACATTGTCTTATCCTCTGCGGTCATCTTAGGCTGGACCCACGACTACCCACTAGGCCCTCATCTCCTCTTCACACGATCTCCTCCATGTCACATTAAGACTCATGCCCAACTCGTCGTTTCCCGTCCAGATTTCACCGGATGGCCTGGCAAACAATGTCACCTAACAGTCTCCTCAGTACAGGTTTGATCTATCTCCGTTTCCTTCAGCATATTTGTTGTACAATAGGTCCTTGGTTGGTTCGATGCCTGCCAGAGTTCCTTTTCGCTTGTCTTTCCCAACAGGTCATTTGATCTTCAATACAGAGCTAAGACAGCTGTTGAGGAGATTCTGCAGCCTGTTGACGCGCCAGGTCTCTGAACCGTAGAGAAGAAATGACTTGACATTGGTGGTGAGAATCTGAATCTTGCTGTTAATGCTGAGTACAGAAGATCTCCAAACTGATTTCAGATTTATGCAGGTCTGTCTTGCCTTTCCGATCTTGACTGCGGACGACATTCTGACCCGTGTTGCCTGTCTGCAACGAAACGATGCTTCCTGGCTAAGTGAGAGAAGGTACCTCCTCCAAATTTCTCAAGTCGATAATGATTGATGCTTATTGTTATTGGGTTCCCTTACCGCCTTTTTCTTCTCCACGTTTACTTGAAATCCTGTATTCACTGTCTGCGTCTTCTCCCAGTTTGTTGGTTTCCATCTGCAAATCTCCGAGTTTGTGTGACATTAGACACAAATCATCCGTGAAGTCCGGATCTTCTAGAGTCTTCTTGTCGATCCTACTTATTTTTGTCTTTTCTCTTCCTACGGTCTGCAGCATTATCCAGTCAAAGTTTAGTTTCTGGAGAAATACTAGTCTATTTACATTTAATTATCATTTTAGTCAGTAACTGCATCTTACTGATGAGTATAAAGACTTCCCAAGTGATAAAAAGTATGTACACATCAATTATAGACTTTTTTTTTAAATAATGTGACTATTTTCACTAAAATATCGCTTAGCACAAACCATTCCATTTCATCTGGATATCTGTTTAACTTTATCGGAACTGGCTAACTCACATGATGGTAATACTTCACTGTTGTTTTGTCGTATCCAAAGTCATAAGAATTATTTGAAAATCATGAATATAAGAAAGCAAGCTCTCTAGAAAATGGTTGCCCCACAAGATGACTAAGCTCAAATGAATGTTCGCCTCAGTTGTTTCGTGTCACTGTTTTTTCGAAACTGCACAATCAACTCTGAAAGTATAATATTCTTTAAAACAGACAGATTAAATTCATTAGTTCAATTACTTTAATCTCAATGAAGTCTTCATAAGAGTGTCAGATATAAACTAATAAAAAGTGAACTACGGCACCGCATTTTTGTGAATATATTTGCTTACCTGAATTCTAACGCTGTTTCATTACACTCAGAGGTGTGTATGTGATGAAACTATTATCTCACTCACAACATTTCAGATAGAATTAGTGATCAGTGTTTACGCAGTATTCCACAGGCATTGTAGTTTGCTTAAATTTCTTATCATCTTGTTTTTATTTCAATATTAATAAAACTACTTTGTTTACATAAACATAAACTGCGTCGGTGGCGCAGTGGTAAGAACTCTCGCCGACGATGCACATGGTCCGAGGTTCGATCACCTGCCGACGCACACCTCATATCTATGGTCGGCCTGGAAAATTTCGGCTACCGATATCCATGCTGAAAATTCCATACTTGTACAAAAAATACAGTGTGGAATCAAGCTGTAATCGAAAATAAAAAAAATGCTTTTCCAAAACACCCCCTTCACCGTTTGTTTACATGAACAGAAATAGTAAAATGTTAAAAGTAAAGAATAGATACCACAGCCAAATGACCTTGAATCAACCAGTCAGATGGCTCAACGCTACAAACGGATGCTTTTCATGATCTTCGCTGCAAGTCTTACCCTGAATCAGGGTTATGGTCAAGGTTAGGGTGAAACTTACAACAAAGATTAGGGTTAGGATGAAGCTGGCAACGCTGATTATGGGCAGCATCCATTTGAAATGCTGATCATTGGGTTATATTCATCATAGAGTCAATCATTCATCATCTTTAGTGGGTACTATAACTGTTACTCATACAGATTCTGGTTTATTTACAACAGCCACTCCTATGGGAAAGTGAGACAGCAGCATATTAGAGAAATATATCCTATAGAATTCATTTTTGTCATACATACTAAAAATGTCACTTTTTGTCTAAGAGCACATGACTAGCTAGATCAAGGTCATTTGACTGTGGTGTCTATTCTTCACTGTTGCCAATATAGCTAAATCAAACTGCATATTAGTAGGTATCTGTAAATTCTAACGGTTCCACAGTGAAAAACGGAGAAGTTTGAAGTCTGGTTGTGCTTATTTGTTTTTTTTTTCAGAATTCTGTCGTACACAACGCTGAATTAATATCTAGAACCCGTATTTAGGATTCTCAAAGGTTTTACTACTGTAAGATTGAAAAGTAAAATTCGAAATTACCTCCTGGCTGTTGTTTAAAAATGTTGTGCATAAAATATAATGACAATATTCAAGATGGTGAGGGAGTAAATGCATATTTCTGAAGAAAGTAAAATTGATTTTAAATGTTTTCTACAAGTGAATAAATTTATTTTCACGAGCAATAACTAACTCCTTCTCTCTCCCCTCTGTATGTTAATATAATCTACTTGGCAGTTTCGTTTTCATTTTTTCCTATTAATTTGTTTGCTATCCAATGTACACGCCGAACAAGAAACAACATCTAGGTTGAATAGGCGTAAATCTTCTCATGAATCGAAATGAAAGGGAATAGAAAGTGGTTTATAGAGAACAATATTTCGCCTTCCTTCCTTTCTTCTGATCTTGTGCTATTCATTTTTTTGCATGTGTGTGTATTTGTTTGTATATGTGTATATATCGCCATACTTTCGTTCTTTCTTCTTCCTGTGTTATAATAAATTACAATTGATGATTTCGAAACGATGGTGATTATGATCATGATCAGGAAAAGAACGGAAGGGTAGAAGTAACCAGATAATTTGTTTCATGGGAGGAAATAATATTTCTAACTTCACTTCATCGGTCTAATTTTTTTAATGTGGTTGGACCAGAAACAGTTAAATATATTAAGATAGGCCTTTGGTGTTAAAGTGTACGAAGACTAAAAGAAAATATAACTAAAACTCATTCAGACATAAATTGAATCTAATAGACACCGAGTGGTTCTGAGAAGGTATACAATACTTATAGTTTTTAGATGATTCCTGGTGTTTTTCACTTTTCAGATGTTGATAGATGTTTTTGATCGGATGATTAAGGAGACTAAAAAAGAAGTTGAAAAGTATTATTATGGTGTACTGTAACACAGCATTACACTTTATTGAGGAGACAGTGAATTCTCAAAACTAGGTTTAACTAGTATATAACCAACTAATACCGCCAGTAACTATCACTTAATACTGTTAAGATAACTAACCAGAAGATTAAATTTATCGCTCAACAATTTATTCAAATGGCATTTAGTAAATTATGACAGAGTGAAAAATTAAGCCCGTTGAACAACGGGCATGGAAACAATCTTCTGACAGATAGATTTTTATTGAAAAATAAGATATACTAAACAATTATTTCGTATACATATAAAAACCGTCGACACGTGGCGCAGTACTGTGCACAGAAAGGAAGTAAAATAATTGAACTCACGTACACACGTGACATGAACACATTAGGAAACAAAAAATAATTTTAGTTGTAGGTGGAGCAACATTCACCTTTCAGTGCATATCACAACTTACAGTAGAAGTAAAATTAAATAGTCATTTCTTCTTCTGGTTCTATCTGCACAAATGCTTCAAACATAACTATTTAGATTTCACAATAGTTTGCAAAAATGGCGCTCGGAAAATAATGCATTATATTAATACTCAGTTTCAGTTTATAGTAAATAGTCTCTATAAATGAACTTCATTTGAAAATAAAACTTCAGCCTTTGAATAAATGACTTTTCACTTGACTTATAGAACGGGTGACAAAAAGGATATAGACATGAAAATCCACCACTCGAATGACTATGGGAAAGCATATTTTATAGGGTATTACGAGAAATGCTTTTTCGAAGAGACCTAACACTTCAATTATGTATTTGTGTCTTTTGATCTATGGAAACACTTCAATCGCAAACCAAATCCTTCATGTAATGCTGTGATTATTGTGCCGATGTTTAAAATCGGTGAAAATCTATCTGAAGTCCTATTTTTCAGCTTTTCCAAGATTATCCTAGTTACCTAATATCTACATATGTTCTTAGAAAATGAAAATAAATCTTCTAGTTTGTGTGACAATAGACATAAATCATCCGCGAAGTCCAGATCTTCTAGAGTCTTCCCACAGTCCGATGCATAATCCAGTTCATCACATTTGTGGATGTCACCGGTCATAGCGTGCAACCTGTTCTTAATCCTGCCTTCACTTGAATGGCATCGCTGTCTTTCCCCTTTTCGATCACTTTGCAGTTGTCGTTCCCAAATAACTGTTGAATGAAATTGATAAAGGTTTGTGGCACTTCACCCCATAGTGTTGAAGCAGTTTAGAAAATACTTCGTGGTCAACACTGTCGAAGGCCTTCTATGAAGTCTATGAAATTGAGGTGTTCTGTTTGGTAAGAATACGTGGATTTGCTATTAGATCCGTGTATGATTAACTTTTGCTGAATCCAACTTTGTCGTGGTCATTTTGTATCCAGAGTATCTTTTAGTCTCTCAAGGACGACGCAATTCAATATTTTGCTTGGCGTGGACAATTTATAGAGTTCAAACTTTCATGTATAACGGCAAGAGATATATGTGTGTTTATTCGAAATAGTAGGTTAAGTTTTATTTGTTATGCAAATATATCTGCATATATATATATATATATATATATATATTCAACATCCTGCTTCAAAATATTTGATCAACCCTGGAACTGCTTACAGCATCCTAACCTTTAGATAATCAGCTTATAAATGATTTGTGAGGGTTCCGGTGATAATAGTGATACTGTAATCAACTGGAAGGTATTTTAGAATTCGCTAAGCAGAATATGAAAAGGAGTTGGTATTCAGTGCCATGCAAGATTTTTTCAGTACATAGTTGGGTTATTCTTTCAATGCACCACAATTCAAATACCTCATTTTCGTGTTTTAAATACAATTTTCTCAAAATGAAAGGTGATTTGTAACCAGCGTCAATAAAAAGGCGTCGCACCACATACTCGACTATTGAAGTAATGTTTATGAACTATACATCTTATCCAGTCTTTTCTACGCTGAACGAACGTAGCGATTCTCTGTAGGTTTAATCATTTTTTCCTAGAAAATAAATATAAAAAATGATTTTTAGTACCATTTTAAGATTTGTCCACTAATTCAATATTTAAACGGATTTTGAACAAGTGTCCTTCTGTTTTATTTATTTTGGAAGTTGTTTCATAGTAGGTCTTTGTGCTTCTTCAAAACTGTTCAACCTGAAGAGCAAACTGTTTACACCTTCATGGTAGACTAATTTAGGTTTTCTCAACATGTCACTTTTTGCAAAACCTCTAAATGAAAGGGGAGATGTCACCAAGTAGGTTGACTGGTTTAAGGCAGAAATTGTATTGCCGAAGCCTTAGCGATTTGGATAGAAAAGCCTGAATTATGCACACAGAAGAAACTTCTCCACCCCCTCCTACTACCATGGGTTTAATTTCAAGGTCATCTGTCATCAACATTTTGTTATCAAATTTTTTTTGCAATATTCGTATAATAATTTTTAGTAACTAACCCATTCAATCTTTTCACCTATTATCTAGTTTATTTTCATATTACGTAACCCTACTCACATCTTACCAATTTTCACCCCACTTAGTTACAACTTTGATTATTAATCACACATTTTAATTTCTATATTATTTTGATGATGTAATCAACAACCCACACTAACTGTTATTTTGATTTTGATTTTGACAAACCTCATGAGTTTTAAACGCATTATCCAAGAATTGCAGATCGTGGAGTTCACATGCATAAATTCCCCACTGAAATTAAATTTGTAGGTTGAATAACCATGTGCAGACTGAGTGATTCGGGAGTAGGCCAGGAAGAGGGTGTATTGATCATATCTTCATCTTTCGACACATACTGGAACTTAGACATACTTACCAGTATTTATCAGGTTTCTTGACTTGTCATTGGTAGTGTCTGACTGTGAACTTAGTGCCGAGAAAGTATATCGTACTAGTCGAGGCACTCTACTCGAACTAACATATACGTGTAAAACCTGTGCTTAGTTGTAACCTAAAGTGTTAACAACTGGTAGTGTCCGTCAGGTATGCCAGCTGTCTGCATTTCCGTTTGATTTCTTCATTTTCTGAGGGGTGTGACATTAAGCGACTTAGCGATCGACTTTTTACCGGGTAACAGTCGTCAACTTATAGCATGCAGAAAATATAGTCCTTCTAGTTGAAGACGCCTTTTGAACACCCAGATCAGAAGTTTTTTTATGTTTATCTGATGATCCACCTCTATCAAACGTCAATGATGCTGCAGGACTAGTCTGAACTGATTCCCAGTTTAAAGATATAAAGTGAAGTGCTTGATCATTCTGTTTTTGAACAAGAAAATCACATTATGTACACAATGTTTTTATGCACATGTGAACAAGTATTGTAATACACACTTAGATGCACTGCTGATTGAATTAAACCTGTTTGCAAAACTAAACACGAGAGAAATACTGTGGTTTCTAACAGAAAGTATGAAGTTCACTTATTACTGAATTCAGCTGATTTCTTTCTCAGACCTTTTATTATAATCCATTTGACTTTAAAATTCTAGCTACCATGGCAATCATTTCTGAATTCAAAAGAAACATGCACTGTGTTGTAAACAATTATCTCAACTGCATAATTAAATTTCAGTTAAATAAACAAACAAAAAGAAGAAAACAGCTAAGTAATAACATCACTACTCTGTTTTATTTTTACTGTAAAGAATTAAAAATTCTACTTCTAATTCTGTTTGTTCCTCTTAGTTTTGTATTTCTATACCGTTCTTCCCTCTCCCATCCTTATTCTGTCCTATTATTATTGTTATTATTATTATTATCCATACCACTACTAATGTTACTTAGATTGTTATGACTGCTGTGGCTGGGTGGTTTAGAGGTGAGACACTAGAAAAATAACAAGGTAACAAATAAATGGATTATCATCATTTACATTTTTAAAGAATCCTAATGTTCTTGAAGTCACTTGATTTTTGACTTTTCTTATTATTATTGTCATTTGTGCATTCGTTTGAGTATGTATCAATATCTCATCTGAGTGTGTTTTTGTATATTCAAAAGAAGATTTATTACATACTTGCGTTCGATCATTTTTCTCTTTTTCTTCCCAACGCTTCATGTTTTTTGTTTACTTGTTTTGATTTTTCTAAAGAAAAGTCAGTCTAGTATCCTAAGGTCAGAGAAAGTGCTGTGTTCATAAACGCCTTCATGCTTAAGCACATACACACACACACACACTTACAGGCAACCTTTTGCTGGGTGGATTCACTTGCTACAATGACGGTAATGTTAAGATGTACAGCAATTAGAGATCTGATCGTTAACTGAGCCACACCTAACATTATCGATGGATGTGAATAGTAAGATAAAAATATCAAGTATTTTCTTTTAATGAGTAACAATAACACAAATGTACATAGGAAATTAAGAGCTGGTGTTAATTGGGGATCGTGCATAACTAAGAAAGAATAGGTTGTGTTTATCTTATACCTAAAATTATAGGCTTTTAGTTGCTTTAGTACAAAACTGCACCGGAAAATGAATTCACATCCTGAAATAATATTTGTGAATGATTACTATTATTATTTAGGTGAAACATTTCATGGTCAACTAGTGAGACTGGAAATTCTCCAAACATAATTAAGTTTCATCTTAATTAATGATAGGTATGAATCGATCAACAAACTGATTCAAATGGCTGTAGACTGCTAGATTTGTCACAGTTAAATCTTATAACAATATGCAAACGAACAAATAGGCAGGTTATGTTTGATGTAGTTGTTATTTGCCTTCCACTTTGTTAAATGCCATAGGGGTAATTCTTTTAAATGAAAGCACAGTAAAAACCCTACTCTTTGTCGCTCAGGTGGAATTTTTAAGTGTTGTTGTGTCATCTAGGAAGAATGGTATAGTTGTAAAGATTTTATTATCTTTCTGTACAAAATCTTCACCACTTACTTCACGTAAAGTGTAATATTCAAAATCGGACCGGAAGAAAAATCTAATCTGTAAAGATAAAAAAGTATGTGTTGAAGATTTCAGACGAATGACATCATTTTAACTTCTGGTCGTAAATATTTTTAACCCTAAATAAAGATAACTTCAATGACTATCTGAACTTCTTTGAATTGCAAAGTAGTCTTCGTTTCATAGAGTTTAGTGTTATACTTCAGTAAGTTATTGAATTTGAAAAAGACCATAGTAAATGAAAGTTGTCTAGCTCACGCATATCTCCTGAATCAGTTTCACTTATAATTAAACGCCAACTCACTTTTGTCATTATTCTGTTGTTTGTTTTTCATTGATTAGCAAATTTTGATTAACCTTCAAAGTGCATAAATGAAATCTTGCTCGGTAAACTGTTAAAATTAATTCTTAAGTGTTTTAATGCGTTAATTGTACATTGGTTTTCATTGAGTTTAAAACACACCAAGTCTATGTTAAATTTGTCGCCATAACAAAATAATTAATACCTAAAATAAGCAAAAGTGAATGAAGAATCCAGCTTTTACACCGTACATAGTTCAGTAGTTCAAATCGCCATGCTCCATGTAGTTTACAAAGGTAGAGAGAAGAGATGATTTAAAAGAACTATAATTAGCAGAAATGTACAATAACATACGAAGCAATTAAACTCGATGGCATACATGAAGGAATATGTTTACTGATCTTTTGTTTGTAATATCTGAAAATAATATTTTTAAGTGAGATGGCTGATATACGTATGTTACCAGATATTTAGATTGTTCCACTATAAGTTAGTTTGGAAGAAAGAATGCCTCAAAAACACGTAGCACTAAGCTTCAATAAGTTATTATCACTCTGAAATGATTATGTACACTGAATTATGTATGCCATATGTCTAATAGATAATAGTGCACATCTGAGCACCCTTACAGACTGACAAAATTACTTAAAGTTATACTCCTAAGCCTCAAAATAAAAAAATTAACCAATGAGATTCATTTATTTGAAAAGATGTTCTTTTTCTTATGTTGTCTCTGGTCGGCATTATTATTATTGTCCCCTTGCGTTCCTAGTGGAACATAGGACTTCAGCTCCACGTCTCCACTTGCTTCTGTCTTCTGCTGTGCTTTTCACCTGCATCCATGTTAGTCCATGCTGTTTCAACTCCTCTTCACACGATCTCCTCCTTGTCACCCTTGGACGTACCACTCGCCGCTTCCCTTTCGGGTACCACTCGAGGGTCTGACGAGCGATGTCACCCAGCGGCCTCCTCAGCGAGAGTCCAATCCGTCTCCACTTTCTCCTGCATATTTGTTGGGCGATTGGTTCTTGTTTTGTTTGTTCCCCTAGTTTCTTGTTGGTGTCGGTATAAACAAATAAAATTCATTTACATCAGAGAAATGAAAATATGTGCTGAATGGGGACGCATAATGACACTAATGAATATTACATAAGACCAGCTTTTTCCTTTCACATTCGCGAAAACTATGTTCGTGTTTTTTATCAGTTTGTGGTGTTGCACAAACCACCTTACTACACCCGTATCAATATTTTTTAGTATTTGTTTGCCAATATAAGCTATATCTGTAATGTACTAATTATTACAGTGGAATTTAATAAGCGAGTTGATCCATTCAGAGTTTAATTCATTTTAAAATACGATTTTAGCGACAAAGCCATGTCTCTTCTTGGCTTAGTGTGAATAATATCAATTTATGTTCAGTTATACGTCTGCCAAAGCATGTTGAGAAAAATCATGTATGTTGGTTGACTCACCTTCTTTCTTAGTGTGTACTTCTCAATTTACAAACTAACATGTAGAATTACTAGATTCCTCTTTCTTTCTTTTGACAAACTGCACTGCTTTATGTGAGCCTCAAAACTATGTGACATGATCATGCTTTACAAAGTTGGCATGTATTCTGATAGTGTAATGCTATTCGTACCTACTCTTGGAACGTTTATTATTGACAGTTTTGATAATATTAACAATTACTATGAGTTTGCAAACCATTTCTGATATTATTTGAAGAGATAAGACTGTTATTCATCTAATACTTTACTATACTCTGATGTTACGCAGGAGAGGAAACATTTTATTGGTTTCTCTTTTGTGTCTTCCCACTGGGAAATAGTGGTCGGACATGTAGGTTTATATGCTAAAGTGCTGCAGATTAATACCAGTGATCTTCTTACTTCGTACCCATTCAGTGAGAGAGGACCAGTATCCTGTCACCTCACTTAATTTATGTTAGTAATCCTTAAGAAAAATTGATTTTACTTTCAGTAAATTTGTTCATTAAAGGGAAGTGGGTAAATAACCGCTATCCACGTTTTTCAGCATAACTGTCCACTTCTTTTAAATTTCGGACAGTTTCTTTTTTCCTAGTTTAGAACTCTTCAACTGTACACAACCGTGACGACATCAGAGATCAAACCTGGAATCCTGAATTTACAAGTTGAAAATATTACTAATCAGCCATTGGGATTAAATCTAATGACTTAGCTGTTCAATCTTCTGTTCAGTGGTTCTGTAAATGATATTATTTCGCGATGAAATCGAACTTAAGATCACTCACATGCAAACCAACACTTGGTGAAAATTTACCCTCACCGGTGATTGACTACAAGAAGGACTTCCTGGAGTTTTGTTGAGAAGCCGTAATCTGTGGATTGGAGGGCAAGTACTCGCAAACAACTTCGGATGGAGGTGGGGTGTTATGCCAAATGACAGTAACTTCCAACCGAGTGGCTGCATAGTAGTGTACTGATATGGTGACCAAAAGACGGCGAGTTCGACCTCTGGTGGGGTCTTCAATTTCTATGAAATAGAAAGAAGCTACTGTAGCTTACATCCTGGTTTTCAATAGCACTCTGACTGATTCCGGTCCATGATGAAGTCTAAATTGAAAAAATCATTTAGTTCATTCTCTTTCAGGATAATCAGTCGAACAGCACTTCTACAGGCGATTTTGTACACCAAAATACGAGGTCAGGTATTTACAAGTGTAATGGCAAGTATTGCACAAATAATTTGTGCATGGCAGGTAGAAATCTTCGAAGATTAAAAATACTGCACTCTGTAAATAAATCAACTTTGTTTCATTTTCTACAGTCATCAAAGCTGATTTCGACGTAAGGTGAATCCAGTTTGTTTAAATACACTGGTTTATTTGTGGTACAGGAATGATATGGGGAGCGCAAACATTTTTACTGAATAAAGTGATTTACAAAACATATTAATCATTTCACCTTCTCAGTGGTGTGCTTTTAACTCTGCTTGGACTGAATCTTAATACTGATATGTGCTTCGATTTCCCGTAAGTTACGTAACATAATGACTTGTTAGTAACTCCTAACTTTCTTCCGTTCTCTCCTCTTTACCCCATGCAATGATTTTGCTTCCTTGGAACTCTGTAGTTAGGCTATAATTTGAAATACAGTGCATGAGGATTAAGGTTTGTTACGTTCACTCTCAAAGTTCCCAAACTGGAAGCACTTAAATATGGGCAATTCATGAAATAACTTAATTTCACCAATCGACAACATCAGGATTATAATTTATTATCATGTTAAGCTAACTTAAATGCAATTAATATTCAACATAAAAGTTGTCAGTGTTCATCAAACTAATTTTTAAATCAGTTAAATGTAAATGCTTAGTTAATTTATGAATGGTAATTATGATGAATATGTAATAAAGGCTAAATTCGATCAAGTGAAAAACTAATACCAGATTTGTATGTAAGTGCGTAATTTCCTGGAATGATTTCTGCAGAAGTTTTAGTTAATTGATGCGAGTGCACATAACACGTGCGAAAATGATACCTGACATCACTTCAGAAATATTAACAACTTCACTAATCAGTTAGTCTATTTACACAGAACAATTTATTTTAAATAAACACGACAACCTAGAAATTAAGCAAGATTATGGTTCAGTAAATAAGTAACTTCTTAATCATGGTTGACTTTAAAGCGTGTCACTATATCTTGTCACCTAAAGCCAATCACTTGTCCCTCTAAAATCCCTGTACAGAATGAAGACTAACTTAGTGAAGACAAAAAATTCTAACGTTTGAGCTCTGATATCTGATCACGCACACTTAAATAACAGGCTTACTAGCACAATCGTAGTTAGATACGTACTGAAGATGTTACTGAGGCTTGTGATGAGACATGCAGTATTAAATATCAAAGCTTATCTTCAAAAACAAATATTTCCAGCCACTTTATAATTCACATACTTTTAGAACTTTTTAAGACAATGAAATGCAGATGTACATATTCCTTTATGTATGGTAAAATTTCCCACAGTGACTTAAAAAGTTAATATGATTCAGCAAGTTGCAAGAAAGTTTATTTAATCAGCCGTTGTATTATTTGTCCAAAATGAGAACAAAACAACCTGAAAACATCAACTCATCGATTTTCTCTTATTCGTAAACATTTCACTGCATAAAGCATGAATAATAGTCATCGTAATAATTATGATGCTAGTGTTGATTTTGCAGTGGAATAAATCATGAACGTGAAGCAAAGAGAGAAAGGCATGAAGAAGGTAGAGGAAGATAAGGAATAATAAGAGGGAGTGAAGAAAACAAAGATGAAGGCAAGATAGGAGAATTCTCCACAATGTAGACAATTAGACTGCTGTCGCCTAACTCTCATCCTTTTGAATAATTTAAACTAGTATTCATTATATTTGTCGATAATCTCACTGTTAACTTCAGTGAAGAGAAATATTTGTATTGATTGATTCATCATAAACTTTTGGGTAACTTTTTAAGCTGTAACGTTCATCAGGAAGAAATGAACGCAAAATATTCATCTGTCTGATCATTATACCTACTGAATACTGATTTTGCCTGCTTAAACTTAAGTAAATTGCCTACCTTAATCCCTTTTTCTCCAGAAAAAGGTTAACTTTACATCGTCAGATTGGTTTTAGCATTTATTCATGTACAACAGCAATTTTGAAAGCTTTGACCTAAATTTCGTTATCGTTTTATCGTATTTATAAAAAATCGTGAGATATTAGCAAAATTACTACTAACAGAATGAACTATCTTTCTTCCTTACGCATCAAAAATGGTAACAATCCATTTCAACTTACTTCGATTTTCAGACTCACTCAAACAAGACAATTCACTTGAATATCGATAAGATGCTCACTAGCAACTGGCCCTATTCAGGTAGGTTCTAGTGGGTAGTCGTAACCAGTTGGGTGCAGCAGGTCGGTTGTCGAATACCTTGGCTAGCGGTCACGCTGTCGTAAATTGGCAGAAGTTAGAATTCATGGGTCATTGGATCGAGTCTCAGTGGCTTAATGGTCTACGAGCTCGCTTGCCTTGTAACCCAAAGGTCATGGGTTCGAACTCTGGTGGCAGGTGCGTACAGATGAAGAGTTCAAAATAGGAAGAAGCAGCTGTCCAGTACTCCCAGGTTTCCCAACGGTTGTCTAAACGATGTCAGCTCATGATGAAATTTTGTAACAAATTCACTTGATATTAAGTTACAGCAATGTGCAAGTATGTTAGCTAGGTATAATTAACTTGTTCGAATAAGGCATAAGTGTAGATTCCAGGAGATAGTTACTGAAAGAGATTACAATTTTAGTATGAAACGAATGAAAAGATGTTATGAACTGTATGGTGATTTCCTATGAGCAGAGAAACAGACAAGTAAAAACATGGACTTATTAATTGAATTTGGCTCATTGTTCACAACAAGCAGCGACATAGAAAGGAAAATAATATTATGGGAGAACGACTTCATGTTAGATTCCTGAAATATAGTTTATCTATAGGTCATTTATTCTGACTTCCGAAGCTCAAACAAAACTGAATTAATTTAGTCAAAAATCAACTTCCTTCCAATTTTCAATAATCAGCGTGAACAGCAAAACACAAAGAATAAAAACTTATCCACACTTGTTTCAAGACCCCATTCAAATTTCGCTCAAAGTCAGACGTCTAAGCACATACAGATGATCTGTAGTGTTATGCATTCATAATGACTTTTAAATTTTTCGCCCCTCCAACCAAGTTAGAAAAATAACTAACTTTTTAAATTCGAAATTCCATAACCACATAGATCAACTTTTCAGAAAAACACGACCACTTGAATGAATGACCGGGAGAGTAAAGTATTCCTTAATGCTCAAAGTTTACAGTACAAGAATATATTCTGGTTAATTTATTCTGAAGTAGGCAGACCAAAAGTGAACAAAAATAGTACTCTAAGATCACTGGATCTGGAATTTCAAAACATTGTTGTTTCAAAGGGAAGCAATTTTTGTAGAAAGTTGAACAACAATAACAATGAACTAGATAATGATTACTGCGACGACAATAAATGAGTAGAATAAAGAAGTTTGTTGTACAAAAGCAAACCCACTCTACTAACAAAACGTTTTGTACTAATAGCACGTTAAAGTTATTAATCTAAAAGACTGTTTTACTACAATTAACAGTTTCCACTTGATGTACGATATTTCATTTATTTACAACAAACTGGTTGGGTTAGTAAATTGACTATAGGCCGAAAACATCTGTACGCATACTTTCATTTACACAAATTAAGAAACGGGGAAGTAAGTTTCAGTGATGTAAAACAGAGTAGTTAACTGTAAATTGACTGACATTATTTGATAAAAGCTTCGTCCAATACCATGTGGTCTGCTACAGCAACCAATATACACTTACCAGACTCATATTCCATATGCCTTACTTTTAGATTTAAATAAGATAATCCTGTCCAGGTTTTGTACTAAATGGAAGATAGGACCATAACTTAATGTCTAACTTCTATTCCTGTATTGCGTTAACGTCACACATTTACCTTGTTATCTGTTTTCAAATGAAATAAATAAACTATAATTGACTAGAATGATCTTTAGAAAGGCAGTCAGACTGGGTTGGAACAGTGATTCGGTAGTGTTTCTGATCACACTATCTCCTAATGAGTGGAATGCAAGACCCTAAAATTTTATGGTGACATTCACGTGTCTGTCCTCTGCTGGAATGCAACGAGGCTACCTGCTTATTGTCACTGACCATTCTGAAAAGTTGTGTCCCATGTCTCGTTATGTTTTGATCAGATTAACCTTTAGGCTGATATCCAACTAGAATAATTTGAGAAGAACCAGTGGGCAGCACGGATAGGATCTTATCGTACTGCATTAGTTCTTTTCAGCAGCTTATAATCTAAAGCAGCTTTAACAGTAACATCCAGAAAATTCATTGAATCTTCCTGTACCGAGATAAGCTTACTAAAATCGCTTATGGTTCTATTCATTCAATGCATCAGGTTTCAATTGCATAGCTTTAGTGGTTTCTGTTTCGAAGTCAGTTAATATCTATGCTTGTTTATTGTGATTTCAGAATTGTTGCTAGCAAGAAAGGACGAAATAAAATGATATCACATGATACAAATTAGTTTGTTCTTCTTGCTTTATTCATTTGTTTAGTTTATTTATTAAGTTTATGTAGAAAGAAGTTGTCCGAAACATTCAAATTCAGTTTGCTCAGGTAAAACTGTCTCGTACCTGTCTACTCCTGAAATATGCGTATGTCACCTATATGAACTCACGCAGCTATTCAAAACCAAATTAACTCACACTGGAGGAGATTGGTTCCCACTGCACAAGATTCTTCGATGCTGTTGGTAGCATCATGATAACCGCTCTCTCAGTGTGCTTGTGGTTGTCATCTGGGTGACCGACTAAAGACTTTCTAGTTAAGAGTTTGCAGATTCCACGTCCACTCCATTTGTTGTTACAGATTCCTAACACTCCTATACCATATTTCATTCCTTTTGGAATTCGAGAAGCTGTCAGCCTCAAACGTGTTCCATACATTCCATGAATCTGTCGTTAATTTTGCTTTCGTCGATCGAAGACAAATTGACTGAATGGGCTCCCTAAGGTTTTCACCAACCAGCATTACTCGTTCTCCTTGATTTGAGGGGATAGTAATTTTATTCTCTTTTGTGCTTAATATTTTCCCCAGGGATAACGTTGTTTTTACAGGGAGAGTCACTGTTGTCTCGGCTGGAAATGAAATATTTTTCGTGAAGAATTAAAAATCTATGCGAGCAATCGACTTTTGTTCAGCAAACAGCTTAATGACGCTCATAAGACAATCTAGTAAAGAAGACTAATCTGTTTTACACATACCTGATCTAGATGCCGAATTTCATGTTCCACTGCCGATGTTTTACTAGGTGACTATAAAAAATTCAGAACTTCACAAAGGAATGATAGTTAGGTATAGCATATATATAGCAAATATATCCAACATGTAAGTTTTCATGTTTATTTTCTTGATTTTCTTCAGTAACGATGCTAAGATGTCCACTGAATTTAAATTATTTTCGCCACCTAGGAATACCTGTTTTATGGAAATGTACGGTAAAGCTAAAGATTGAGAGCGTTTTTTAGATTACTATTAGTCTAAAATGCCGAAAGATTTTGTATATACCAATTAAAATAAGTTTTTTAAGTTAGAAATTTTGTTCTCACATGTATGAGATATCATGTAAGAAAATTTGACGCAAGGTAAAAGGATATTAATCCTAGTTAGTTTAACTGCCCGAGAAAAGTATATTTCGCTTACTATCTACGAAAATAGTTATCTTCGCAATAGTCACTTCTTAAAACACTCAGGATTAAAATGTTTCTTTTAACTTACAGACGATTGTTTCATAACCGTGGTAAAAAAAATGTGGAGTGAGTAAGTGTATAATATTTCTAAAACAGTTACTATAATAAAAAGTTTCATAAGTACAAAGTTGGTTATATCACTAATATAGTACAAAGTTGATTCACAATAGAGGTTTTTGTATTTCCCAATGAATATCATATACCCAATGCCCCAATTTTTTCAAATCGTTAAAAGTGAACTTGGTTTGGACATATATAAAGTTGATTTACAGTTTAGTAAGTTCGGCAACTATTTGAGAATGTGAATGGGTGATGAGATTACACAAAAGAAGGCTACAAAAGCTTTATGAGGGATGTTTATGGAAGATGTAAAGATCCGTCATTATAAATCACCAGAATTTCTCGGGTAACATATTCTCCTCAGTAAGTTTTCTATTATGCTAGCAGATTCCCAGCGCTTGCACGAAAGAAGTAACGACTTTCGCCAGATTGTTTTCTGAAGGTTATTCATGTGATGACTATTGAGTGTAATAGGATTCACAGAGAGTTAATGCCTTGAGTCTTCATTGTTCTGCCAAATCCACCTAAGTGACCCTTAGAAAGGCCATGAAATCATTACTAACCAGTGAATTTCCATTTACTTTCTAAAGAATCGGTGATTGTGAGGGCAGCAGAAATGCGGTGGTACGACAATAACATATTGCAGTAAACATATATAAGCAAGATGCTTCATAAACATTGACAGAATATACATTCCTAATTTTAATGCATAAATAATCGTAACCAGAAAAGTGACCCAAAGTGTCACAATAATAATTGATTAACACTTGTTTTCAAAGATTTCACATCGCCCGATTGGGTAAAGTTCTGTGTCTTACATATTATACAATGTCAGTAGTTGTGTTAAGCGCTAAAGTATGTCACTTGTCCTCCTATCAGCTAGCATCTCTTATCGATAAGTACTTATCACATCAGCCGAAAATTCTGGTTTTTTAGCACTAAAAGTATGGGATATGACATAGTTTCCTCCGCAATACTGTTGCCTTCAGAATTCTGACGATTTGTTTTACTGAAAAATAACAATTATAAAAACGTCACTTTGTTAATTACTGGAAACCTGGGACGACTGCCATGAAAACACCAACCCCCATAGGAAAAACGACGTGTTAGTGGATAAAATCATAAATTCTAACGAAGAACATCAAAAGTCAGGCACATGAACAGCTAATGAAACAATATAACAGGATAGTCAGGCTTGGTTACAGAAGAGGTTTCTGCTGAGCACTGTATAAAGTGTCAGGTTTATTTCCACTATGTCAAAGCTGTTCGACTTACACTTGCTTTCAATTTAAGGAAGACAATCAGGTATTAAATATGCATAGTTGCCAAACTGTTCAAAGTGTTTGCAGGGCTCCGAAGCCATTGATTAAGCAACTGTTGATAAAAGTAAACTTGTATTGTGTCACTTTCCAATATTCAATATCGTCTCTGTAAACTAGTGTGAGCCAATCTGATTTCTTTGTGCTCGCTTTAGGCATCATAAGACCAATCAACGTATGTTAACCCTAAACTATAGCAGCGCAAAACGAAACTACCTAATGAACGGATTGATGACCTTAACGAATTTATTTACAGAAATTTGTTTAACCTGACTTTCAGGACTCCTATGGGAAATTGGGACGTTTCCTTGGAACATATATTACGACGTTATCCCGTACAACCACTTTTTAACACGGGATAAACATTTTTTAAATTACTCACTTCTACGTCAGACGCATCTAACTGGTCGTTGGGGTTTTGTCAAGGTCTTTATTAGGCAGTTTCGTTATGAGGTGCTGTAGTTTGGGCAAGAGCAAACAATAGTCCCCAAATTTGAATAAGGCATTTGGAAGACAATTTTGAAAGTAGATTTAGGCAGAGTTTGATTGGCTGTTGGGTAGCTGGCTTCGCGAGATGATATCATTTCGTAGTTTCCTTACAACCGCTTTACAACTAACATGGTTAACAATAATAAAATAAAGATCATGACAATTACTCAGTGCGTCGGTGGCACAGTGGTTAGGACTCTCGCCGACCATGCACATGGTCCGGGGTTCGAGCCCGCACCGACGCACACCTGATATCTATGGTTGGCCTGCGAAATTTGGGCTACCGATATCCATGCTGAAAATCCCATACTTGTACCAAAAATACAGTGTGGAATCAAGCTGTAAATCAATCCAAAAAAAATACTAACGACCAATGATATTCAAATGGGTCATGGTAGGCGAAGACTGAAGTCTATTGTTTTTCGTACATACAGTTTAGGCTGTATGTGATTAATCCAAGGTTGTTAAGAAACTACGAAATGATATCATCTCGTGAAATTTATCTTCTAAATGCCTTATTCAAATTTATCAAAGGGACTAATTGTTTTAATAAACACCAAAGTTAAATGACCTTGATTTGACCAATCAGATAGCTCAGCATTACAAATGGTTCCTAGTCATAATCCTCTTTGAAAGTTTCTCCTAGATTTAGTTATTTACTTCTCTGTAGATAATGTGTTGATGGGGAGGAATAAAACATGCATGTGTATATATAAATAGACGCGCGCTGTTTGAAAGGGAGTGCTTTTTTCACGTATTTCACGTTTTTGACAAATCGCTGTTTTGTTGTGTTATTCACTTCAAGAACATTTAAAAAAACTTTAACTTGACTTTTGTCTGTTAAGTTTTGATTTTAACCACTTATATAGTCTATATTGGGTAAATTGTCTTGGCTGTTTCCAGTAGAAGTTCATTATGTCAAAAGTACCACATAAATGTAATAGGGCGGAGTGTTACTTTTTGGTAGATGATGGAATACAGTGTAATAACTGTGAAAAGTGGTATCATAAGATGTGTACTGGATTACGTCCAGCTGCATACAAACGTTGTACTGCTCCAACATCCCACTGGATGTGCAGAATGTGTTGTTCCCCAAAGATGACCTTAATAAGGGAGGCTCACGAACTGCTGTCTAAAGCCATGGAACTTCCTGATGATAGCGTGGCTAGTAAGAGTGACACGGACTGCCCGTCTGAAGATGAAGCAGTAAGTGCCATCATGAATGTTATCACACCGGCGGTTACTATCCCAGTTACCCCGGAAGTAAAACCTACTAGGCGTTCGAAGCGTCTTAGTAAGCGAAAAGGTAACAAAACGGAAGCTGTAAACAGCATCTCAGAACCAGAGAACACCGTAAGCGAAGTTCACCATGAAGGTGGTGCAGACACTGATCTTGATTGTACCATCAAAAACTGCAGCAGCCCTGAGAAGCAACTGCAGGCAGATGATAAATGGGTAACAAAAATAAGCAGTCGGAAGAAATATAGTAATATTGATGGTAGGCAAACGTCTGTCACCTGTAGCCAGGCTGCATCAATAGTGGTGAGAAAGGACGTAGCCACTGCTAAATACGACAAGCTCTCCTTAGACTCTAACATAATTGTTGGAAATTTGGAAGAGTCCAAAGAATCTGATCCCGTGAAAAGGCACGATCACGACCTTAAATTAGTGAGTAGTATTATAAGGAAGATGCTCCCAGCGAATTTCCCTGGAGTATCGATTAAAAAGCTGATTAGAATAGGCAAAAGAGATGATGAATGTTCTAGTCAGCGTAGGTTGCTTAAAGTAGTCTTAGGTTCTCCTGATGAACGGAATCATCTACTGGCTAATGTACACAACCTTGCCGGGTCAGGAATTTCAGCCAGACCTGATTTATCTCTTGAAGACAGACTTAAACGAAAAGAAGTTTTGTCCCAGCTAGAAACAAGACGTAAAAATGGTGAGACTAACCTTAAACTGGTGGGTTTTCAAATAGTCAGGTCTTGGAAACGTATGCTTCCAAGACCTGTGTGGATAAGCCAGACCGCATAGGAAGCCTGAAGGTAGTGTACACTAATATACGTAGTATCGGGAACAAATTTCACGAGCTAGGTGTATTAGTAGAAGACCTTAGCCCAGGTATTGTGGCCATTACTGAAACATGGCTGGTTTCGGGATTAGATGACACACCTGAGCTATGCGGATTTAGTTGCTTGCGCAGCGACAGAGTTAAGGGTCGTAGAGGTGGCGGGGTTGCTCTGTACATCAACAACTCCCTACATGTTCGTTCCGTGAAATCTGAAGCTCATGACAGTGGGACAGGTGAGGTAATTAGCTGTGAAGTAAGCTTTGCAACCGGCACTCTACTCATTGGAGTTCTGTATAGAAGTCCCTATTGTCAGTGTGATGACTTCATTTTAGATCACCTCAAACAATGGAGTAAACACAGTAGCTGTCTTATTCTAGGTGATTTTAATGCACCTCATATAGACTGGGTAGCTGTCACATCTCCAGGATCCGCTGATAAGTTTGACAGCCGGTTACTCTTGACAACCATGGAAAATGCCCTGACACAACATGTCTTAGGTAGTACAAGATTCGGTTCTACCCAAGGATCTTCCTTGCTGGACTTAGTGCTTACTCATGACAACGACGACGTGGATGGTCTAGTTATTCATCCACCTCTAGCAAACAGTGATCATGGGGTGTTAGATTTTAACTTAAGGGCTGGCAATTTAGTCAGTTTTCAACCCAAATCCCGGCCTAGTGTTTGGCATGCTGACATAGTGGCTATAAAGGAGCGTGCTTCAACTGCCGACTGGTCAGTCAACATTGTCTCATCCATTGAAGATGAATGGGATAGATTTAAGAATACACTTGAGAGGGTTACCACTGATCTCATCCCCTGGAGGGTTCCTAAAAGGCCAACAAATCGGCCACCATGGATAAATAGACAAGCTATAACACTCCTGAGACGGAGAAAAAGGTTCTGGAATCTCTTTGTTTCTACTGGGCTACAGCAGTTCCGGCTGAAATACTGTGAAACCAGAAACCAGTGTAAAACTTTGATCCACCAGTCAAGGATAGCTTACGAAACCCAGTTAGTTAAAAGTTCACCAGGCTGCCCAAAAAGACTCTTCTCATATATCAAGAGAAGAACACGTAAGAGTGATGCTATCCCACCTCTTATGCTTGAAGATGACCAGACAAACATGGCTGAGGATAACTTGACCAAGGCTGAGGCTTTGTCCAAGCACTTTAGTCAAGTATTCTCTGATAAATTGATACCAGCTTTGTAAATTTTCCAGAAGGTAACTTGAAAATGGCACCCTTATACATTGGAAAGGATACTGTCCTAAAGTGGCTTCTAAGGCTCAATCCTGGTAAGTCCAGTGGCCCTGATGAACTCCACCCACGTATATTAACAGCATTGGCTGAAAGCATAGCCGAGCCATTGTCGGTAATCTTCAATATGTCTCTGGACCAGTCTAAATGTCCAAGAGACTGGAAAGATGCCATCATTAGTCCGGTCTTCAAAACCGGATCTAGAAACTTAGTTCAGAACTATCGTCCTGTTAGTTTGACCAGTATTGTTGTTAAACTACTAGAAAGAATAATTCGTGATGCTATCATTCAGTTCATTGAAGGGAACAAACTTTTCGCTGTGGAACAGCACGGTTTTAGAGCAGGTCATTCTTGCTTGACCAACCTTCTTTTGGCCAGAGAAAGTTGGGCAAGCTCAGCTGATGCTAATATACCGGTGGATGCCATATTCATAGACCTTAGCAAGGCGTTTGACAGGGTTTCTCATTCAGGTCTTCTAGTAAAGTTAGGTAGTCTGGGAATCAATAAAGTGGTTACCGACTGGATTCAAGACTTTCTAAAGGACAGAAGACAAAGAGTACGAGTTAACGGGGTTTTATCAACATGGGAATCGGTTAAGAGTGGCGTTCCTCAGGGTACAATTCTAGGCCCACTTCTTTTCCTGATTTATGTTAATGAGATTCCATCGGTAGTTAAGTCATCCTGCTTACTGTTTGCTGATGACATCAAGATATGGAGGGCTTTGCACGATGACAGTGATCAACTTGCTTTGCAGGAAGATTTAAACTTGTTAAGTGATTGGTGTAAGCACTGGGCCTTGGAGATTAACTTAAGCAAGAGTGTAGTTATGCATGTATCCCATAGTCACGTGCACAATTACTCAATGAATGGCATTACTCTCCCAGTGGTCACTGAGTACAAGGACTTGGGAGTGGTTGTGCAGCATGACTTGAAAACAGCAACAAACTGTAGAACTGCAGCCACTAAGGGTTTTCGAATGTTATGGGCCATACGCAAGGCTTTTGCGAACTTTGACGCTGATATATTTCGTATATTATATCCGACTTATATCAGACCTCATTTGGAATATGGGATCCAGGCAGCGAGCCCGTGTTTCAAATACGAAATAGACTTATTAGAAAGGGTGCAAAGAGTAGGAACTAAGCTAATAAAGGGTTTCTCAACCCTGTCATATGAGGAGAGGTTAAGTCGACTGGGTTTATTTCCACTGTCATACAGACGACTTAGGGGTGACCTAATACTAGCATACCGTATCCTAAGAAATGATTTTGGAGCTAATTTATCTAAATTATTTCTTCCTTCTAGCACCAACCAATTGCGAGGACATCACCTCAAGGTTCAAAAACCACGGTCGAATCGTCTGCGTCTGGAAATCCGTTTTTCGCATCGAATTGTGAACCATTGGAACTCCCTACCGGAACACGTCGTATCAGCGCCATCCGTTGATTCATTCAAGGCGAGATTGGACCTCCTGTATGCAATAAATCGAAAGGATTAACACAGGCATATAGCCTACTATCCTAAATAAATTGTAAACTGTAATTGTAAACTGTAAACTATGTGGAGGGATAATAACTCTTGCCGGGCCATTGATGTTTATACATTCAGATGCAACCACTTTATATGAAGAAGTCTGTATAAGTTGTTAAGTCGTACATAACTGGAGATCTTTTAGACACTTTCTTCCCCAAATCGAAATCGTCCCTTAGTAAAATATTGTGTTTATACCACAACTGGCTACTAAAGCGACCAGTATTTGCTACAGCTGCCGAAACGGGAAATACAAGGATCTCAGCAGAGCAGTGGTATAACTGCTGCCGCGATACTGCATGACAAAAGCTAAATGGAATCACCTCTGTGCTTGTGGGAGTTGGCGTCGTCGTGCATGTTGACGAAACCGTGCCTTTCAAGCAAAAAATGAATTAAGGCAGGAGTAGAGAAAATCATTTTTGGGTGCTGGGTCTTTACGACACAAATTTTCGTAGAGGGTTTGTAGAAAGCATCTCGAACAGGAGTGCTGATGTGTTATTACTAATTACACAACGACTAGTCCTCCCAGGAACTACTATTCACACAGACAAATGGAGAGGCTATTCTCAATTATCATCACTAGAATATATTCACCACAAAGTCAACCATTCTTCTAAACTGGTGGATCCCGTAACAGGAACGTATACAAATTCCGATGAAGGATTTTGGGCTCGCCTCAAAAAAACGTATCAAAATGGTAAGCGGTTTCCGAAATGACATGGTACATAACCACTTAGATGAGTTTTTGGTACCGACATTGGTTTAATATGCCGATACCCACTCCTATGACAAACTGGGATCAGTTTTTGCAGCAAATTAGAGATATTTATCCTGTATAACTCATTTTTATTACATATATATGTTATAAATGTAGTTTTTTTTATTAATTTTATACTTTTTTTAACTGGAAGTATCTGATTTGTTGTTTCAAGGTCATTTGATTCTGGTGTCTATTCTTTACTTGGTAACATCATTTCATGTTTGTGTGGGGTCTTCAACAATATTTTATCATCTTTTTAGATATTATAAAGGAAATATTCTACATATGTATTGTTTAAAACAATTCATTCCTAATGGAATCTAAAATACAGAGTGTTGCTTTTCGCTTTATCTTGTCTCTGGCTGATACTGCTTACTTGCTTCACTAACAACCTTTGTGTCCTCTGGATTTGCATTAACCTGTCATCCGAAAAGCATCCTACAACCGGTGCACAGTTTCTACTAATACACACGACCCCAGCAATTGACTCTTCTGTGGATCATATTAATAATTTGTAGCAGAGGAGTTTAACGGTATCAACAGGTAACCATTAATTTCCAGAACCCGTTAACTGTATTTTTACAATGTACCGTTATTATATTATTTCATAAACGCATACTTTTATTGTTATATCTTGTACTGTCGCTGAGACCGCTATTAAATCCCCTACTAATCAATTGGTGAGCTCACCTAGACATTTTAAGCTTTGCAAACTGTTTACCTATATCGCTTTCAGTTTCGTTTTTGACAGCGTGCCTTATATATGCTTATGTATCCGTGTACATCCATATACTAATCATGCATTCATGTGTCCGTTCACTTGCTGCATCAGAAACTAATGAGGGAACCCAAAATTCGGAAATAAACTCAATAGTCGATCTGTGTCAGCTTCCATCTATTTTTAGTGAGCCTAAGATAGGTTCGCCACCATTGAATTCCTGTTTCCCACCCGAGGTATTAAGTCATGGAATGCAAAGTATGGGAGCTTTTCAGCTGCACTGCCCACTAAAAGGGACGTTACTGATTCAGTCGATAGTGCTCCTTCAGGGTTCAAATACGATTATATCAAAGCAGTTTTGGTCCGAAGTAGGAGTGTCTTTGAGAGGAAAAGGATCCAGCAATTTCTCGCTGCATGTGAGCTAGTTTCAGGGACATAGTCCCAGCTAGTCAGGCGCATGTGTAAACTGATTAATCTGCATAGGGTTCACGAAATAGTCCTGCGGTAGATGTGGTTGCAACGGCTTCCAGGAAATATCCAGCAGATTTTGACTACCTCCTATTAATCCATCTACCTAGATGAACTAAGTAAGCTCGCAAAAAACGTTCTAGACTTAAAGTCCGTCACTCGTGTTTACATTATATCAACACCCAATAGGTTACCTGTTCAGGCTATGTCTACTGTAGACACACCTGTATTAACGGCAATTTCGGCATCAGCAGAGAATTTAGAAAACCAACTGTGAGCCAGTGGCACAGTGGTTAGGACTCTCGCCGAACATGTACATGGTCCGGGGTTCAACCCCCAGCAGACGCACACCTGATATATATGGTCGGCATGCGAAATTTGGGTTACCGAAGTCACATGCTGAAAATTCCATACTTGTACAAAAAATACGGTGTGGAATCAAGCTGTAATAAAAAATGGTCACTATGGAAGATGAGTGGCAACCTAAACTTCGTTCCGTTTCCTCCTGACATTTAAGGTCAACCAGTGAACAGAGTATAACTGGGTGAGTGCTACGCCTCCACGTGATTAAGAACTGTTTCAGGAATGGAAGAACGGCCTGGGTAACTGAAAAATGTCATAAAATATGATTATGGACAATACGTAACACGTATTCCGGAAAATTGTTCAGATTGGTCAGACAGGGGAGTAAAGAAGAATGGCGGTAGGTCTATGCTCGAACACATTGTCAACTGTAAAAATCAAGTATCCCACAGGAAGCCTTCAAAGTGCTCCTCAAAGTCCTTCAATAGATAAACTGGCTTGCAAGAATAAAGGCCTTTCAAGTTTCAGGTTACTATTTGAATGTTATTATCTTTGGTGTAAATTACTCTCTACCTAGGCAGATCAGATACGTCGTATGTTTTTTAGTCGTCTATATTCCACGATACAGTGTCATGGGCGTGTCACCGTTCAGAGTTGAGGATATGGATGATAGAAGAAGGTCAGCAAATGAACTCTTCTACGACTTTTCAACCTAGGGCGTCAACCTAAGAAGGGTTGTAGGCGTACTGCCGTTAGCACTACAATGCTTCAAGGGTAGTAAATCGAAACGCAGTCCATCATACTTGGTGTGTTGTTTTGTACATATGTTCATGTTGTATATACTGAATTGGTATCACCTTTCATCTATCTGTTGGTTGATTATATTTGTGTTCGGACCATTCTCCTCTTGAGCGTCAACTTGAGAAGGAATGTAAGCGTACTGCTGTAAGTCCTACAGTTCTTCAAGGATAGTTCGTCAAAGCAGAATCCACAACATTTGATGTATTGATTGTACATATGCTTGAGTTAAGTAATTGAGTGGGTTCCAATTAATGTGATTGTTGGTTATTCTTGTTTGTGTCCGGACATTCTTCAACTCACAATCGTCAACCTGAGAAGGGTTGCAGGCTTACTGATGTAAGTCCTGCAATTCTTCAAAGGAATTCCATTGAGACGTGATCTGTGAGGTTGTGTAATGTTTGTATATAGGTGTGGTGTGTCAAAAAAAACTGGTGACTTTGGATTCGCTCTGTTTACTTGTTGTTATTGCATAATTTTGTTAAAATTTTGGTCGTGCTTTGTCAATGGAGTTGAAGATTGAACGATCAATTCATGGTTGTTTGCTCAAAATCAACTTCCCCAATTTTCGCGGAGGCATCAATACGACAGTCATCGTCTCATCGGTCGCTGTTCAGAAAGAAGAGTGAAACATCGTCAGAAGTAATACAATGATTTATTATTGTAATATTTGTTTTCAGACCTTAGTTCACTTATTCTTTTTATATGTTGGTGTAACAATAAACAAATATCAAGCGGCAGATCGGTGTTTTGGTTTTTGCGTCCGTTATAACTAAGCGTTTCTGAAATCTTCGAAGAACAGCGTGGGCCCGAGCGTAGCGAGAGCTGGGCATTAACGGTTTATGAGACGTGATTGACAGTTTCTGACGATGGAAACAGATCTGGCGGATTCAAACAGTTGGTGAAAGTTTGGATAGTCGCCGTTCATCTTTCCTGGTGCCGGTCAAGTCCTCTTTGAACAAGCAATATCTGGAACGTTTTTGGAATTGGGTCAAGTTCAACAATGCCTGGGTCAAAGAAGGGACAGAGTGTCTTGGATGCAAACAGGAAAGTAAGTCATGGTGACTTGTCTGTTAATTGTAACGATGTGTCTGATGTTAAGCATGACATGGTTGATGTTACTGTTTCGCCGTTCAGGGATAATAGGAACATCAAACTCCCTAAATTTGAACCACGGTGTTTTGATGGAAACCCGGTCGATTATTTACAATTTGTAAAGGAGTTTGAGATCATGTTGAGTGGTTTTTTATTAAATGATGAATTGAAGTTAATGTATTTGATGAGATATTGCACTGGAGATGCTGCAAGAGCTATACAGTGCTGTAAGTTTATGAAGCCAAAAGAGGGCTACTACGAGGCTATGAGCATATTACGTCAAAGGTTTGGAAGACCTTCGATGATTGCAGGGAAATTATTCGAGGCTGTTAAGGGTAATGGTGGTCAATTACAGGATGACTCCCAGGCACTCACTGAGTTTTTAGATAATTTGCTAATTTACAAGAATGGAATGATTTCGATGAATCGCATGAGTGACCTCAACTCGAGTTTTATACTAGAAGTAATAGCAAGACGCCTACCTACTCGACTGCAAAGGAAGTGGGTGAAGATAAGCTCCCGTATGGAGGATGAGGGTATCGAGCCAAAGTTTGATGATATCCTGAAACTGGTAAATACTAGTGTCAATCAATCTATGAGCAAGTTCGCCAGTATATTGAATCTCACCCCTAGAATAGAGCAGTCTGAGAGCAAAATGCAATCATTGATGACGAGTAGGCCTCAGAGAGGTGGATATCGAGAAGACTCCATGATGTCTAGTAATGCATATAGACCTAGTGAGTGTAACAGGTTTCGTAGTACATCCTCAACAGATAAGTTACAAGATGCAAGACAAACACGGTTTTGTTTTACACGTGTGCAAGAGGTGCATACAGAAGTGAACTGTGAACCAGTGAGCAAGTTCAGTGATAAGCTAAATGTAAACTCCAGGTCTGACTCCGAATTGTGTGACGATAACGGTGTTGTGAAGAAGTCTGTAGTTGCAACTGGTAAGCCGTTGTTGAATAGAGTGTCACAGAATAGAGTTACTGCTTCAGAGTGCAGTTCTGACTCCACAAGTTTACAAAGTATAACTAGTCAGAGTGAAGTTGTAAAACCTTTAATGATTTGCGAGGAGGAACCAAAATTGTCTACTTCTGTTATTAAAGAGTTTGAAAATGATGAAGTTGACGGTAAAGTGAATATTCGTGATAATGATCATGATAGTGCACATTTGTCTTTGGTTGATCATTATGAGATGAGGGATATGCCTACTACTGCTAAGTTAAATAAAGGTTCTGTACAACTACAACGTGAAGTAGAATTGAACGCAGATGCAGTTCCAGAAGGTGTGCATACTTGTGAGACAGTCAGTGTAATTGATCAGCGTGTAGCCCACCTATCATCAGATGATAGTGCTAAACCCGAACTAGTAGTGAAAGACAGCAGTGGTGGTAATCTTGCAGTTGGACAACTATCTGAAAGCCGAACAAGAACAGCTTCTGATCCACCGCTAAGTTCATCACCTTGTGTCACTCAGTCATCGTTGGTGTTGTCATCCACAATGAAACAGATACCCATCAACTCAAGTATCTTGTGCAATGACTATGATAGTATTGGTGCATTTGAAAGTGCGAAAGATATTGCTCAGTTTAGTGAGGATAAGCCAAGTGTAAACGAGAGAGTAATTGTTAAATTGACTTGCATGAATAAAGGCATTTCTAGTTTCAAGTTACTATTTGAATGCTATTATCTTTGGTGTAAATTACTCTGTTTCTACGCTTGGTTGACCAGATACGTCGCGTGTTTGTTAGTCATCTATATTCTACGATACAATGACATGAGCGTGTTGCCGTTCAGATTTGAGGATATAGCTGATAGAAGGAAGTCAGCAAATGAACTCTGCGACGATTTTCCAACCTAGAGCGTCAACCTGAGAAGGGTTGTAGGCGTACTGCTGTAAGTCCTACAATTCTTCAAAGGGTAGCGCATCAATGAGCAGTCCAATGTGCTTGGTGTGTGATTTTGTACATATGTTCATATTGTATATACTGAATTGATATCATCTGTCATCTAGCTGTTGGTAATTCTGTTTGTGTCCGGACGACTTCCACTTGGATCATCAACCTGAGAAGGAATGTAGGCGTACTGCTGTAAGTCCTACAGTTCTTCAAGGGTAGTTTGTCGTGCCAGAATCCACAACATTTGATGTGTTGATTGTACATATGTTTGTGTTAAATAATTGTGTGAGTTCCAATTATTGTAATTGTTGGTTAATCTTGTTTGTGTCCGGACATTCCACAACTTACAATCGTCAACCTGAGAAGGGTTGTAGGCGTACTGGTGTAAGTCCTGCAATTCTTCAAAGGAATTCCATCAAGACATGATCGGCGAGGTTGTTTGTACTATTTGTATATACGTGTGGTGTGTCATAGCAATTGGTGTATTTTGGATTCATTGTGTTTACTCGTTTTCGTGTCTTGTTGTTATTGCGTAATTTTGTTAAAATTTTCGTCGTGATTATTTCTGAAGTTGTTTCGAGTCTTCTACATCCATGAATGAATTGATTGATGTTAAGGACAGCAGATGGGTCGTATACGCCGGGGAGGCTAGGCTATTGCTGAGAATGAAATGCACACGGAGATAATTGTTAGCTGCGGTCCGACACGCCGGGGAGAAAGAGTGTAAACGACTGAGGCTCGCATGCGTCACCGCTACTAGAACTGAGGCAGAATGAGTGACAAGCGATTTCAGTGGTAATTGGTAATGAGTAGATAAGAGGATGTGCGTAGAGTATCGTGAGTTGCTGCCATGGTCACTTTGCATTCTGCAAGAGTCATTCTAGCAAGTGGCGATTGTGTTGCAAGATGTCAAGAGGATATCTCTGTCTGGAGGCGCAGGTCGTCATCGATGTGTGAGATTGTGCTGTGGGTATGCTTGTGGTGTGTTGGCTTTTCTGTTTGTTTTCCATTTCAGCTCTGTCCGTGTGACCCAGGTTCTCGCAATGGCATCCAAGTCAACGTGTATTGGTCGTGAAGGAAAAAAGGGTTGGATCCCTTTTTTGCCGGGGAGTGTCAATGGAGTTGAAGATTGAACGATCAATTCTTGGTTGTTTGCTCAAAATCAACTTCCCCAATTTTCGCGGAGGCATCAATACGACAGTCATCGTCTCATCGGTCGCTGTTCAGAAAGAAGAGTGAAACATCGTCAGAAGTAATACAATGATTTATTATTGTAATATTTGTTTTCAGACCTTAGTTCACTTATTCTTTTTATATGTTGGTGTAACAATAAACAAATATCAAGCGGCAGATCGGTGTTTTGGTTTTTGCGTCCGTTATAACTAAGCGTTTCTGAAATCTTCGAAGAACAGCGTGGGCCCGAGCGTAGCGAGAGCTGGGCATTAACGGTTTATGAGACGTGATTGACATGCTTACTTCTGAAACTAATTCGTGTCTTCTGCATCCGTGAATGAATTGGTTGATGTTAAAGACAACAGATGGATCGTATACGCCGGAAAGGCTATAGCTGAAAATGACATGCACACGGAGATAATGATAAGCTGTGGAATCAATGATTGAGGATGAATGTTTCCACTTAAGCTGTGGTCCCACACGCCGGGGAGCGAAAGTGTAGACGACTGAGGCTTGCATACGTCACCGTCACTAGAAGTGAGGCAGAATGAGTGGCAAGCGATCATAGTGGTAATTGGTAGTGAAAAGATAAGAGGATGTGCGAAGAGTCTGATGAGGTGCTGCTATGGCCACGTTGATTTCTGCAAGAATCATTCTATCAACTGGCGATTGTGTTGCAAGATGTCAAGAGGTCGCCTCTAACTGGAAGGCGTAGGTCGTCATCGATGTGTGAGATTGTGTTGTGGATAGGCCTGTAGTGTGTTGGCTTTGTTGTTTGTATCCCATTTCAGCTTTCTCCGTGCGACCCAGGTTCCAGCAACGGCATCCAATCAACGCGTATTGGTCGTGGTGGAAAAAAGGACGGATCCGGTTTTTGACGGGGAGTGTCAATGCAGTTGAAGATTGAACGATCAATTCGTGATTGTTTGCTCAACCCAACTCCTCCATATTTTTCGCGGGAGTCATCAATCCAGCAGTCATCGTATCATCGTTCGCTGTTCGATGGAAGATAGAAAACTATCAGAAGTGTTATCGTGATTTATTGTTATGACATTTGTTCTTAGATCTTGTTAATGATAATCCTATTGTTGGTTACATATTGGTGTAAGAATAAAGGATTCTCGAGTCGCCAATCTGTGTTGTAGTTTTTCGCTTTGGTTTCTGAATGTCTTTCAAGGACAGAGTGAGGTCCAGTGTAGTAAGACCTGATCGTTAACACCATATTTATATTATTGTTTATTAATATTGTCCCCATTTATTTGCAAGAGTAACATAGTGCCTGAATCTCACGTCTCCAATGAGTCCAGTTCTCCGTCGAGGTTTTCACCTGGCTCCACGTCTCACCATATAATTTATTCTCCTCTTCTTATGTCCTCATCCATGCCACCCTCGAAATGACGACCAACTCTCCACTTTCTTCTCAGTTCCACTAGAGCGGTGGCCATGCGTGTGATGTCAATTGATGGTTTGTTTTCTCAGAGTATGGCCAATCCAGTCCACCTCCATTTCTCTCTGCAGATTTGTTGCATAATTGATTCCTCGTTGGTTCGCTCATTGCCGGAGATCCCTGTTGCTGATGTTTTCTGGCCGGCCATCTAATCTTCATTAGTATTGAGCGGAGGCAACAGATGATGAAGGTCTGTGGTTTGCTTGAAGTGCTCTTCTCGACGTTCCAATTCTGTGATCTAAAGTGAATAACAGGTGTAAAACCTATCCTTCTCTGAAATCGGAGGGACAGGATGACGCTGAATCTCTGTTCAATGTTTGAAGCCAATAAGTCCGTTCAAATTACAAAAGACTTAAAACATATGGCACAGAAGCGTTGTAAGCGCGTGAGAGCAAATAGAATGGGAGTGGAATGTCCCAGATTGTAGAAAGTCAGGATACAGATAATCTCCATTCATTCTCAGGTATGTCGAGGCGCAGCCTGCTGAACGATAAAGTTCAGAAGAGGGAAAGATGAGGTGTCAAGCAACTTATCCTTAAGTTCCTATTTTTACGAAGACGCACCGCACCGATAAATATTATGTACTTTCTTCGACTTTAACTCCAAAACACCATTATTGTATGAAGGAAGTTATATTGTTTCGCAATTAAAGCGGAGAACAGTAAAAGTCTATAAGCAAATGTTTTATTCAAAATTATGGAGTACTTTTGTTCGTTTTTGGTCATCTCCATCGAACTTGTACACGATCGAACCATTCGCGTCTTTGAGTTGCCCACCAGTAGTTACCAGTTCCAAAAACAAACGTCCAATATTCACCTCCATTCACATGTTGGTTCAGACGATTATCTAGTGCGAAGAACCCTCAAGGTCAAACTTGAAGCTTTTTAAGCGACAGATACACCACAATTCATTTCTATCGCCCAAAAATTGAAGGCAGAAACTAACAGTGGCATATACGCTTCAGCCATTAGATTGAAAACAGGGACATTACGTGGCGTCAACCGGGAACCCTGGGTGTTTGAAAGTGACACCATAAGAAACGTATATAGCCGCCCCACGAGAAATTAGTGGGCAAGGTGGTGAGCGACTGTCTACAAACCTGTGGAGCCTCGTAGAGAAGAAGGGCATCGCGAAACAGCAGACAAGCCAGATAAACAACTAAAGAAGGAACTGAGTTCAGTATGATATGCAGTGGACAAAGGAGTATGGAAGGGTGCAAGGAAAGACAGAAACTGATTCTGTGACGCGCTGACAACTGAGTCGGAAAGCATCCCCGGTATAGGAGACCCTGAGACAGTATGTCAAGTAAATCGGTTGCCGTCTGGTAAAAGATCGGAATAGATAATCATGGTTAGTAAAGTTGATGAAGGAAATTCAACCTATGAATAACTGGAACGCCGGAAACGCTGAAATCAACCATTTTGAACGAAGTGTAGAGTGCTTGTGTGGTGAATGTTACTTATAATCACATATAAGTATTATGCCAGTAAACGAATTCAACTGGACACCGAAGAAGGCAGCTGAAAAATAGAACTGTAAAAAGAACGTTAGAAACACCATACAGAATCCATCAAGTTATCGAATTCGGTGACATTCGACCAGTTTGCAGATGATGTGCAAATAAAGCATTGGAGATATGGTATGGCAAATTTGTGTATCTACAATGAGTTTATCCCAACAAACATTCATTCGAGCCTCAATGGTTCTTTCTCCCTTACAGTAGTAATGCTGTAAATAAGCTAAACTATAACAACTCTACCGAATCAAGTTTTCCCTGGTGTTCGATAAATCAGTACTCTACCTATCTTGTAAGTATTGATGACAAGAAGTAATTAAAAAACTCCGATAAATAGTAGTGTACTTCCTCGAGTGGTATATTTGGGTATATTAAGAACGGTGTAATTACTTACCTAGTCTGAAAGGCTGTACAACCAACTCAGAGAATGTAACCATCCATTACATAAGCAGAGGGTGCTAAAGGTGGCGTTGGCCTCAGTCTTTATGTATACACTTCAAAAAGTCTTGGACATTAGAATGTTCACTGCAGGTTATCTCCATCTCACTTGAGGAGGTTGCAGGCATATGACCAGACTTCAATTTCACAGAGAAACTGTAGTGCGGACTCTGAAGGTATTTGGGAATGTACAAATTGGAAATTATAAATAACTGTAACTGCAGAACGACACTTTTGTCTTTGTGAGGGACCGAATACATCCAATTTTCGCGATTGTATCACTGCTCTGCAGTGAGGACAACAAAGAATGTTAGCCCGGAAATAAATCATCCTACACCCACAGAGTTATCAGAAGCACACCAACTGCAAAGTACTTGCATAAGAAGCCACAAGAATAAAAATTTTTCTGGGTTTACTTTTATTAACAAAAATTATCTTTCCATTAGTTGTTCCGTTTGCGAAGCAAACGGTTATGTGATAAAAAGTGAATAACAAAAAGAAAATTAACCAATGAAATTCTTCCGTAATTGGTTATCTTGACTTAAGAAATAAAACAGTCAAATTTGGACTAAAACTGACTTGGTTTATAAAATCCAGTTTACATGTCGACCAATGCGTTTAGAAGACACTTTACCGTTGTTGTTGTTGGAGACATTACTAGAAGTTTTTTGAGCTTTCTTAGTACGTGAGTGTGTTCTATTGTTTGACCTACGGGAGCCTGCTAGTACTGATGACTATGAAGGGGCCACATAGGGAACTTTTAAGGGATCGCGAACCAAGTCACGGCACACAAAAATGTGCGCGCAGCCCTGAAGTCGAGAATCTAGCTTCAATTTTTTTATTTGTATGCGGGTTGAAGTCGGCTGGAGTTGACGCATAAAACCGGCCAGATTCTGAGCGTGACTGCGAACAGCAGAAAAGCTCAGTTCACTGTCTTTCGAAGAAGTGAGCTCGACAGTTAAACAGGGTGTGGTTCTGTATAACAGCTCTGCACGCAACTATTATTCACATCCGTTGCTTGTACAAACATTGACCAAATAATACTCCTAACCATCTCTCCAACCTACCTAAGATTAGAACAAACTTATCCTTCAGCGAATCCAATAATACAACCCACTATCCACTAAAATTAGCCGATAATAGCCGGATAGAAATAAGTAAACATGTTGTTGACACCGCCTGTAATACAAGGTCGTCATGCCACGCGGGACCAGTGGATGCCGAACCATACCAGGACGTATTACCTATTGTTTTTTGTTCAGCATTTTGCATTGCTGTGTACATGAATTACAAACATTCTCAGATCTTAATCCGGTGATCTTCAGTGTCATATCATTTGCACAGACACTGTACACTTAGTTTCAATTTTTTCGTGTTTTGCTCATCGATAATGATGACAAATGTGTTCTTCAAAGTGCATTTAGCAGTATGGATGTAGTTTACGAATGAATATCTTTGCCGAAGAGTGACACCGTTATCCTAATTGTCACAATAAGTTTGTGTAGTGATACTTTAAGTATTAAAACTGCGCTGTGTTAACTCTATTTATGACCGTACACTGTTCAGAGTCGAAACCCTTGTACTTAATATTCGATGGCTACACTTTCCTAAGTATGCAGATGTATTTTTTCTACGATTTAGAAAATCAGGCGTTACGTCTGACAAAGCAACTTCAAACACTAATGTTGCACTCTGTATACCATTTTTATGCTTGTTCATTAGACCGCCCATGATTCATTAAACTAATGCACATTTTTTGTTGACTGAGAGTCATTTTGTCTCCAACCGTTTTTCCCTTGGTATTTAACTGCCAGATAACCTCGTATTTGGAGATTTCTTCCATGTTCGTCTGAAACACTTTGTCAAACAGGACAACAATTTTGAATTTCTTTTACAGTTCGTTGTCAACGTATATCTGTTTCAGACAATTTGGAGGAAGACTCGGAGTCCGTAGCTTCAGAGGGTGGCTATAAAATAAAGTTGATCATATTCAGTTTGTCTCAACACTAAGTTCTTCATTTCGGCCTGGCCAAGCACACGATGATTTTCTGATTACCCTTTTGAATTCAGATCCCGAATAGCCAGTGAATTAGCTATGTACACGTGGTTTACGCGTCGCTTTTGGTAATTGTAGCTAACGGTGATGTTTTAGCCACGGCTTTTGTTGTTATTGGCACTGCTTTTCCTGTTGTGGTTCGACGTTGTTTTGATTGCTTCATTTCTTATTTTCCTGATTCTATAGGGACCGACTTGAAGAGCCGCTGCTCAGTGACTTATACCTCTGTGTAACAACTCCCTCCCCAGTCGTGAGGCTAGCGACCCCACCCTGTAAAAAACACTGCTACAGAAATTTCAGTACGATGAGTCGCCCTGAGGCGAAAGAGAAAGTTTATGTGGGTACATGAAGGTACAAGAAGGAATCTGAATTAACTCTTTCTCTAACTTAGGAATATTGGTTCCATCAATTAGACGATCACGTAGTTGAGTATACAGCTGATCTCCAAAGTTACACTTTGAAGCTTGTATTTGGAGTTGAAGAATAAAGTCTCTAATCTTCTGGTTGGGAGCACGAACCAGTTTGTTGAATTGAGCTCTCTCTCTCTGGTCTCAAATGTAGTTACATGAAAGTGATGTATCAGAAGTTCACGAATCTTGACATATGACAGAGAAATTCGTTTATCTGGAAACGCCAGATTCTTCACTAGGCTATATGCATCTAGCCCAATAGCAGTGATGAAATGTGCTGTAATTTTGTCATCCCGAACGTTCTTTGAAATGCACCATGCATCGAAGCATTCAAGATAATCAGCAATTTCCCGCGGTGAACCATTTATAGGAAATTTTCCAAGGTTATTTAGTTCCATAGCGACGCCAAAATGTTGCAATTATTTGTAATCGTAGTATTAGTATTTCGAAATGACCGAATTACAAGAATCCAACCTAAACACAGAGAGGGCAGAATTCAGGAATTTGCATTTCGCGGAGTTATATTCAATTTATATAAGAAATATATTAACAGTCAACAGTAGGTATTTAAACAGTACAGAGATAGAAATTCTCAATCACCACACACCTATTACAAACCGTTTGACATTTTGTGACTTTCAAACACTAACTCATGTCTGTAATTGTATATATTGTTAGATTTATATGTTCAAGTTGGCCCAAGTCAGTGAGTTTATGGTTTTGGTATCATTTTAGTTAACTGTGCTTAACTGTATTACATGTCGTTGTCGCTTTTTGCCCTTTTTGCTGTGAATTATTTTCCCTTTGCTGGTGTTGTTTTGATTGTTTTATCCCTTGTTTTCCAATTTTAATAATCTTGTAGATAACATACACTGATGGTTTTATTCCTCGTATTCCTTGTTTTCTGATTTTAAGGGGAGCGACCCGCTTCTCTCTGAACTTTATCTCAATGTAACAATTCCCTTCTCAGGCGTGAGGCCAGCAACCCCACTCTGTAAACAAAGTTGCTACAGAAACTTCAGCACGATGAATCTCTTTGCGCCAAAAGAAAAAGTCTGTGTGGGGAGATGGAACATCCGCACCATGTACGAGATTGAAAAAGCCGCCCAGATCGCAAACGAGATGAAAAGATACGAAATCCAAGTACTGGGAATATGTGAAAGCAGATGGAACGGGAATGGACTCACCAAATTGTCAACGGGTGAGTCAGTGATCCACCCCGGACACCCAGAAGATAACCACACGCACACCGAGGGCGTGGCTATCATGATGTCACCGACGGCAACGAAGGCCTTGATGCCATGGGAGGCGATCTCGTCCAGGATAATGACCGCCAGATTCAACTCCAAAGGAAGGACAGTGTCAATTATACAATGTTATGCACCCACAAACAACGCAGACCTCGAAAAGAAAGAAGAATTCTACAGACAACTACAGGCAACAATGGACAATACTCCGGGTGGTGACATTATAATACTAATGAGAGACATAAACGCCGAACCGGGACCAGACAACACATGAGGGGAACTCATCATGGGTAGAGAAGCTCTCGGAGAAATGAATGAAAACGAAGAACTCTTCGCCGACTTCCGCGCCTTCAACGAACTAGTGATTGGTGGCAGTGTATACAAACACAAAGATATACACAAGGCTACATGGGTGTCACCAGATGGGCGAACCAAAAACCAAATTGACTTCATCTCAATCTGCTCAAGGAAGTGGAGGCGCAGCCTACTGAATACAAAAGTAAAAAGAGGAGCAGATGTTGGCTCAGGCTACTATCTCGTACAAGGGACAATCCAAATAAAATTAAAATCTTTCAGGGAAACAGGAGCTGCAGACAGACCACAAGCCAAGTTCAACACTCGAAAACTGAAGAAGCAAGATACAAAGGACTTCTTAGTTGCAAACATTAGAGACAAAGCCGAGACGCAAATCAACACCAGCGAAGAGGTTGGCGTCGAAAAGCACTGGGACAACTTGAAAATGGTGTGGAGTCAGACCTGCATGGAAATTCTAGGCAGAAAAAAGAGATAAGACAAACAGTGGCTCACTGTGGACATTTGGAAACTAATAGAAGAGAGAAGGATGGTGAAACAAGAGATCATCTAGTGCACCGACGAGCAGCAAAAACAGTATTTGAATGCAAATCACAATAAGCTGAACAAAAGTATAAAAAAGAGTGACAGGGGAGACAAAAGAAAATATTATGAAGCCATGGCAAGTGAAGCAGAACAAGCTGCAGGCAAAGGAGACCTCACCATACGCTACCAAACACATAGGAACCTGTCGGACAAAAGTTCGACACAGATTAAGCCAGTGAAGGATGATAATGGAAAGTCAATCACCGAAGAGGTGGAGCAAAGAAAACACTGGGCTGAACACTTCACAAGACTTCTAAATCGTCCGCCACCTGCAACACGCCCAACAACACCAACAATGGAAGCAGATCTACCAGTGAACATCGACCCCCCGACGAAATCGGAAGTCCTGAATGCAATCAAGATGCTAAAACCTGAAAAACCACCAGGACCAGATGGAATCCCAGCAGAAGCACTGAAAATGGACCCAGAAACAACAGCGGATTTGATGACGCCATTACTGGAGAAGGTGAGGAAAGAGGGCAAGGTACCTGAGGATTGGAAGAAAGCATACTTATTCAAACTACCAAAGAAAGGAGACTTAAGTCAATGCAAAAACTGGCGCGAAATTATGCTCCTGTCCATCCCAAGCAAAATACTAAGTCACATCATCCTGGAGAGAATCAAACACGCCAACTTGGATGAAAATCTTCGACCGGAACAGGCTGAATTCATGAGGAATAAGTCATGTATTGATCAAATCGCCACTCTACGGATCATCATTGAACAAAGCTTGAAATGGCAGTCACCTCTCTATCTCAACTTCGTCGACTTCGAAAAGGCCTTCGATGGCTCAGCGTCGATCGAGAAGTGATTCGGAAACTACTTCGCTACCACCAAGGGGTGCCATCGACAATTATACACCTCATCCAACAGTTGTACGACAATGCTGCATGCCAAGTAATCCACAACGGGAAACTCACGGAATCCTTCGAAGTGAGGACAGGAGTAAGGCATGGCTCTCTACTGTCGCTAGTGATCTTCCTGATTGCATTAGATTGGATAATGCGACAGACAACGGGCAATTAGGAAACATGCATAAAATGGACTCACAAAAAACTTGGAGGATCTTGACTTCCCCGATGACATGTATATGTCTGATTTCTCACAAACTGGAAGATATGCAAGTGAAAAGCAACAAGTTGGCAGAAGAAGCATTCAGAGAAGATAGGACTTCAACTGAACATAGATAAAACAGAGGTGATGAAGATTCCTGGACAACATTTTTTTTTATTTTTTTTATTTACAGCTTGATTCCACATCGTATTTTTGGTACAAGTATGGAATTTTCAGCATGGATATCGGTAGCCCAAATTTCGCAGGCCGACCATAGATATCAGGTGTGCGCCGGCGTATGCTCGAACCCCGGACCATGTGCATGGTCGGCGAGAGTCCTAACCACTGTGCCACCGACGCACACAACAGTAACAACAAGAACAGACAACAAACAGCCAGCATAAATGGGAGGAACCTGAAAGAAACAACCTCCTTTACCTACCGACATGGGAAGCATCATTTCAACTACAGGCGGACGGAACTGACGAGGATATCAAAGCAAGAATCGGAAAAGCATGACAAGCTTTCATTACTCTTAAGTCTGTGTGAAGATGAACAGTACTCAGAATGAAATATAAGATCCGGATTTTCAACTCCAATGTGAAGTCAGTCAGTGCTACCATACGGATCAAAGACTTGGCCAGCGCGTCATAAAGAGCATCTCAAACAAACTACAGACCTTCATTAACAGTTGTCTTCGCTCAATACTCAAGATCAGATGGCCAGCCAGAAAAGATCAGCAACAGGGATCTCTGGCATTGAGCAAACCAATGAAAAACGAATTGTGCAACGAATATGCAATAAAAAATGGAGATGGATTGGTCACACTCTGAGGAAATCATCAAGTGACATCACTAGACAAGCCATCGCTCAAGTGGAACCCGAAAGGGAAGCGGCGAGTTGGTCGTCAGTGCAAGGGTGACATGGAGGAGTTGATGCGAAGAGGAGATGAAAGCATGTGGGCAGACTCGGAGCGGGGTGAAACTGTTGGCAGAAAGCCGAAAGTAACTGAGACGCACAGCTGAATCCCTATGTTCCTCTAGGAATTAAAGGATATAATTTTAATAAAATAATAATAATGTGAAAGCAGACGGAATGGGAGCGGACTTACCAAATTTTCAATGGACGTGTTTGTAGTCCTTACCGGTCACCCAGAAGACAACCGCGGGCTCACCGAGGGTGTGGCTACCATCATGTCACCAACGACAACGAAGGCCCTCATGCAACGGGTGGCAATCTTACCCAGGATAGTGACCTCCAGATTCAACACCAAGGGAAGGAGAGCGACAATTGTACAACACTGTGCACCCATAAATAACTCAGACCAAGAAAAGAAAGAAGAGTTCTACGGGCAATAATGGACAATACTCCAGTCGGTGACATTAAAATAATAATAGGGGGCATAAACGCCACACTGGGACCAGACAACCCAGGGAGGGAACTCATCATAAGTCGAGAAGCACTTAAAGAGGGGAATGAAAACGGAGAACTGTGAGCGGACTTCTGCGCCCTCAGAGAACTAGTGTTTGGTGACAGCGTATACAAGCACAAAAATATCCACAATGCTATACGGATGTGATAAGGACGGCAAACCAAAAACCAAGTTGACTACATCTCAATGCTGCTGAAGGAAGTTGGGACGTAGCTTACTGGAAACAAAAGTAAGAAGAGGAGCAGACGTTGGCTCAGACCACTATTTCGCACAAGGAACAATCCAAATCTAATAAAACTTTCAAAGAGACAGGAGCTGCAGATAAACCACAAGTCAAGTTCAATACACAAAAGCTGGAGGGTCAGGATATAAAGGATATCTTCACTGCAATCATAAGGAAAAATAGGAGACACAAATCAACACTATCGAAGAGACCAGTGTTGAAAGGCACCACAACGACTTGAAATCAGTGTGGAGTCAAACATTAATGGAAGATCCAGGTAGAAAGAAGATATAGGATAAACGGTGGCCCCCTACAGACACATGAAGACTGATAGAATAGAGAAGGATGGTGAAACTAAAGATTGAATGCAAGCTACAATATACTGAACAAAACAGTAGAGAAAATTGCCAGGGAAGACAACAGACAATATTACGAAGCCATGGCAAGTGAAGCGGAACAAGCTGCAGGCAAAGGAGACGTCGCAACACTCTACCAAACAACTAGGTTCTTATACGGGAAGAGATCAACACAAATTGATCAATTTAACGATGACAATGGAAAGTCACTCACCAAAGAGGTGGAGCAAAGGAAAGCCTGAGCTGCCCACTTAGAAAGACTTCTAAATCGACCGCCACCTACAACGCGCCCAATAATACCAATGATAATAATAATTTGCTTAATTCTAAAACAGTACTTCTGATACATAATGGAAATCTCGGCATTTCACTACAGTATTGTATCCAGTTAGTACATTAACAATAAATAAAATTCTACATAGATTAAAGGTAATCTCGGTTAGTTTTGACGACAACATATTAGCATGTCGATAGCAAAGCCAAAATCGAAGAATGTTTGAAGGTGTAACAAAAGTAGATACTAGCATATTTGCTGGCGTAAGCTGTAACAAAATGATCGAGATATACAGAGTGCGAAAGAACGAAGAAGAATGTTACGAAGAGACTTTATATGAAAGAGGGAAACAAAGCAGCACATTACAAAACAAGAGGGAGAGATATGGAAAAGAAAGAAAGAAAACGTTGTACCCATAAATGATATTAGTTGGAAAGACGAGATCCAGTTGTTCTACTGACTATTTAATAAGTCATAGGTATCACGCCTAATTCTTTCTTTATCGCACAGAACACGAGCCAAGTAGGGTATGGTCGAGTTTTTGTACTTACTTGTGCGAGCATATAGTTTTCTATATAGGCTTCTGCTTTCGCCTGAAGGGATACAAGGGGAGAGTTGTGAATGAAGGGGATATTGTGAGTTAGATAAAACGGATTTAGCCCATTTTTCATATGGGTCCAAGCGCCTGACGACCAGAATATAAACAAACTGGTTAAGTGGGACGTTGCTTACCCTGCTGACAACCTTTAACATCCTGCGTAATAAGGTATAGTCTTTCTTCAGTAGCCCAGGAAAAACTAAGGGGGAATAATAGAGAATAATAGGCAGGATGCAAGAGTTAACGAATTGTAGTTGTAAGAGTTGGGTTAATCCAGAATGTTTTAACTTCTTGATGTAGAAGGTAAGACAGAATATTTCCTTAGAAATCATCAAGATATGAGACGACCAGGAAAGATCAGCAGATAGAATGACGCCTAGGTATTTAATTTCTGACTTGGTTTCTATTTCATTTCCATCTATGTTGCACACCTCGTGAGTTCTAACCAGTTTGTTTAGATCAAGTTTGTGCCTAAAGGTGAAATTAGCTGTCTGGCATTTGGAGGGGGGGTATAGGGTGAGACCATTTTGCTTGGACCATTGGCTGACTTCTGATAAAAAAGCCGTTTAGTTTGGAGCAGTCACTTTGACATTTGACAGGCAAAGATACAGTTAGGTCATCAGCATATTTGACAAAATTAATGTCATATGAAGATGATAGGTCATGTAGAAAGAAAGAAAAGAGAAGTGGGGAAAGTACAGCACCTTGGGGGACACCAGTTTCAGTGAGCACAGCAGAGGAGGATTTGCCTTTGTATACGGTATACTGCATTCTGTCTGAAAAGTAGGAATGCAACCAGTTAGTGACCCAGGACTCAGTTTGTGTAATCGAGAGCTTATTTAGCAAGAGACATCTAGGTACAGAGTCGAAAGCAGAAGTGAAGTCGAGATACGTGCAGTGGACGTATTTGGCACCTTTATCTAATGATGAGACGATACTGTTGTGTAAGACGGCTGCAGCGTCTAAAGTACTCCTACCCTGTCTGTAGGCAAATTGTTCGGGGTCTTCAAAGTTTTTAAGGGAGGGTTTGAGTTTAAGAAGTACTAGTTTTTCCATAAGTGTTAGAAACGGGAAAGTGATGGCAATGGGTCTGAACTCTACGTTCTTGCTATTTCCAGGATTAGGGACAGGGACTATTTTAATGTCTTTCCATGTAACAGGTACAACGTTTTTGGAAAAAGAAGCATTTAGGAAGTAAGGCATCTGCAAATTGTTTTAGAACATGGGCAGGTACACCATCAGGTCAGGACAAACAGTGGATATAACCCTCCAGCGTAGGCAGAAGTCCCGAAAGATATAAAAATGCTAAACACCGGAACAGTAGCAGGATCAGTCGGAAGTCCTGCTGAAGTACTGAAAATTGACCCAGAGACACCAGCGGACTTGATGACACCACTACTAGAGGTGTGGAAAGAGGGCAAGGTACCTGCGGATTGGATGAAAGACTGCTTATTCAAACTGCCGAAGAAAAGAGACTGAAATCAATGAAAGAAATGGCGCCGTACTGTGCTCCTGTCTATCCCAAACAAAATGCTAGGCCGCATCATCCTGGACAGAATAAAACACGCCGACCTGAATGAAAAACTTCGACTGGAGCATGCTTGATTCAGGAGAACCGAAACGTGCATCAATCGAATCATCATTGAACGGAGTTTGGAGTGGTAGTCAGTCTCTCCCTCAACTTTTTTGACTTTGGAAAGGCCTTTGATAATGCAGCGTCAATCGAGAAGTGATTTGAAAATTTCTTCGCTTCTACCAAGGATTTCAACCGACAATTCTACATCTCATCCAACAGTTGTACAATAATGCTATAGGCCAAGTAATCACAATACAAAACTCATGGAATCCTTCGAAGTGAAGATGGGAGTAAGACAGGTTGGCTGTCTACTATCTCCAATGATTTTCCTGATTGCGGTAGACTGGATCATGCCACAGACAGACAGTGGGCAGCGAGAAAACAGGCATGAAAAGTGCACCCACACAAAAACTTGGAAGATCAGGACCTCGCCGATGATATGCGTTAGATTTCCCACGAACTGTAAGATATGCAAGTGGAAAGCAACAAATTGGCAGAAGAAGCATCCAGAGAAGACAGGACTACTTCAGCTGAACATTGAGAAAACAGAGGTGATGAAGATTCCCGGACAATATCTACAGCAACAACAACAGGAAACAGTCCGCATAAATGGGAGAAATCTGAAGGAAGCAACCTTCATTACTTACCCATCTACCTGGGAAGCATCGTTTCAGCTCCAGATGAGTGGAACTGATGAGGATATCAAAGCAAGGATCGGGAAAGCAAGGTAAGCTTTCATTACTCTCAAGTCGGTGTGAAGATCAACAGCACTCAGTATGATAAAATGAGCATAAGATCCGGATTTTCAACTCCAGAGTGGAGTTAGTGCTATTCTCTATACGGATCAGAGACTTGGCACGGCGTCACGAAGAGCACTTCGAACAAACCACAGGCCTTCATCAACAGCTATTCAAGATGAGATACCCGGCCAGAGAGGATCTGCAACAGGGATCTCTGGCAATGAGCAAACCAACAAGAAAAAAATTGTGCAATAAATATGCAGGAAGAAATGGAGATGGATTAGATTGACCATACTCTGGAGCCAGGTAAAAACATTGACGGAGAACCGGACTCAATGGAGACGTGGGGCTGAAGCCCTGTGTTCCTCTTGGAACTAAAGGAGACAATAATAACTTAAATTCCCCTTGGAGTTTGTGTCGCGATTGGGTTGGTTTTCCGTGGTAGTATCACTAGCCAGATAGTTTCCCAACTCCACAGGCTCGACCACTCAGCTAATTTATCTAGATCACTTTGTAGGGCTGACCTATCATCATTATTATTTATAGTTTTCCATATCTTAATATCGTCGGCAAATAATAGTAAAGATGAAGAAAGAATCCCTGGTAGTTCATTAACGTATAATAGGAATAGCGTGGGGCTTAATACGGTTCCCTGTGGCACTCCACTGAATACTGCTTTCCCCCCTGATAACACATCGTCAGCTCTCACCTTCTGCCTTCTATCTTTTAGGTAATCCCTAAGTTACTCACATGGGCATTGGTCCAGTCCGAAACCTTTAAGTTTGCTAAGGAGACCTAAGTGGGATACTTTATCGAATGCCTTACTAAGATCGATCAAAACGACGTCCAACAGAAGTTTTATCTCTGGCCTCAACACAGTCTTCCCTAGCCCGTAGCGGATTTATCAGCAGGATCGTTCTGGTCGGTATCCATGCAATGCCACCTCCAAAAAGCCATGTTTTTCCACATCACCTGATAGTTGGTCCCCCATAATTTTTTCCAATACCTTCGCTATGATGCGTGTCAGACTTACTGGCCGGTAGTCAGATACCAATTGCCTGTCCCCCTCTTTGAAGATAGGGCTCATAATTGCATCCTTCCGGTCCCTTGGTAGCTTAGCCTGAGTCGGAGGCATTCGGAAAATCTGCATAAGTGGAATATATATTATATCCGCTGAGGAAGTTAACAGTTTAAGCTGAAATTCATCGACCCGAGTGATCTACCTGGCTTCGGCTTAGACAGCAATTTGGGGACCTCTGTGTTCCCTGCCACAATTGAGGGCATCCGAGTGGCGGTGGCAGTGACCTCACCATATCCCTGGGTGGTGCAACCAGATAAGAAGGCGTCAAAGAAATATTCAGAGAGGTTGTCAGCCTTTCCCTCGTCTGACTCAGGCGCTTCTCCACTAATGTTTATGAATGACGGCATACCACTTCCGGCTTTAGTCCTGTGTTTGATATACGAGTACAACCTTTTTAGGTAATGAACACAATACAGTACTAGCTGTCTCTCGTACTCTATACGACTCTTGTCAATCACATACAGAGATTTCGAACGCTGCGATGGTCCTTCTGGAAATTTTCCCTTCCTATTATAATAAATTGGTCTTATAAGTTCTTCCTCTGTCTCAATAGCCTCCTTATTTCACCAGTAATGTGATTGCTCTCAAGGAGTGTAACAAGCTAAAAATGTAATGTGGCACAATCTGGAAGGCACTTGGTGTTACCAGTGTCCTCCTCCGGTGTGTTAACACCAAGTCTAGAGTAGACGGATCATGTCCAAGGTGATACCGTGTTGAAGTATGCATACGTTGCACGAGTGCATATTCAAGCAGTCGGTGTGAAATTCTTATTGGAACAGGTGCACAAAACAGTGGATTTTGATTCCCCCAATAATATGTGAAGCGTTAAAGACACCAACCATCAGACACCTACTTCTACTACTCCATGCTCTCAGGTAATTTTGAATGAAGTCGTCAGCTCAGCTAGCAGGACTTCTGTTAATAACTCCGATCGTTAAAGTGCCCTTGTACAAGTTAGTGACACGACCTGTGGCTTTACTGGTGCCACTATCATGTGCTTCTAACAGCGCTGACCTAAAACCTATGTCATCCCTGATGTATAGGGAAACACTGCCACTTTTCCGACTAACTACTCTGTCCGCTCTAATGCAGTTAAATTTAGGTATGAGTGGAGTTAAGTCTACCTCCACCAACAACAATGTCTCAGTGATAGCAACCACATCAGGTTGTAGTCTTTCAGATAATTCTCCTAATTTGGCGAGCCTAAAACAAAGACTACACTGAAACACCTACGTGTTCATCCGGTTTATGAGGACAGGTCTCGGCAGCATCGGTTTTTGAGACCCCACCACCTGGAAACCCAATAGCTTTAAATCTTTTTCGTCTTTCTATAGACTGACCTTTAGTTCAGCTACGACCCCTCTTCCTTTGCTTCTGTCTTGTATCGGCCAGTGAGGCCTTATTTTTAAACTTTTGTCATTGATTCTGAACGCGTTTTGGGGGATGGTGTTCCTCTTTATCTCGTTCTCCAAAACTATCTCAAGTTATTCTGGTACCAGATCGAAAAGAATAAAAAATTCACCGGTTGCTGAATCAAAAGTACTTCTCTGTATGTTTAACTGTATTCTAACTGCTATGATTACTTCCAAACCATTTATCTCATAATCACTCAAATTCCAGGAACGATTCAATTCTACCGTTTGAAGACGCTGGCAAACATGCTGTAAATGAGTATTCATGATCTGAAATGAAGAAGCAACTGGTTTTCAAACAGTTTTTCAACATTTTACTCAACTTACGAGTACAGTCCGCCATGCAGACACAAATGGTGCAAATGGAGAATTCTGGAAACGACCGCGGCACCATTTGATGCAGTAAAACAACTTAACATGACCTTATCAAGTTTTCATATCCACGATCGAATTTCTTTCCTGTTATGAAACTACGATAAGACTGCTGAAAAATGGAATAAATATAACACTGATCTCAACATAATACATCAATAAACTTTAAGCCAAGGGTGCTGTTCACAACATAGTTATATAGGAGAATTGACTTCAAACTTAATTTTTCCCAGGTATCTGTATTACATTCAAGTGATGTCTGGGTTTTTTGTTAATGCGAAGACAATATTTCTATATCTCTTTATGTGCTACACAAACAGACTTCACAGCAGACTGTTCTGACTGACTCTAATGCCAGAGAGAACAACCAAACTGTAAATCCATTATACATCAAATTATGTGTCATTTATATAACAACTTATCCATGCCTGTACAATATGTATGTTCCTGCATAAACAGGGAGAAATATATTAATATCATTAAAACAATATTTATACATGCCTATACAACTGGTGTATCCTACATAGCTAGGAAAAAAATGTACCTCATTGTATTATCTTTACTAAATATGCTTATTAATCTTATGTGTAACTTATCGAATTGATGATGCCTGTAAACTGACATCCCTCATGTAAGAAATGAGAATATATTATTATTATTATAGAAGTTTCCGTAGCATCAGAGTTTCTTTTTCCGATCCTGATGGCCTTTCTTTTGTGGACTCCAATTGTTTTGAGAAGTACTTCTCGAATGATGAAACTAACCGCCTTCAGGTTATCTGCACGTCGGGCAGCTGGATCTGTGTTTTTAGATTCCTCTGAGTTCCAGATGATGACACTGTAGGTTCCGCAGTTTGGTTGATATTAACAGCCGTCGAGACCTTGTTGGTGTGCCCAGTTATTGTTCCTTCCCTTCATTTATTCGGCTTTTTACTTATTGGCACCAACCAAATGGAGTCAGTTTCTTCCACTATGTTTCCGCCGCAACTAGGATCCAGTCGTACACTAGACGCACAGCGCTTTGGAGCGACCATTTCAAAAGCTGGTATTACTATGCTGGCACTACTTGTCTTTTCAGATTTTCTTTGTTTTTTGCGCTTTGCTGAAGCAGGTTTTCGGGCACTCTGCGTCTTTTTTGTATGTGACACTTCAAGATGTGAAACAGTCTCAGGTTTGAAACTGAGTCCTGAGTCGTCATTCTCGGCGTTGATTTCTGATGCAGGCTGTTTGACTGTATTTTTCAGTGATTTCTTGGACATAAGAAGTCCGACTGCATCTTGGATGTGGAAATCCAACGGGCTACTGGAAAATTTGCACACCTACGTAGCTGATGGCTGCTCTTATAGGCTACTGACGACAAAAAATTGTAAACCTTGTGAAACCAGTTGTCACACTGCATCCCGCCATCCACCGGAAAGCGGTAATCCGGTCGTTTGCGGTTTTAGTCAGGCTTATAACTGTGTAGTTTGTTCAGACAACACAAATTTATCTACATGAAAGCAGTGAGGTAAATATCAACCGAAACACAAAATATGAATAAACAAATTGAAATTAAAAAGCTTCTGATGTGATTTAAACATCAAAGACAGAAATTACTTCACAATGAAAATATGCCACTTCCATTTTCAAAGAGCGCTCAAATTACCTTGTGGACCGTAGTTCTCCCTGAAACAGTATTTGCACTTCGATATATGAATCTAATCCATGATCTATCTATGGATTTCAGGAGTTAAAGTTCAAATCATGATAAAAATTTTTCAGGAAAACCAACATTTGAAGTAATTTGACATTTTCACCCGAGCGCTCTTTTTGAGATCCTTTACGTGTCTTAAGTTTTCAAATTAGTTGGTTAGCAGTAACATCACTCGTGTGCTATCTAGGTAAGTTAAATTATTCACTTTTTGTCTTTGACATCGTCAATACTGTTTTCATCTTTCCATGGTCTTATAAGTCGACATGTTCATTCATCGTAGGTAAAGTTTCACTGTTAACAGCATGTCATGCTGATAGTTTTATCAAATAGATTTACTCAATAATATGATTATATTCTACAACAGTGCCCAAATCTTATACATATGACAGTTGGTATGCCTGATAGCTCATACATTGTAGGGAAGTTCTGTAATATCTATTAAGCGATTGTATATTAAGCAATATGCTATTTTTAGATGAGGTCCTTACTTTTCTAATTATTCAGTATATTGTTTATCGAACTTAAAATATTGTTAACACAGCTTTCAGCAGTAGAAGGTAATAGAAGGTATCAAGATACGAGTTAAAGTCAGTAATTCAGTAATTTCAATACCTCCCCACCAAATATGGTGATCAGTGAAGTCGATGTGTGGTTGTACATAATTACATCAGTTCAGCTTATTGCACTTCGAAGATGCATAAAATTAGAGGATAGAATAAGATGTCATATTGTATTGCTGATGTAGTGAAAATGTTAGTCAAAAGGTCATCATAGTTGTTGTGGAGTATATATATATATATATCGTATCTAACCATTAGTTCTCATTATATCTCGGACTCTGTTTAATCTCTGACCATCAGCCATGGATTGGAGCCATCGCTTTTGGCGTGGTTTTTTGTAAGTTGGAAAGTTTAGTTGCACGGCTTCAAACTGGAGATGCTCCTAAAATGCCTGCTACGACAATGATTGCTTCGCGACTAAATGATCCAACTCAGAGAACGACAGCAAATACACCGAAATCCCCCATTACATTTAAATAGTTACCTTTAAGTTTGATGATTTACTTTTTCCAACCTAATCATACATCCATCAACATTGTTGGTGAGAAAGATGGTAGTCGGGACATGTTTCACGTTGTTGGCTGTCTCCACTAATGAAGAATTACATCGTATGACTTGCACTCATCACCAGTGAACTAGGTCTATGTATTACTCATCAAATTTTTCCATTGTAGACGACACATGGTCGAAGTTATATAATGATGATTATGATTATGAACAAGTGTTCGAAACGTCATCCACTATATAATACTGTTTCACTGTGTGACACATCTAATAAACAAACTAATATGGAGGTTATATAACTCCTTCAGGTCTGCTACTCTCAGTGCTAATGTGCCTTGTTAAAGTAGAATGGGATAGCGTCAAAAGCGATACAAGCTGGGAAATGACAAACGGCATTTTTGTATATGTTATAAGACTTCATCGGTAAGAATTCCATTTAGATTGATTGAGCTTGGCGTGTAAGTAAAGTCATCTGCATATTTCACGGAAAATCTGTTGATTCCATTGGATTTCACTGCTTGATTTTTTCCATCTTTAAGTGTTTAGTCGTGTTCTACCGGTTCTGTTTAATTTGAACCTATCTACATTAGAAAACCGAAAACTGTTGGTTACTGTATTAATGCTTTCCAGAACTCCTGAAACGGTTATATAGTCAGTACATACTATTCATCTTGAAAGTTTGATGCTTAATATTTGAAGTTTATTAGTAGTCACGGTAAATACCCATTGAGTCATGAAGAAAATAAAAGACAGATTCAGCGAAGAAAATTTTCTTCGCTGAATCTGTCTTTTATTATTAGTAGTCATTAAGGTTATGGAGAAATGTCATGCAACCTCTCTGTACTAATTATTATTACTGCCAAAGAGGAATAAGTTTGTCTAACCAACCAATTAACCCAACTTTTTTTTCAGATGTTATGGGAAGATGTGGAGCTACAATTCAAAATTGGTTTTTAGCAATAGAAAAAGGCGATCTATCGCTGGTTCAAAAACTCTGGAAGGATATAAGTGATATAGATGTCACGGATACTTACATACTCAATAATATCAAGGTACAGTAGTTTTACGTTAACATGTTTTTAGCATGATAATGTAACTGGGCTGATTATTGGTGCCCATTTCGGTCACAAGGATGTAGTTAAATGGCTTTTAAAAAATAAAGCAAATGTTAACTGGGAAACTAATGTTAGTTGTTGATTTCTGTTATTATATATCAACTATTTTTAGCTGAAATGGCGTCCGATTCATTTTGCCGCTAAACGTGGTCACTGTACCACGGTGGATATGCTTTGCAACAGCGGAGCACTTGTTGACCCACTTACAATGGTATGTTACAGTTTTGCATGTTATTCCCCCAGAATAATGAAACTCCTCTGTCGCTGGCACTTCAGTCTCACATGCGCGATACTGTGCTCAAACTTGTACATCTAGGAGCACAAACAAACAAAAGTAACGAAGTAAGTAAGGTGAGAGGATTTTAATGTCACATCATATACCTTTAAGCCTTATTTACAAATGTACTTATGATCCTAACCTGATAAATTGGTAATTTATCTTTATAGAGTCTAGTTTATCACTACGTTTGCCGTGGGATGCTAGTACCGGATAATTCATCACAAACGCAACGTGAGAATGTTGATACTGCTCTTGATGGGAGTTTACAGTTGCGAAATCAAAGTCCACAACCAATTCATTATCAGTACCAGATGCCAGTTCTTCTCTATGCTTAAATGGTGATACAAAGGACTTTTCGATTGCAGTTTTCGACAATCAAGTTATAATGAATCAACTTCAGTGTCAGTCGACAAGTTACGACTTAGAACTTGCCAGACGAAAAAGAGAACTAATAAGGCGCCTACCATTCCTACCATGTATGTCACAACATTCAGCTAATCAATTCCTGCAATTGACTCAGCGTGTTTCCCGTGCAGATTTACCCTTGGAAAATCGTCTATCTACAGTTTCTCATCTTTCAGTCTGCTTCCTATTCTGTCTCCCAGCGATACTCACAGTGATCTTTCCAGTAAGACTGCATCGATTAGCATTATCATTGAACCATATTTGCGTCTTTTTGAGGCGTGCCTGTGTGAATCTCATTGCCCGCTAGAGTTGTGTGTTCAATTAAGTAGGCTTGCTGTGTATATAGCAGCCTTAGGAGCAGGAAAACCTTTGATACCAATAAATCTGTTACCAATGACGAATTTCCCCTAAAACAAACACCCCATGTGCTCATATCATTTCTTACATTTTAAAGTTACTCAAGAGGCTGCTTCTCAAAGGAAATGCTCAGTATAGATCAGGCATTCTTTCACATATTTCACGGATCTTATCAGATTTATGCTTACCAACGAGTCATAAAAGTAATCAACCTATTAGTGGTATCTGTTCCTGGTGTGATCTTTTACCATTTGTTTCAAGCATCATTTCAAGTCTTATTCGCTTAGGTGAAACTCTTGATCAACCACTAAACGTACCGCGTTTTGCGCAACTTGTTGGTCTTATTGCTCGATGTTTGATTAGCTCTCTTCCAAAGCCAGCCAGATTTCCCTGTCCTCACGAATTTCTGACCTTGTAGATATTCTTGTGGGTTGGAGTGTGGATTCGTCTGGTGGCTCAAAAGATGTAAATGTAAGCACTATATGCGACGAAATATACTTTGGCCTTTCACATTGGTTTTTCCTACGTACAGAAGATAAACCTGAAGAATCAAAGCAGTTTATATCGTTGCCGGTTGTAAATGAGAATATTCGAGAAATGGTTACTCACTTATTGGAAGATAGCGAAAATTTACTGAATGCAGCTATTTCAGAAGGCACCACTGTTAACAACAAACGTAATCCTACAGTACCAGGAGGTGCGGTACCTTCATCTGACCCAAACGGTCATTTGTATCACTTCAACTTTCCTCAATGTTTTGTCTAGCATATTTGGAGGTATCTGCAACCGTAACTTTGCTTCAGAAGATATTGGTTTCGACCATTTAATGTCCGGTGACGTTTCACAATGGATTGAACGTCTGCTGCGCATTGTCCAATCGACAAACGCTTATTATACCACATTGTCATCACAAAAACAAACTACTTCATGGCACTCTTTCATGCCCGACTTATGCTTTTCATGTCCCATTTATTGTCCTGGATGGAATTCAGTCTTCAGTTTTCCAACTATTAAGCTGTTTGATACAATTTTCTGACTGTTCAAGTGCTGATATTCTAGCCGTACACAACTGCTTGATATCTAGTGTGAATGTCGAAAGTTTGCTATTTACTGATTATTCATTAACTTCGTTACTTGATCTCATATTCACTATCCTGAAAGTAAAATACTCCTCTACTTCAACCTCTGCAATTCCTTCGTCGTTGTTAGTTTATTTTGATTCTCATTCAAAACTGCATCATTTCAAATTGTGCTGCAAATCAGATAGCAGAAGAATTGATACACCAAGTCAGAAAATTTTCCAAGTACTGTGTGATTTATCGTCTATGAAGTCTCTTCAAAAAGCTGTTTGCGAATTAGCATTATCTGATCTTGAATTGGCAACAAATTCTCAGAAAGATATAGATTCGTCTGTACCTTCAAGTACTTGTAATTTGGAAACCTTATCATTATTCAGTTTATCACTGTTATCCAAATTGATGCAAAACATGTCTTATGACCTCAGAAATGAATTACTTGTCGTATATTTGAGATTGTTCGAGTAAACTGTTTGAAAACTGGTCTGTTGTTCCAACCCGTCTCAGAATAGTCATCCTGACATTTTTGAATAATCCATCACTACTTACAACATTTCAAACAGTTAACATTATGGATATGCTAACCAGCTTTCTTTCTATCAGGAATATTTCCAATATGGAGGGTTGTATTCTTCTGAATTTAATCGACTGCTTTTCTCTGAAAGTATCGTGTGTTCCGATAATAAGCTAACTTTACTTACTCACCTCGTAGTATTGTCAAAGCGTACACTTGTTTCACAAGCAGCTTTGGATTCATCTTGTCAAAATGTTTTTATCCTGTGCACGAACGTACTTGTGAAATATGCTCTCCCATACATCAAGAAGGGTGATGCAAAACTTGCTTCTTATCTTTTACACTTAGCACAAATCTCATTATCTTATCCATGTTTGCAAGTTCAAAAAGCTGGTAACGATTTATTACTTCTAGTTGGATCATTTACTTCCAATAAAGTCGAATTTCCATCAACCAAATTATATTCAGAATTGCTCTGGATTACTACTCGACGACCAGATTATTCGTCTACAGCTTTATTATCGTCAACCAGTCTTGGTTACACAGACTGTAATAATAGTCCAGCGGCGATGATCACTTCTTTTCCTAGCCTTCCCGCTATTGCAGGAATTCTGGGCATTTTAACAAGAGGAGCTCCTTATACACAAAATCAGAAAGCAGTCGACTGAGAATTCTAAAGAACCCAAATGACTGGATCCGACGTTTGTCGCATTTGATTTCTCCGCTTCCATCAGATTGCAAACGTGACCTTTCATTACTTCAGTGCACTAGTTTTATGCAACCGGTATTATGGCACACAGCATGGGCAATGGTCGATTACAAATTAAAGGTTGCTCCTTGGGCTAATCCATTGAAAACATTCTTCTCTTTGAGGGAACTTTAAGAGCGTTTCTACAATCAAAAGACACCATCGATTCTTGTAATGGAAACTCGAATTCAATAGCCCCTTTCTATGTAGCTTCTTCCAAGGCGCTTGCTTATCAGACAACTAATCGACAGCTTAGTCAAATTCAGTTGCTTATGAGGTTTTTGGGTTATCTTGAACGTATTATTTTCAATGCCACTAGTGGTTTTGCGACTGTACTACCGCGTCCTTCAACAACTGCTGCTCTATTTTTCACAGCAAATGAAAATACTTGTACCCAGTGGTTCAATCGAATTCGAAATCTTCTAATTCTAATATCAAGTGACTTACCATTGGTATCGAGAGCTGGTGTAGGACCAGCTATTGAAGTCTTATCTACTACTGTCTATCACTCATATAGCTTGCTGAGGATTGTTCAAGTTACAAAAGCCCGAATGATCGTGATGTGTGGCTGAACACGTTGAGGCAGTATGGTGGATCAAGTGATATAATTGTTCATTTATCTAAATCGCTTCATAAATTAGGAGCTTGGGAAGAATTGGAGGCTTTAGCACAGTAAGTTGTACGAAACATACATGTGTTCACATTCTAAATTATTGTTTACTATTTTGTTTATGTAATGGACTTAAATTCTCACCACGTGATCATGGTTTCACAAAGACTTTAGTAGGAATGGTCACGAATTTTTGAAACTTAATAAGTTGGGAAATTGGCTTATTTGCTTAAGAACCAGGCTTTCAGCGGGTGGGTCCCTAGGTTCGAATCCCATTTGGTCGACGTAGTCTCGGGCAACTGGGTATTATCCCCAGCCCTCACACAATAATTGTGTGGCTCATACCTTGGAATATGAAAAACCTATTCTGGGAGTTGAGTTCAAACAAAGCAAATTGGCTTTACTGAGTCAAAGGTATTTAGTTTATAGCTAAACTGTCTTCTGACTAGATTTCATCCTTGATGAAATCATCAACGGTTTTAAAAATCAATGAATACACCATACACTGTTAGATGTGTTAGCTTTAATACGGATAATTGAAGTGGTGTATAACTGACGAGCTTGTGACTTCCTCTAGCATGAATCCTTCAGGGCATCTTAAAATCAGAAACAGTTATAGTAGGCACAGAAATTTAAACTGTACTTATGGTCTCCTAAGTGAAACTTCACGTCTCATGCACTGTCATTATTTAACGACATGTCGAAACCTTATCTATTCATGTCTATTCGTGATACTGTAGGTAAACAAATAGCATCGTTAACTCTCACATGAGTCACGACTGAATTATTTGTATGGGTTGTTCATGTTAATCTGATAACTATTGGACATCCCGCAGTTCCTCAGAAGATTCATTACTTGCCGATTTTGACTTATATCAGTTGGTTACTATTAGATGAGTTTTTGAATGCATTTATCATGAGTTTTGTTTCTATATTTCCAATGAACGAAGTATCCCCATATTGAATCATAAGAAAAAGACGTAAACAGCGAAGAAAATTTTCTTTTCGATGATTCATTTTTCATAAGCTGTAAAATCGTAATTATATTTAACAAAGAAACCATAAGACCAATCAGATACTGGTAAAATTTTGTTGTCAAGCTTGTTGGTAGGTAGTGCTGGTTTCTAATATTATTTTGTCAGAGAACTGAGTTTTGCCAGGTACTTCTTGTGCGTTTATATTGAATGAACTTGTATTTCTAGATGGTTGGACGACCTCTTCACTCCACAACAGAATCCATTTTCCTGGCTTCATGGCGTTTCTTTTTAACTCGTGGATATTGGGATCAAGGCATTTTACAACTAACTGGTTATCTGGATTCCAACTTATCCAAAAGCAAAGTACTAGCTTCCGAAAATTTTGTCACTAGCGAGACCAGTGAAATTTCCATTCATGCAGCGTCCGCAGTGTATGTTACTGACGTCCTTCTTCAAAGTTATCTTCTTGAAGGTAACTATGATGCTGCTGTGAAACTGCGCAGTCGTGTAAAGCCATATTTCAAGGGAAAATTACTGAAAGAAGATTTCTCACTAAAGCTTACTTCAACACGTCTTGACTGTATGAATAAATTGTCCAAGTAAGTTTAGTAGAACGTGTAATTTCACTCATATTTTTTTACCTTTCATCAATAATTGGAAAATTCACCGTGAAAATTATTGTTCTGTAGGTCATATTATTTGTGTACAATCACTATTTCTCTTATATTATACCTTATAAATTGTTGTTGTTTGACAAACTGTAGATTGACTTATTTATCTAGCGTGATTTACTTTTAATTATGTTTGGACAATGATATGTCAGTTGTGCAGTTTCATCGGTAATCTTCAAAAACATCATTTCTCAATACGAATTAAAAAAAAAGTTTCTAAAATCTTCCCTGTAACACGTCTAGACAGATTAAAAGTGAGTATGTCTCGTTAGCTTTTAGCATTAGAGTTGTAGTAACTAGGTTCCGTGTTTGAATCTCATCACTTCTGCCTTAGCTTAAGCAGTCAGGTAGTATTATTAACAATCGCAATAAATGTGACAGCCTGGTCTGTGAAAATCTCCGTAATTAAGTTTCACTGTTGATATTGAGGAACTGTGGTCATACTCTCATTCTTTCAAGTTCATTGTAAAATTGACATCCAATAATTTAAAGAACTGTGGCTGATTGGTTTAAACTTCCATCTGGTTCGTACATCATGCATGGAGATGTGGTCCATTGGCTCGAGCACTCAGTTTTTTTCACTCAAGTAGGTCCCGGGTTAGAGGTCTGACTCAGACTAAAAAGCTGGGTAGTATCAAGAGCCCTCACAAGGTATGTGTCTTACAGCTTGACGCATAAAAAATTTGTACGGGTAACAGAGTTTGAACTGAACTCGTATGCAGCAAGCCTAATGCACAATCCCATATTTTGTTGCACAGTAATATCTGATAGATATAGATGTGAAATCATGATTAATTTTCCACTTAGTCATGTTTTCGGTTTCTTGCACCAAAATCCTATGAGTCGTTTGAGATTTCTGCGGTTCTTAGTTTGAATAGCAGTAATATAATGCATCAATGTTGCAATGTTTGACTTTCATCATCCCCTTTTTCTTTTGTTAACAGATGGACTTCTTCAAAGGATGTTAGTGATAATCGTGATCCGTCTGAAATGTTGTCACACAACTTTCTTCAAACGCACCTAAGTAGTTTACTAATCAATGCTGTGTGTTCAATGCGTCAAACTCAAGATATATCCTCACCAAAGTGTTTTTCCGAGTTGATTTCCATAATAAGACAAAGGTCAGCGGCTACAACCTCCCTTCCTTCCATAAACATGTTTGCCGATTATTATTCTCAGTCGAAAACTGTTCTCAATGATGGCTTACAGGATTGGTTGGTCAAGGCTCAGTTGTTGATTACTGAAGAGACATGCACTTCGTATGAAATATCAGATCCTTTGACCTACTCATCATGGATGCACGTCGCATCATTAAACAAGAAAGCCCACTCTACTTCTGACCTTTCCGCTTGTCAATGGGCATGCTTGAATAACTCTCCACAACTGGCGCAGCGTTTAATTATTAAGGCAGCTAACTGTCTTACTCTGCTAGAACACAACGTCTCTCAAGGCAAAGGAAAAACGTCATGTTTTGATGAACTTTGTAATGTGGTTTTGGCCAGTTCCAGCGATATGCTGTCTAAACTGTCACGAGTAGATGCTTTGCAGTTCTATTACTGCTTGGCTAAAACTCTGTGGCTATCATGCAGTGGAACAGAAGAAAATGAAAAAGATGGGAAAATTAAAGCAATCGCAATGTTAGTATCTGCTCTGAAACTAACATTTCAAAAAGTGGATTGTAATATGTTAAAAACTGCAACTCAGTGTAATTTGGAAGCTGAAATGGTTGTATGCCTCTCCAAGTGGTTAGAATCGCCGTCCGGTCCCGATGATGTCCCATGGACTGAAAGGATATGTCGAGATTTGACAAGTTCAAATATGTCTGAACAAAAGGTATTTAGAATGGTACTTTTTTCATTTTTTGTGCTGTGTTATATTGTTAAGCTAATTCACCAGTGGATTCTAAGCTCCTTAGTGTTTTGACCTTTCGTTGTTCATAATACTTTTATAAATGTTGTACTGTAGACCATTCTCGTGAACTGACCTAAATAAAGTCATCAAATGATATTAATAATTTACTAAAAAAAATGAAGTCGAAGGTTTGTGTTTTTGGTGTTAGGTTCTCTGGACTACTCGCTAAAAATTCTGATACCACTGGAAACACAAACTTATAAGGTCAGTGCTACACTGCAGCGTAGAGGGAAGCATTCATTTTTGAAGTCAGTGTATCATACCGAGAAATCATATCGAAAGGTAAACTTTTAAATCCGGGAGATAAAAAGCTGATGAAGTCATAGAATTTCAAGCACATGTAGGTTGAACTATTCGTTAGTCCTGTTGTTTGCTAACAACAGCCACACATGCTGGAACAAATGATTTGTTCGTACATATGGCTGTCTAGAATGTATTTTAGGTCTGATAGGTTGCCACTACACTCTAGAGACCTGTGTCTAGTAGTAACACAATATATTCTCGAATTTTCCTAGCATAAACATTGACAAATGAAAACAAATAAGGAAATGACGGACAATTTATTACCCATCCTGACCAATTAGTGAATTGGTTCGATTTTATGAAATAACTTTTGAACATTAACTATTTTAAAAGAATCTTAAGACGCCAAACTTTCGTGCATGGCTTGATAATTTCATTGTTAAAGATTAATTCTGTTTAGAATAAGCTTTTGTAGAGTGAGGATTACTTTTGAGCAAGTACCCAGTTGGTTAGTTGACTTATTAGAAGTTAGCTACTCAGTACGCGGCTATGGGGTAAACTTATTGTGTGAGGGTCGATTGTGCCACCCATTTACTCAAGCTGGGATAGATGGAGCGAGATTCGAATCGGGGACTCATTGGCTACAAGTCGAATGCTTAAGTGAATAAGCCACATATCCTTTGTTTATGGACGTTTTAATTGTTGGTGTTGCCACTTCCCGGACATACTTAGTTTTCCCCATGACCTTTAAAGTCGTAAATTCGAATAACTTGCTATTATGAGATTTTCATTTAACGCGCAACAGAAGCTCTAACTACTTCAGTTAATTTTGGTTTGGTTTTGTTAGATCAATTTCACTCCTTTAAATGTCAAGGATAACCTAACCATTTTTCGCTCGATAATTGAATTTGTAGCCAAGTTTTTCTTCATTAAATTCAGTCATATTATCTGAATGAATGGGCATTAATAAGAATTACTAGCTTAATGACTTGCAGTTGTAACAGTCACCCTTTTCGGTATTGTCACAGATGTATAATCTACTATAGTGGAATCACTGCACAGTTTAACTATTTTCATTTATCTTGTGCTACAACATACTTTACATATATTAATTTTTTCATTACCATATTGCCAATTTTTCTCACTACTTTTGTGTCCGTTGGTTTGATTGCTAAAGTTCGTTTAATTTCTCTTGATTTCTAGTCGCAAGGATTGTTAGCCATTGCATCAGACCTCGATATGTTCAGTCGTTTTTCTGATGTTTCTTCGCCTAGTGGCCTTCCTGGTGTCACCAAGTCTGTCCGACCTACTACAACATATCCTCTCTCAGCGTCCACATGGCCTAACCGCCTAATAATGATGGCTACTCATCTAAATGCAAATGGCTCATCTGCATCTGTTTGGCTAGCGATGGCGAATTGGTGCTATGCTCGAGGTTGTAAAAAAGTAAGCAATAAAATACCACTTTCATAATGTCTCCAATTATTTTTTATTTGAATGCTTTACAATGATCGCAAATGGATAAATAAAGTGTCAGTATTCTCGATTAATTCTTTGAAATCTTGATTGAAGTCGAAGAGGTGTAGAAATGACCGATGCAGCTTTCATGATTTACTATTGAACATTTTAACGAATGTGTTTATATGCTGTTCTGTTAACGGAAATTTACTAGCTATGAAGTTGTATTGTTAATTTTTTTTATAGATGTGTATTCGTATTTTTCTCTGCTCCTGTTTACAGATCGATGAGTTTCAGTCAGCTGCAAGAACGTATATTAAGGATCTTAGTGGAATGTCTCCAAGTCATCCTGCTGTTCCTGTCCTATTGAAATTAGTGCAGTCAACAGAATATCCCTTATTAACTATGCTAACTGAAAAACTATGCATCTCATCACAAGAAAATACAAACAATGATGAGAAATCAGATTCGTCTATACCAGCACTAATCAGTGCTTTAGCGACCTTTTTAGCTACTGAGGTTTGTAATGAAGATGAAATGGAGGTTTCCAAACATCACAACACATTAAATATTCATCTACATCAATTTTCTCCTCATTGTCCTGATGATCAGTTAGATGGACAGGTTAGATAAACTACTTTCAGTTTATTACTATATAAACAAAATATTTTGTTGTAATGGAATGATAATTAAATGTTAATTAATTGTATTATTCGGATTAGTGCCATCTTTGCATTTGCACATAGTAAAAAATTGATTGGCTTCAATTACTATACAGTCAGCACCTTATGTAAGTTGGGCGAAGTTCAACAAAAGCGTCCCAAGAGTGTGAACGCTTCAATGACCTTGGATGCATGCTAATCGTTGGTTAACGGCATCTGTTATTATCATAGCTGCTGCCTTCTCAGCTTCAGTGGCCAGGTTGTCGTAGAATTATCTTTTGTCCTTCCTAGCACTCTTCTTCACTTCTTTGTCCAGTGATGTGTAAGTTGAGCTCAGCGTCTCGTTCTCTTGTCCGTCTTTGCATTGAATCATTTTTTCTTTCACCATTCTCCTCTCTTCTATTAATTTCCAAGTGTCCGTTGAGAGCCATTCCTTGTCTTGTCTCTTTTTTCTTCCTAGAACCATTGAACACGTTTCGTTGAGAATCGCCTTCAGAGACTTCCAATGTTCTTCCACGCATGGTTCTTCAGTGATGTCGCGTAGTGTTTTCTGCTTTGCTCCGACAGTTGCAGTGAAAGTGTCCTTTGTGGTTGTGTCCTTCAGTTCCTGAGTGTTGAACTTGCATTGTGGCCTATCCCCAGCTATCTTCGAGGCTTTTAGTTTCACCTTGAAAGTCCCTTGTACTAGATAGTGGTCTGAACCCACATCTGCTCCTCTCCTTGACCTTGTGTCCAGTAGGCTCCGTCTCCACTTTCTTGAAATTGAGATGAAGTCTATTAGGTTCTTGGTGTTTCCATCTGGTGAAATCCATGTCGTCTTGTGTATTTCCTTGTGTTTGAACACACTGCCACCAAACACCAAATCATTGAAGGCGCAGAAGTCTGAGAAGAGTTCACCATTGTCGTTCATTTCGCCGAGGGTCTCACGACCCATGGTGAGTTCTCTTCCTGAGTTGTCTCCTCCCAGCTTCGCATTCATGTCGCCCATCAGGATTTTGATATCACCATTTGGGACGTTGTCCATTACTGGTGTGCATGGAGACTTGTATTTCAGTATCGCTATCGGCGATTCACTGTTCGTTAGTTATCGAACGCAGTTTTAGGAAAAAGGAGAAAAGATGTCAATAATCAGCCACTGGTCAACTATTTAGTGTCTTTTATGATTGACTCATAACCAGTAGAAAAAATTATTGGGAATTTTCGAACACTGTTCTTTACCGTAAACATTTCCAACTTGAATGGTGCATAATATATTTAGGAAAACAAGCATAGTGTGAGAGAATGACTTTTATTAGCCAATAAAATTACGCCTCACTGTTTTGGTGTAACAAAAGGAGACAAGGGCCAGGCAACAAATCGTTTATTTAGGAAATCAACAGATATTTATAGTCAAGTATTGGTTTGTAGGGGTCTGGTTGATTGGTCACAGGATTTCATCATGAGCTGACATTGGTTAGAGAACCATTGGAAAACCTGAGAGTACTGGACAGCTGTTTCGTGCTAGTTTGGGACTCTTCAGCAGTACGCACCCACCGGGGTTCGAACCCAGGACCTTCTGGTTACAAGGCGAGCTAGCTCGTAGACCATTAAGCCACTGAGACTCAATCCAATGGCCCATGAATTCTAACCTCTTCCAATTTACTACATAGCTCGACCGCTAGCCGATGTCTTTGGCGAGTATTTGTCCTCACACTCGACCTGCTGAGCCCTACTGGTCACGACTTCCCACTGGGACCCCAGGTAACTACCCCAGGTTGCCAATGAGCATCTCATTGATATTCAAGTATTGGTTTGTAGGGATTTGGTTGATTGGTTACAGGATTTCATCATGAGTTGACATTGGTTAGAGAACCATTTATAGATTTTCATGTACATTATTATAGATTATTATAAGCAAACAAACGCAGTCTTCTGATTGGTGGTTTCTCGTTGAACGTTAATCTTCCATCTCTTTCTGGCCATTTCTTGACGATCAGATTATCTATCTGCAAATTGTATCCGCCTACACAAAGTCTGCTGTGATTGGTTTTTGAATCATTTTTTTATCTTATTTTTCTCGCGACCAATATTACGGACGTAAGCACTGACGTAAATTACTGCCTACCAATTTGGCTAGCAGCCAGCTTTCACGACAATAGTACTTCGATAAATTCAGTTTTCGGCACTCCAGCATGTATTCTTATGCTTACCGTAATTGTTGTATGTAACTACAGTCAAGGAGATTGTTCCCTGGTAGCGAGTCAATCCCTGAGTCGCTAAAGTCACTTAGGGTTAAGTCCATTAACACATCTATGATGAAGTTGAATAGAAAAGGGGATAATGGGCATCCTTGACGGACACCACTGGTCGTCATCAGTTCAGATGACAGCTCGCCGTAAGCCCTCACCTGGCTGTATGAGTACGAATAGAGTGCCTTAATCAGTGCAATATATTTTCTTGGAATTCCCTTTACAGCCAAGCATCTCCAGAGAACTTCTCGATCGACAGAGTCGAATGCTGCCTTTAGGTCAAGAAATATAATGACTGTTGGACGCCGGTAGGAATGCCTATGTTCTAGAATCTGTCGGAGGGTGAAGATATGATCAATACACCCTCTTCCTGGTCTAAAGCCTGCCTGGCTCTCTCGTGTTTGTACCTCCCGAGCACCACTCAGTCTACGCATGATTATTGAGCCTAAGACTTTAGATACTATATTAGTCAAGCTAATCCCTCTGTGATTATCACAGGAAGACTTGTCTCCCTTCTTGTATATGGGGATAATCAGTGACTTACACCAACCCGATGGGACTTCTTCTGATTCCCAGACGCTGCCTAGTACCTCAGTTAATGCAGACAGTAAGCTGTCTCCACCGTACTTAAATACCTCTGGAGTCATTCCATCAGGTCCCGCTGCTTTGCCTAGTTTCAGATTGGTGACAGCTTTAGTAACCTCAGTTAGTGACGGAGGACCTGTGTTTATATCCCATTCAGGGAGGTGTTGGATGCTCGGAAGGTTGAGCGTGGCTGTGGGCCAATTAAACTGCTCCTCATAATGCTCTTTCCAACGATCCAGTCGTCTATCCTGGGAGCTAATTATAGTGCCATTTTTTTCCGAGATTGTCTCACTGATGATTTGTCTTCTCCCACCCGTTTCCCTGATGAGTCTAAAGAGTTGCCTGGTGTTGCCTATCCTCGAAGCTTTCTCCATCTCTTTGGCTTTTGTCACCCACCACTGTTCACGGTCCTTGCGGAGACTTTTCGTAAGTTTCCTTTTGTGCAGCTTTCGCTCCTCATTGAATTCGGAGCTCGCCGGAATAAGTCTTCTAGCATCTATCAGTTCGGATGAGGCGGTGGAGATCCAGTGGTTTTTACTCACCTTTGGGTTTACCTTATTCACAGCTTTTACAGCTGTATCTATGGCTGCCTGGATATTTTTCCAAGCTTCTTCAGGGTGAGCACAGCTGTCGAACACAGATATGTGTTTAGCTAGTTCTTCCTGAAATACGGATTTAGTTTCCTGATCGAGCTGGGGACGTGATGGTTTTACCGCCAGCTGTTTCCTACGTCCGTTCAGTCGTAAGCACACCCGAGCGCGGACCAGTGCATGGTCGGTATCTACACACGTGTTCCAGAAGGAGCGACAATCTCCTACCGACCCACGCCAACGATAGCTTATTGCTATGTGGTCTATTTGTGTCCAGCGTTGGTGGTTTTAATCCAAACATTTTGTGTTTATGATTGCGAGGTCACCTATATAAAATTATCAACTTATATCTCGTCATGATGTTTTTATACAATGTTTCCTACTTATTATCCTTGCAGATACAAGAAAAGTTCTCTTCACATTTAGTCAGCATTCTTCCGCAGTTGAAGAAGTCAAATCTGACTTCAGATTTAATCCAACCTCTGCATCAACTGTTAGTTTCAATAACAGAACGTCAACATGCCTTGCATGTGTCAGCAGCACAAGCTTATGCCACATTTCTTACTATAGTAGATCAGTCTGGCGTACCTGAAAATTCGCTCTTTTACAAACCAATCACCCAATTAGATATCACAACAAGTAAGTTTAAATATATGCATAATTCACATTTTGCAAAACAACAAGGAAAACTCATTGAATATCTAGTTTATCTCAGATCCAAAAACAGTATACCTATTCGAACTATTCTTTTACTGCAGGTGTTTCACTTGCAAAAGTAACTAGTGGAAGTATTTCTAGATAAAGGATAAACGAATGATAATTTTAACAGAATATTGACAGAACGGATATTTGTGAAGCGAGATTGATATTATACTCTCAGGTATTTTTAATCAACTGCTTGAATTGTAACAGGGTCTGACTTCAAAGTACTGTTGATAAAGTAGCATAGCCTTATACAAACAAGTATCCACAAAATGTCGGTAATCTTAGATAATTTAAAGCTTCATATGACATATCACCGAAATCATTCAACTCCAATGAGAAATCAGTGCTACCTAATGGATCAGAGACTTGGCGCGTCATAAAGAGCATGTCAAACAAACTACAGACCTTCATTAACAGTTGTCTTCGCTCAATACTCAAGATCAGATGGCCGGCCAGAAAAGATCAGCAACAGGGATCTCTGGCATTGAGCAAACCAATGAAAAACGAATTGTGCAACGAATATGCAGAAAGAAATGGAGATGGATTGGTCATACTCTGAGGAAATCATCAAGTGACATCACTAGACAAGCCATCGCTCAAGTGGAACCCGAAAGGGAAGCGGCGAGTTGGTCGTCAGTGCAAGGGTGACTTGGATGAGGTCATGTGAAGAGGAGATGAAAGCATGTGGGCAGACTTTGAGCCAGGTGAAAACTTTAGCAGAGAACCGAACGCAATGGAGACTTGGGGCTGAAGCCCTATGTTTCTCTAGGAATTAAAGGAAATAATAAATAATTTTGCATTTTATAAAATATGTAAACATTTCTTTTAATCGAAAGTATTTCTGTCTTTTTAATTTAGCAACTTTGAAATTTCTGGATTTGTTGTGCTCTCCGTCTCGTAAGCTCAGAAGCATGATTTCTGGTTTCCTAGATCAAGCCAATCCAGTACTACAGGAATTCTGTCAAAGTCATTCTTTGGGTGTAGATAAGAGTGAACTTCAACAAGCAAAAACAATTACTTCCAGTTCAACATTAGGTGGTCCAACAGTCTGGGGAACCTGTTTACCTCAAGTTCTGATTCAATTAGGTTTACCGGATGACATGATTCGAAACTGTTTAGTTGCACTACTGAACCGACTTATCATTATTGATAAAGAAAATGTTAGTTCCAAATGGAGTTCTCCGTCTTACCGTCTAGCTGCCCTGCTGGTTTTTCCGGCCGTAGTTGCTGCTTCAAATCCTGTTACCACAAATATTGGACAAAAATGTATGATTATAGAAAAAAGTATTTTATATTTTAAATATCATAAATTCATATAGCCACTGTTTGCATTTGTTTGGTTAGCTTTGTGTACATGCCACTTTTATGTAGTAATCTTATACTGAAAATCGCACAGTATCAGTTTTACTTTTAAAAATGAAACATGGATGGATTTGCACTCGAGGTTAAACGTCGAGTACTAGCTAAGGAGGGGAAATCAATCGACGAGGCTGTGAAGCTACATCGACTGCGATGGTTGGGACATGTGTTACGTATGCCTATCCATCGCCTTCCTCGATGGGCAATGTTAGCTGACATGGGGGCAGGTTGAAAAAGCGCCAGTGGTGGTTAAACCAAAACATGGCCTCATCAGTCAGTGAAATCCACAATACTTAGTTTAAGCCAGCCACGTAGGAAGTTGTAGACTTCCTGGTTGACGTCTTCGGGATGGTAAACACCAATGGCTGGAGACAATCGGCAACGTGGTTCAAAATCGTTATCAATGGCGCAACTGCATCCACTTTTTTGACTTATAATACCCCAAAAAACGATATTGTTCTTCGATATTACTATTCGTCACTCAGCATCAACAACAAAATTCGGATTTTCAATACAAACGTCAAGTCAGTTCTATACGGATCAGAAACTTGGCGAGCGGGTCACAAAGAATATTTCCAACAGCCTGTTGCAGACGTTACCTTTACCAACAACTGTCTTCGCTGGATCCATCCTGAAGATCAGATGGCCGGCCTGGAAAGAATCATCAATAAGAAACTATGGGAAGAAACAAAACAAGAACCAATCGCCCAACAAATATGCAGGAGAAAGTGGAGATGGATTGGACACTCGCTGACGGGGCCGCTGGGTAACATCGCGCGCGCGTCAGGCCATTGCTTGAGTGGAACCCAAAAGAGAAGCGGCGAGTGACATGAAGGAGATCGTGTGAAGAGGAGTTGAAACAGCGTGGACTAACACGGATACAGGTGAAAAGTACAGCAGAAGACAGAAGCAAGTGGAGGAGTGCAGTTGAAGCCCTATGTTCCACTAGGAACCCAAGGGAACAGCAATAATAATATTCTCTGTTTACTGTCTCTATTTTGCATTAACTCCTACTTTCTTCTCTGGCTTTGTGTGCTAAGTGAAGTGTGGCGACTCGAACTACTGCACATCAGTGCAAAGTTCTATGTTAAAGTCAGCCAATCAGAATTTGCATATTTTGACGTCATTTTTTAATTGAAGATAACTAACAGTACAAACTACGTGCATTACAGTTTGGCTGTTTGATGCAAATGTTTTATTAAAATGAGCCAGACATATTTGATGTGATATCAAGCTTAAGGAAAACGATTGATCACATCTTATTTCATTTTATTGTAGATATGTTACCGGATGTGACCCTAGCTGAATTCGATACCTTAAAAAATAGAATTAATATCAGGGAAACTTGTTAATTTACAATATAAGAATGTTATAATTTTAAAAAAAATTGTTAAGTCCTTTGAACACAGCATGAATTTGCGATATTCCTAGCACTGACGTTAACTCCCTAATTGATTAGTCTTTTAATGTCATCACATAGCAATTTTGTTCCTTCTTTTCAATATTTTTTAGGCAATTCTCCTTATTTTACAAACAGTCCTGACCATACAAGTTCTGTATGTGCATCTATCTTGAAGCCAAAAGTCGATCCATCTCATTCATTTTCACAAATAGTAGCAGCTTTGAGAAATTCAGGTTTAGGTGATCTTGTTGAACGTGTAGAAATTTTTACCTATGAACTACAGCGTATTACTGTTCTGTGGGAAGAATTATGGCTGGGTTCATTAGTACAGCACTTGGATGAACTGTCAAAAAAGGTAATTAATTAATTAATTATTATTGCTATTGAGGTAAATATTTCCCAATGACTGCTGTTTTCTTTTTGTAGTTCTTGCTACTTTTATGCCTCGCTTACCCAATAAGATAATCCTATGCTTAGAATGACATGTAAATCCATACTCATGTAAAGTCTAAATTGTTGGCACTCTATTTTAATTCACGTATTCCCCAGAAATTCAGTCATCAGAGTAAATGTGTTTTCTTGTCATTGAATATATTTCATTGTATCGAATAAGCTCTCTTCGACAACATTTTCAGCTAAGGTTTTGAAACCTTAGTGAATTTATTTGAATTTTGTGTGAATTACATAATTATTCCTCTGGACGACCTTCGTTGCCGTCAGTCATTAATTTGCATTGGCATCAATCCTTTTATTGACTTGGGATTCGGGTTTTTTGTCTTGACATTTTGGGTACTTCTTTTGTCTAAAATTCGTATATTTCCTCATTCGAATTGGTGTTCTAAGTTGTCAGAGTACGTTTCATGGACTGGATATCATGTCTTTTGACAGCTATTTTGTCATCGTGGACGCCAAAATGAAAAGAACGTCCAACTTGAACAATATGATATTTTTCAGATGTTTCACTTTATGTTGTAGATGATATCGGTTTTGTGTCCTTTCATTGTTTCATCTTTTGGATAACATAGTATACATTTATTTGATTTTGTCGGTTTGTGGACGACAGCTATTTCAAAAGGTTTCAACAGTCTAGAATTGATTTCAGAGATGTTCTTCATATGTAGTAGGACGATTTTCTTTGTTCTATCATGCGATGATTTTGAGTTGGTCAGTTAGGTTGGGGGTAGGTATCTTTTGATAAAGTTTTGTTGATATCCACTTTTTTGGGGACAGTCCTAAGATATTTTGCCTCTACTCTCTTCAAGGCCGGATGACTATAGTGTGTGTCCCCTAGCCTCTTAAACTTTTCGTACTGTTGGATTGTTGTTGTTGCAACTTATTATTTGACGTGTACACTTAGGTTCATAATTTTCTCTTGGTTATTCACTTGATTTAGACGTCTAAAAATAGTATCACGTTTTTGGATGTTTCTTCTCTTGTAAGTTCGATGTCGTCGTAGACTTAGTTTTGTTCAAGAACCCTCATAAAATTATTGTGATCGTATTATTTTCATGCATCATTTTCTATACCACAATGATGTTGTTCTCAAAAGTTTATTAACCTCCAAATTATGTTCAGTTTACTAGGAATCATCATGTACTAATTTTCGAAGGCTTGAATGAATTACTCACACTAAATTTAGCATTGCGTGATTTCTGTGCAGTAGTTGATGGATAACTGCAGAGTCGACTGCACTACAAGTTCTTTATTCTAAAAACTAGATATGTTTTTTTCTCACCATCTGAGAACACTTATTTTACTATTTCAATAATTTGTAGATAAACATTTTGGAGTCGGAACTGAAACGCGCTGAACAAAGTGATGTATACAAAGGTGCTAGCTATTTGAAGGCATTATCTAAGCATGCATCTGATGGACTTCTCTCAGATGAAAACGAAAACACACTTTCACAATCAAGTGACGTAACCACAGATGATACTGTTGCTTCATTGTCAGTGTATGATACTGAAGATAAACTGGTGACGCATAAAGAGTTTTCAGAGGCTGTTATTCTAGCGAAGTATATTGCTACACTTCAACCGACTCTTGATTTGATATCACAACTAAATGCTTTAACCATGCTCGTGAAACCTGAAACTCCACATGAAGAATGGTTCCAAAAGACCTTTGGACAAGTAAGATTTTTATTTCTATATTTTTGATCTTTCATACACTACGACATTTTGTGCGTCTGAAGTTTATTCACTTGCGTAAAAACTTAGAAAAGTTAGATTTAATGTTTTCTTTGCCGGAAGATGTAAACTGCGCGTACACCTACCTATCCTAACTCGGTAATCTAATGAATATCACTTGACGATGAATTCTAGCCTTCAATCTTATTGATGGTATTGGATTTATCACAATCGTGTTACCGAATAAGATTTTCTATATGTCAGATTCTAGTAATTCTTTAGCTTTTCAGAATAACATACATGTACAAGTCAATTACCAGCTATCAGTTAATATACACTAAGCTGTCACCCACAGGTTTGTGTTGTTAACGAATTATCATAGTAGATTAAACTAGCGTTTACAGATGGTAGCGATTGTTCAGTAGTCTAGTGTTCGAACCATTAAGTTATTCTCTATTTGATTGGCTGTTAAACACACGTACTTTGTGTGTTATTGGTATAAGTATAAAACTTGGGCACTGTGGTAGAGCATAACTCCATTATGGATAAGATTTTATTCTCATAGATCACACAGTGTCGTACAGTAATATTAACTGATGACGTTTCGAGCACAAACTATTGCTCATAATCATATCAAGTTACTCACACAAATTTATTTCCTTCATTTATATGCATGTGTGGAATCGATTAGATATTGGAATACAATCAGTATGAGATTAATGTACATTTAGAAATAATAACACGAGTGTTATTGACCAATTACAATTAAATGGGAAATAAGACGAATGTTTTTATAGTCATAATAAGTTATTTGTTAGAATGTTGTGAGGTGTTTGGATTGAAATATAATTTTATGATAATTCATTATCCTCTTCTGATTTGACGGGTGGTAATAATATCTTCTATATTTCTGGTATTTGCATTGAGTCCTTTCTGTTGCATGTGTTGGGTGTGGACTCGATGAACAAGGATTCCGTAATCAACCTCTCTCTCCACCTACCTATATTACTTTTTAGAATTTTAACCCTATCCCACCCTATTGTGTGGTTGCGTGTTAATGCATGCATTGCAATTGCTGAGCTTTCTTCTAAATTACTTATCTTTTCAGGGTCAACCATTCTTCCCTTAGCTAAATTCTTATGTTCTGATAATCTAGCTACACTCGTATTATTATTTCTGAATGTACATTATCTCATACTGATTATATTCCAATATCTAATCGATTCCACACAGTATATAAATGAAGGAGATACTTTGTGTGTGTTCATGTTAATAGTTTTATATTTCGTTTATTCGTCTTTATCACCACATAAATCTTAATTACAGTTTCTGCTAACGTACATATCGCAATGCGACGTGATGTTTAAAGTTGCCACACCTCATATTTGCACTTCACTTCCACTGCATATTTGCTAACAGTACTGGATACCGAGTCTTTTGGTAACTACTTTAGTATGATATATATATATATATATATATTGTCACATCATATACATGTATATCGTAATGAAATATAATGCTAGTAATAAAGTGATTTTATTCTTATAATATTCTAGGCGATTAACGAACTACAAGAAACCCTGTCACAACCGACAGATCCTAAAGATGTGAATGAACCTATTTTAATTATTCGTCGACTCATCCAACAGCTTCAAACGTCACATCAATCAACATTTTCTCAAATTCATACTGTTTTTCGTGGGGGAGGAGCCCCAGATATTGATATTAAAGTATCAAATAACAATATTGCTTACTTACATCTTCGTCAGCTCAGTCCTCGACTTTCAAACATGCATTTCGAAAACTGTATGATTTCATCAGATAAACTAACCTGCGGCATCCCACTGCCTGGTCATTTTGGAATAGAAGCATCTCATTTGGGTAATAGCATTACTATTCTTCCAACGAAAACGCGTCCCAAGCGTTTACTACTTAGAGCACAGAACGGCCGTACGTATCCTTATCTTTTAAAAGGTTTAGAAGATTTACGCCTTGACGACCGTATAATGCGTTTGTTTGAGATTACAAATCTTGCTGCAGTTCAGTTGTCATCAGACGGTTCTGGTTATTGTGAAAATATGTTGGCTCGAACTTACTCTGTTACTCCCTTGGGTGTACGCTCTGGTCTTTTGCAGATGGTACAGGGCGCTGTTCCTCTTTACAGTCTCTATAAAAAGTGGCAAATAAGAGCTAATAAGCTGTCAGCTAATAATTCTTACGTGTCTTCCACAACTGTAATTCCAAGACCTGGTGAATTGTTCCATGCTCGCCTGAAAGAATTGCTGCATGCGTCCGGTCAGCAATATCAGTACCAGTCTCGCTCTCATTGGCCTTTGGAGACATTACGAGAAGTCCTGACTTCTTTGGAGGCCGAAACGCCGGCAGACTTGTTAACTCGTGAGTTGTGGGCTTCTAATCCGTCTTGTGCTAGTTGGTGGAGGGTTTCACGTGCGTTTGCTAAGTCGGCTGGATTGCTTAGCAGTCTAGGATATTTAGTTGGTCTTGGTGATCGACATCTTGATAACCTTCTCATCGATCTATCAACTGGACGTATCGTGCACATCGATTATAATGTATGCTTTGACAAGGGTAAGAGTTTAAAGGTGGCTGAAAGAGTTCCGTTTCGGTTGACAAGGATTTTGAGACATGCTCTTGGACCTGCAGCCCAAGATACATCAGTGCGGGGATCATTCCGGTTTTCAGCAGAGAACGGTTTACAAGCTGCTCGTCATATAGTGGATCCTTTACTAATACAACTCAAGGCCTTTTTGATAGAGCCCTTAGTCGACTGGCAGAATAAGAAACATTCCACTAATAATTCTCAAGTTGTGACTGATTTTATTCACTTGTCTGCCTTTCATGGGGGAGGGAGCACCAGCTCTAGGCATTACCACTCATTGTCAACTAACCGACGGCTGCGACGTGTTGATTCAGAACTTCGTATGTATTCAGGTCTACTTACCTTACGACTTGTTGAACTTAGTCACAGTTCATGTTTGGATTCAGTATTTTCTGTTCTGGACTCCCTTATTTCGCGCTTAGCTGTGTGGACGGAACTAACAAAGGCTCGTCAGCATGCATCACTTCTGAATGATCGTTACATAACTTTGCAAAATGCTGCTCGTGATGATTTATTATCTTCTGAGCGTCACTGTCAACAAGTGGAACAGAGTGAACGAAAAATTGAAGAATTGTATAAAAAACTTTCTACGCAAAATAATTTTTGGATGGATGAAGTCTTATCACACTTTCAAATTTTAGTCACCTAACTGATCCCGAGTGGTTGCCACTTTTACTAGAATCTAATAAGGTGTCAAGTTCTCCACTTGTCACTGCTTTATCAAACTATCACTCAATTGCTCGAATTTATCTTGGGAATTCGGAGTTTACGCATTCAATGGCTTTATGGTTGGAGGAAATAAAGAAGTTCCACTCACAAATGAACATTTTAATTCAGTCATCACAGAGTGACATTGACTCTTTAGTGACTTTCATCTCATCGAACACACCGCAGTTTAGTAGTCACTTTGATTCAAAACTAGCTTCCTTACTGGAACGAGCAACCAAAAACAGTTTTGATGGCTTATCTGAATTACGCAGACTTAGAGATGAAAATATAAATACGCATCGTGGTTATTTCAATTCGGATAGCGTTATCCATGAAGTCGATAATTTGAATTTATTCATCTGTGATCAAGGTGCTGATGGAGTAACTGCCTACAGCTGGGCCTTATTGGACTATGTTTTAAGTATCGCAAGCAATTCACTTGCTCTTGAGCTCGAGTTTGACGAATGGAGTGAAGCCAGTAGCTGCCGAAGTGATAGAAGTAACTCAAAAGCTCTTCCGCTAGATCCACTCAGTACCTATGCAGACTGCTTAGTGAATTTATTCACCGTTCTTGGTCACCAGCCTACTGGCGTTTGGAACTTCAGTGCTGGTTATGAAGCAGACGTAAGAAGAGAACTATCGTTTCTTTTAGCTGTCAGGGATTCCGTTTCTTGTATAAGTCAGTTGCATGCTAATCTAACAAGACTACTTGTTCCTGAAGCCATGACGGCCCTTATAACAGCGAAAGTTTCCATGGTGAGCGATTTCTGCAGATTCGTTATGCGTCACATAAACGAGTCAAATACAAGTAATCTCAAAAAACTCGTAGATGATTTCATTTTAAAAGATCCAGTCTCAGATAACCAAGGTGATTTGCAACTGCATCATGTTCTTGTTGCCGTTCACCTTGCTCTCACAAACGCCACTGCTCAAATGGAGGAGATAGCTGAACGAGTTCGTTCATGTACCATTACAGCTTTGACATGGTACTATGTTGATATTATTTCCCAAGTAACCAATGTTCTTGTGCCAAAGAGTTTAGAAGGTGCGACATCTTTGTGGAAATGGGAGTTAAGTAGATCGAGCCGACTATCAGGAGTAGTTACGCCCTGTTCATGGACTGACGAAATATATACCTCTGGGATGATGGCACTTGTTTCCATACTTGAAGATGGACTAATCCACTGGAATGCAATACATCATGGTTCTGTAAATAAAGTCAGCGATTTGAATTTACAACCGTTCAATGATCCAATAAATTATTACATTGGTCGTTTGTCATCGCGTATTGCATTAGCAAGCATGGTTGGATTAGCATCCGGCCGTCTTTTCTGTGCACTTGTAGAAAATACAGGACTGTCTATTCGCAGGCTGCTAGCTGAAAATGAGCCGCCAAATAATGCAGGCGGTATGCCAGATGTGTTAATCTTATCTGCAGAAAAGATAATTGAAAGTGTTAATGTACACATGTCAATTACTCAGTCAATCAATGTGCAACATCTCAGGGGTCCTGCTGCTAACCTTATTCATCGACTCGTTACTCGTTCAGATCAAGAAAGTCAGTTTTCAGTCGGTGTGGCTGCACTCGAAGCAGCAGAACAACATTACAAACATCTTCGTTTGAGCATGTCAGCGTACAATTGGAGGCATATGACACAAGAAGATGAGAAGTCGGCGCCTTACCAACATGATCCATGCTTTTCTTTAGCAAATGTTCTTGATTCAATTAGAGATGCCGCAAAATCAGAAAGTGTATCCACTGAAGGGGTGTTCGGAGTGTCGGCGGACTCAATCGCTTTCTCTATCTGTTACATTGAAACATGGAGAGTCAAGTATGTTTATTTTTTCCTTTGAATTATATTGCTTTACATTATCCTGGGATTTACCTATGGGTGAAATTAAGTGTACGAAAATTGATTCGTCCAACATACTGCTAAAACCTGTTCCACATTTTCCATTTTAGCAGAGTTAACAGTATGGATTCCTTTATACTTTTGTAGAATTTTTCTCGTCATGCTCAAGAAAATAAGTCTGGTTTTTGCATAATCATCTACATATAGAGACAAATGGATGTCTCGTATATGGACGCTGTAATGTACAATAAATTTCACACCCACATATTTTGCGTGATACGTCTCACTCAATGTAAAATAGTCTATTTTTGAAATATACCTTAGTCGCTATTCTCCTAAGTTTGTACTATGTGTATACACTCATCTAACTATTGTAATGCTAAGTGTATGTTTTATGAATCTACATAAGTAGTGACTCATAAGGAACTAAGACAATTGGTCATACTCATGAATATCTTCTGAGAATGGAGATTCTAACATATAGTCGGAAAAAATATTTTTTGACACAAAACTGTCAACTTACACTATTCCAGTGAACGTTCTGATTCTAGAATATATTGACTGATTTTCTCAGTATATTCAACAACTGTCTAGAACTAACTCAACTCAGGTTTACAGTCTGTTCAAACTATATATTCATTTGACGCAGGCAAACGTGGTGACTTAAGTGTATAAAAATATATCACACTCAAATCATCACTTGTTGCTAAGCCAGGCAGGTTTTCTAACTTACTTTAAGTAGTCTACTGTTTATTCCAAGCATTCAATTTAATATAGTATTAATAAATTTCAACGTTTACTTTTCAGTGGTCTTAGCAAATGTCCTTCATTCTTAAAATGCATGGATTTGGTCAATGAACTAAAGGCAACGAAAGAACAGAGAGAAAAACTTACGTCGGAGTTTAGTGAATTGGATAGGGTTGTTTGTACAATCAAGGTGGGCATTTATATACTTTTATAACTATATGTATGCTTTAGTTTCTTATGTATATCAATAATAGTCTCATCAGTGGTTAAACGTAAAAATGCATAGTAAATAATATGGCCGATAAAGCATCTCGATAACAACAAGATAGATGTTGTCATTCGTTGCGATTTAGGACTACAGCTAATGCATATAAGCAGAACATCAGGGAAATTTTTTCCGTAATAGATATTACTCTGACAAGTGAGCGTTCAGTTATGTGAGACATTTGTGACTGAAGCAGTTCAAGTCTTAACTTGAATATGCATTGGTTTATTTTCATCAATAGTCAAAATTATTACAATTAAAACGGAGTTGTCATCTTAACAAAAAAACTATAGATTATGTATATTTGATAACAAAGTAAAAATAACAATTCACTTATTTCAATATCTTTTTTCAGGATGCCTATGCATTAGATTGGCCAATACTCAACTGGCTTCCTTCATCTGCACTCAGTGACACAAATATGAAATCCGATTTGTTTGATCGTTTTAAAGATGACCTTGATTCAGCAGAGTTGGCAGTCAAAAAATTACAACAGCGTATGACGCTTATAAAACAAGAATTCATCGATATGTGTTCGAAATCGGGTTCAGCGAATGATGATAACGCTAACAATTCATCATTGCCTGTTGTAGTATCAAAACGAGCCAGTCGTAACTTACATGATTCAAAGTCAAATAAACTGTCTGTTCTACAGCCCTCAGTTTCACCATCTTTGAGTTCTGATATCTCAATGAATTCTAAACAACCTACAATACTAACGTCACTGCGATCTCATTTGAGTACATTACAAAAAGAAAAATTGTCTGACATTCGGCAACTTGTTAAGTGTCTCAGCCGTTATGATTCTATCCGATCATCTTTATTGTCCTCCAACCAGATTTCAGTCAACGAAGCATGCTCACCTGCATCAAATTGGAGCGTTTGGCTAGATAATCATCAGAATTGGACTACACTGGTCGTAAATATGCTAAAGAATCTTTCAAAATTAATTACGTCATTTTCCGTATCATCGAAGAGTTCTGTTTCCGAGTCAGAATCAGTTTGTGAAGGAATAGATGAGACGGAATTAGCAATGACTCTCAATGAAGAATGCGTACTTGTTAAATATAAGCTTATAGTGGAATTGATTTTACCACTCTTGATTGAAGTTAATGAACATGTTACTTCCAATTCATATCTATACAATTCCCTTAAAGGCTTTTTGCAGATGCTCAATACACACTTCAAAACTATTGAGGAAACTTTCCTAAGTGAAATTAAAGAGTTAGCAATAGAAAATGTACAATCAGTAAATACAGAAAAAGTAAAACAGGTAAGCAGTCAACTGTAGTTTTTCACTCATATTATGTATCCTATTTTTACCGGGTATGAAATAACCTACATTATGGTTTTTTGCTTCACAGAAGACTGTCTCGGGAAGGTCACTGAACAGGATGGCTTTATCTGTTTGGAATCGAGTTTATGATCGTTTGCATGGATTCGATTCGTTTCTTCCTATGGCTGATGTGAATGAACCGATGTCAGTATGCGCTCAAATCGATGCATGCATTCGTCAAGCCACTGATGTTGATAACCTCGCTCTCATGTATGAAGGATGGACAGCATGGGTGTGAAATTTGTTCAAGCAAAGTAGAAATCTGCATTGGTTTTGTCTTTCGATTGACTTCTAATCCTGCGATCTCAATGGTCCATTGGTGAATGGATGGATCGAGTAGGTACCTCTAGGTAGCTTGAGGAAATCCTGTCCATAATATCCATCATCTATACGTGAGAACATTGTCGACATGTCAGTTTCTTTTGATGAATTGATGGTAAGTTATATTTCCTGGTTCTGTTTTTGGTTTTTATTTCTTTAGTGCAGTCTTTTTAATAATAACTTAGACAGCATTTGTCAGTCTTCGCATTATGTTCTTTAGCATCTCGTTGTTGATTTCCTTGTTCATCTATTGTGTAATCTTCAAAATTGCACGAATTTTAGTTTTTATGTTGGTGATATCTTATTATGCGATAATTCTCACGGTAGTTATGGTGTAATGGGTTTAGTTTAATATTCTTAAATAGGTTTAGCAATTTTTGGGATAATCTGCCAACTGGGTGCACAGAAAAATTATTTATAACCCAGTAAATAAGGCTATTTGTGATTGAATCAACTTAAACCAGAAATGAAAATTTATGATGTCCAATCGTAGAACATAATCCTCGTTTTTCAAATTTAGACATCTAACAATTGAAAACCCCATAGTTGAATATGGTATTTTTAAGCTTCATGATGTGTCAGTGTATTGCCGATTCGCTACGTTTTGACATTTTAATTACTCCCAAGGACTTATACCCTATTTACAGAGCGCTCAACTTTATCTTCAAAGCACATACCAAAGGTGAATTCCTTAACTGTGCGTAAAATTAAATCTTCCCATTGTTGTTTTTGGCTTCTATAGTCAAATACTTTTTCATAAAGTATTGTGCCTGTTTAGTTATATATAACCACTGCTACCTTGACGTGGTGGTCGTGCTTGAACACCGCAATGACCTAATCAAGCTATACTGGCTGAGACTTATGTCTCTTGAGGTCCTACCATGCCAGGCAGGTTGTTTGGATAGCGGTTACACAAAAAGCAGCTACCCAATCCAATACTATGATACATACAAAACCACAAAATTTCATGCCAGATCGGCCGTGGCCGGGATTAACAACGACCGCGCTTCCTGCTGCCGTGTCACAGGGCAGGAATGATAAATATGCTACTGAGACACACAAAACAATAAAGAACAAACAGACAGACTGTTGATAAAGACAGTCCTGTTCCCAATCGTATATTCCCCGTGTTCATCAAAGTATATTAATATGATGTATTCTACAAAATCCAACTTCCCGTGGATGCTTTTGAATGCGTGTTGCATTTGTGTACGTATTTTTTTCGATATTTTTCAGTTCTAACAACGGATCTAAAATTGACTGTGATGTGGAGCATCATTACACTAACAACTTTATCAATACATCCTAACTAAGGTCAACGTGGCTAGTATCTCAGTAAAACAAAACAGTCGTTTTTAACAACAAACTGTGTGAATTCACTGTATTGGGATTTCTGTCTCTTAACAATCCTTTATTTTTATTTCCTGGATCAATAATATATACATTTTTTCTGCTTTGATTATGTAATATTAACTTGTTCCCCACGATTTTTACTTTCTTCGTATTGTTTTCGTCCTTAGTTTATCAACCGTGACAAATGTTTATTTGTGTTTTATTGTTTATTTTTTTTTTTGTTTCTTGATTTGAACTTAAAATAAATGATTCTGTTTTGTTTTATGACATTTACTCAGCTGCATATTTCGACAAGAAAAATTAATGAAATTTGGAATATTCCTATTACTGTAAAATAACATAGACAGTTATATGTAAGTGTGAACTAGGAATAATACAAGTCGCGTGGTGATAGATTATCCATCCGTTATTTATTAGCACACTGAATAATTCAGGAGAAGTTATACCCGGTTGTCTACTGAGATTCACAAGTCTTCTTAGGAGTCAATAGTTTATTTATTCGAGGTCACTAGATATGTACTTTGTGACTAACTCAGATTATTTGCATTTTCCAAAAAAATTAATGCTTTTATTAACATGAAAATGGAGATACTAGTGCCACATAATATGCCCTTGGTAATTCAATAGCCCAACAGTAATTCATTAATGGTGTTAATCCTCTGTGCTACATTTTTACCTAACGTTTCACCTTAGATACTGTATCTGGAGTGTTATAAGCTGCATCCAACGATCGCCTCTATCCAATATCAGACCGCAAAGAGTGTCGTTTTTTCGAATTTATTATTTATCACATAATGACAGCTATCTATCTCACTAGGGATGCATTCGCTGATTTGATTTCAGAAAATTCTATGTAATAATCGTAGCGAGAATTGTTTTCGATGCTTGTTCAAAATTCAACCAGCTACTTGGTTTTATCTGAAGCCAGTGTATTTTTAAAGACTTCAATCGATAAAACGCGTTAATTCACTTTAAATTTCATTGTTTGACGTAAATGTTTGACTGTGAATTTTTTGCCTTAAAAAAAAATAATTCACATGAATTGTCAGCCTCTAAAAAGTTAAGCTACGCGTTTATTATTGTTAATTGACATGTACAAAACCCAGGTGTTGTGGATTAATTTTTTCCTAAATAAACATTTTTCATCACAATAATAGCCAGTTATGCGCCGAATATAACATTTTTACGTAGAATAACATTAGTTATATGGTGACGAAATAAACAGTATTTGTTTGACAAATGTGCTGAGCTGAATGCAGTTACAAAATATGGTGAAATGCGAGACGATGGTAATTAGTCATAATAGATTCATATAATGTGAAGGAAAATTGACAAGCCAGTTCAATGTTGTAAAAGGTGTTAGGTGAGTAGTTAGTACATAATAGTATGCAATGGGGAGGATATAATAAGATTGTGGTGAATAGTCCATCATGAAATAACCAATACATGGAGGCATATATTGAGAAAAGAGATAATATCGCTAATATGAAGTCAGAATAGTATGAATGGGATATTTGACGGTACTAGGAGAATTCTAGAATGAAAGGTATAAGTTGGAGATGCACTCCTAGAGGGGGGCAGAAATTTTAATTCCCACAACTGGAACAACGCTTGCACGTGTGCTTTCTGAATAAAAGACTGGTTTATTTGATCTTATTGCTTCAGCTGCATGTAGAAGACGTGGTACGTGGTAATTGTTTTGGAATGTGGTATATAACTTCGAAGGCCATGTTAACGTCGATACGATATCTTGTATGCTCCACTAAATGTGATAGAATTGGAATTTGTATGCCTTTGTTTTCACCCTTTTTAAATCAGTCTGTAGAACGCTCGCCAACTGCACATCACACTGTCCGGGGTTTGATCTCCGGTCCACCCACTCCTGAACCTCGTTAAGCAAGTAGTAAGACCAGTAAAAACAATGTTGGGTATGAGGATAGCCCCGTAAAATATAGAAGAAACCACTGCTATGGAGAATTCAAAGCTGTAGCTTGAAACCCTATATTCCACTCGGAGCGTAAAGGAATAAAATAAAAGCTACAACTTGAACCACAGGAACACTTGAGACTGTATTTGTTTGAGGAAAAGGCGAGACGTCCAGTTAAACACTGGGCTATAGGAAAACATAAGTCCGGAGTCAGAAGTTTCATTTATCGCCCTTCTTAGACATTGGACAGGATCTCCGTAAGAGTATTTCCGTTGAATTGTAGACGCTTTTTCCCCACTATTGACAGTTTATGTCTGGGACTATTATAACCTATATTGGCTTTATAAACTTGTCTGGATATTCGTTTTCGCTTAAAATATCTAGGGTGACCTTATACTAAATGATAATCACCCTATCAAATTACGTTTGTATTTCATAGGTACGAGGTTGAGGAAGTATTTACACCGAGCTTTGGTCTCTACCTTGCTAAATATTGTTCTTTTAATGGATCTATCCTTTCTTTTGTAGTGAGACGCCAAGAAAATGGTTGTTGCGTTCTTCGTAAGTGCGATGAGCATTATTGAAGTGGTTCAAAATTAAATCGCTACGTAGATTTTCATCGTACACTACAAAATTGTCATTCATGTAATCACAGTACAAAAAGAAAATTCATCATTTGGTGTAAACTATTAATATATAGTTGTAATTAATTTGATCTATTCCATGATACACAAATTTTTTCATCAACAATTTTCTTGGTACAGTTTGACTTTAGCTATTTCTTGCTTCAACAGACTATTTTCTGGATTCGCGAGAAAATTGTTAGCAAATATAGGATCTAGTGGGGATCGTATGGCAACTCCATCAGCTTGTTTATATATTTCATAATTATATAGGAACTATACATTTGTTGTACATTTGAGCAGTAGTTGATTAGTTTTACGCTCTTCTTTCTATAAACTGTTTGCAGATTAAGTTGACGCTTTGCACCAGAGGTACATCAGTGAGTAATGACGAAGCACCAGGGGATGCCATTTATCATTTGTGTCCAAGTATTTTTTATCTTATCAATAAACTGAAAGGTATTCTTGACTCTGTGCTTTACAAGCTGATCAAGGAGTTGAAGTAACTGTACCCACCGCTTTGCATTGTTGTGTTAAGGTGATTGAGACATGTTTAGGAAGAGATGGAGGAGCACTCCTGTACTTTTCGTAGATGACACACGCATGAAATGTTGCTACCTGCAGGTTTTAGGGGTTCATTACTAGCAGACTACTTCATAGCCAGCCTTGAGAACGGCGCACTCAATTCGTTCATTGACAATTTGCAATTGTACAAAAGATATGTGGATGATATTTTCGTCGTTTGCGACAAAAATTAAGACCAAAATCAGTTGCTACAAATATTAACAACTTCCATCCGGCAGTAAAATTCACTCTAGAATGCAAATCCAAAATTCCTTTTCTTGATGTGCAACAAACAAGACTACCTGGTGAAACCTTAAGAAAGTCAATCCATAGAAAACCCACTTGGAACAGTCAACTAAGAAATTTCTACAGTATCTATTGATCGGAAACGAAATCTGATTAAATCCCTTGCAACTCGAATACGATACATCTGCAGTCCTGGAAGCAGAACTGGATATTCTGAAAGAAACCTTCATTCAAAATGGATACCAAGATTCATCAACAAGAATGTCACACCAAAGATCCAGAGGAACGAAACATCACTTGTTTCAAAAAAATACTTTACATGGATCTGGATATCGAGGGAGATATTCTCAAGAGAAGAATTTCAGCATCTTTGAGAAGAACATTCACCGTAGCAACGGTAAGAGTAGTGTTCTCCGGTTGTCCTAGCTTTGGGACGACCTCGAAAAAGCGGAAAGATATTCATCCAGCTGCATCATGACTTCCTATGGGCTCGAGGAATCATACAACCGGCTGTCTGGAAACATAATCGAATATCAGTTAATGGGTGTCAGTGACGAACATATTACAGTTTCCTCCTTTCTGATATTTCTGAAAGCAGTCCAAAGTTAAGAATGGTATTTTGAATAAATAGATTATTATTAATTATTAATATCGTGGTACAGTACCAATAAGTAGTTGACGTTTCAGGCACAGTTTACTGCTCATAATCATCGGTATGATTACGGATTATATTCTAACACAGTCTCCAAATTCTTCTCTTACCTTAATATTTATGTTTCATTCTATTTGTAAACTTTATACTTTGTGTCCTGTATTTTGCTGTTGGATTGTCTTATGTCATGTGTTTCCAGACACCCGTACAATGTCAATCACTAACTTGAATAATAATAAATGATTCTAGTCTATCTGCTGACATGTTTAACCATCTTAATCAGGTATCAAGGAAGGGAATTTTAGACAGCTGAGGGAAATCGAAAGGAGTTAGCTCAGATTTCCTGTAAATGTAAAATGAAAACTTTTCAAAGAAATTACTGGTGGTAAGCAGATGAATAGTATTCCTTTGATGTGTGTACACAAGTATTTCATACATTCTCCCACAAATGCCAAACTTTCTAGTGTTACCAATGTTAATAAAACCTGCTTCCCTGGTTTCAGCACAAATGATGTTTTAAAATGTCTCCAGTCGCTGAACCCTTCTTGTAGCCTAGGCTTAGATGGTTTTGCCTAGCTTTATTCTTAAAAGTGTGCAGATTTCCTGTGTTACCCTCTCATGGGCATATTTAATGTATCTTTTTCCAGAAATCTCGTGCCAGCCGTTTCGAAGGACATTAAATTGTACCTATACCTAAGTTGTCTTACTAGAACATGTTTTAAGTTTAGACCTATTGCTATTACCTCCCCTTTTCTAAAAGCTATGGAAAAATTAATCTTACTTAATCTTCAACCTTCACTTAAAGCCTTTAACGATCCCAAACAATTCGCCTATAAACACAGTAGAAGTACTTTGGATGCAGCCACAGTCCTGCATCATAACATTGTATCCAGCTTAGTCAAGGGGGCTAAATTTGTTCGCTGGACCTTCCTAGATTACACATCTGATTTCGACTCAGTACCTAGAGACATTTGGTTAAACAAGCTTTCTGAAACTTAAACTGACTGTTGGGTTGTCAAATGGCTGTACTCTTATTTCTCAAGGAGAAAGCAGTACACTATATATCAGGGAAAGTCGTCCACTTCATTGCTTACTGAGGCGCTGTCCTTTCTCCTTCTCTGTTTTCTTTCTTCATGTGTGACTTGCATCACCCTGATGAAATGAACTTTGTCAAGTATATCGATGATCTAACTATTTCAATGTCTGTCAACTCCCAGCTTGACTGTACTAAGCTGAACAGCTTTCTACCAGGAGTTAGCAAATGGTCTTCGTCTAACGGCCTTAAACTAAATCCTTCTAAATCTCAAACTGTTAATTTCAGTTTCCAATGTAAAAGAAAGTTAAATGAAGCTGTTGCTTCCCATAAGTGATATAGAAATCAAGTCTGAAGTTAAGTATCTTGGATTAATTCTTTCTTCCGACCTATCCTGGTCTTCCCATGTCTTAGCGATTTCTAAAAGGATATTTCGTCTGACTTTTTACATTAAAAAACCGAGGCACTCAGGCATAACCCAACCACTTCTCTTACAGTTTGTCAACTCTTGCATCCTACCTATTCTTCTTTACTGTTCACTATTATTCTTTCCTGGATTGCTTAAAAAAGACTATGTTATACTTCGTAGAACTCTGAAGACTGTCAGTCAGTAGGGCGAGTGGTATCCTATTGGGCCGTATCGTTGACATTGTCACTGATAGGTACTTGATGTCATGCAGCAAATTTGCGAAAGGAATTTTGTCAGACTAGGAGCATTCACTCTACCCGCAGCTCCAACCTTGCTATTATTATTATTATATTTAATACTCTCAATTCGTGCTTCGAATACTTTTGACTTTATACCGTAAACGTGGTCGAATTCCTCTGGTTACTTTTGTTTTATTTCTTAGTTTTATATATATTTTGAGTAAATCAGATGCAATAATGTGACAAATTCTGAGAATTCCATTCTGTATTATAAGAACTATTTTTGGAATAAAATAGATTATTATTTTTTTTGATTTACAGCTTGATTCCACACTGTATTTTTGGTACAAGTATGGAATTTTCAGCATGGATATCACATGGATATTACTTTAACCTTGAATGAGATGATGCACTTTAAGCAGTTAGGTTCTCAGATCAGATTGACTGACTTCCTTTGTACGGTGACTAGTTGGTAGACTTTATCTGTCCTATAAAAGCAGAATCTGGTTTTCGCTTCTAATCGGTAGCTGATGAATGGTATCAAGCTCTTCTGCTTACTATGACTCATCCATTATTATTTAATACTAAATTAAATTACACTTAATTTTTCAAAAGTATCACGCACTGTTCCGCTAAGTGATTGTACAACACAGATTTCAATTAGCCCACTTCAAAGCTACTTTAGTCGCCATCTTATTTATATTCTGACAGCCATTAATTTGTGCACTGAGAATAGTTTTGTCACATGTGAAGAAAACAACGGCTAAACAATAAGGTGAGTTGAATAAAACTCCCATCTTCCTTAAGGTAATACTGGAAAAGCTGTATGGTTTGGCTGTGAAATGTCAGAGTCCACCGCCTAGAGAACCGGCCATTATCTCTATATATATCTGTGTTATATATATGGTGGATTCATCAACAAAAATTTAAATAGACCTAATTCTTTATTCGGTGGTAGGTGACTAGCAGTGGAATTCAGGATGCGCATTTCGTCCTATTTGGGACTCGTCATCTGGGTAGGATCCTTTTGTGATGTTTTGACCAAGTGGGCCAGTATAGAACTGTTAACTTTTTTATTACAACTTCACTCAGGAACACGAAACATCAAGTTTCTATAGCAGTAGTCAATATAAATGCCTTCATAGTAGTGGTTTAATTGATAGTTAACCTAGGCTTAGACTTAATTCTCAGTTAAAGGTTTCCAGGTGAACTCATTCATCTAAGTAACTGGTTGGGTGAGAACTTTTTCAAAGCCCGGTAGTAGTTTTATTCAAACTAAAAGATACAGAAAAATTTATTGTTCTGACAGTTTGGGCCAGTACATTTGAGGATATTAAATTACAGACCAGTGAAATATAATTATGGGAACTGATTGATGCTGTGGGAATTTAATCCTCAGAATTTTGAAATTCCTCTGGCACTTTGGGATCTATATTGTGTGGCGCTAAAACTATTACTGCAATAAGAATAGTAGTGATATAAATAAAGAAAAATAATCGATCGAGAATGATCGCCAAAGTACGCCATTCTACCGCCACTAAGCTTTTCTAGCTGTCTTCTTTTGTCTGTTAACAACTAATTTAATATATTTCTTCAATTCCTTCACATCATGTTCTAATGTAGTGGTCGGGTCACAGGCATCAAATTCTTCACAATTTATCACTCCATACGGAGAATCTTTGGATTCATCATCATAATAAAAACCTTGTTTTATGTTTTCTGGTATTCGTTGACTACTTTTCACTGATGCTCCCATTGCATGAGGATAAAACGCTCCAGGATGTTGTCGATAATCATTTGTAGCAAACCACTTTGTAGTAGCATTCTCCAAACAGTGATTTCCATAGACTGTGTGTTTGACTACTTCATTACCCACTGGGAACAGTCCTCCTTCAGAATATATGTTTCTTTCATTCTGATGTCTATTGTGACTACTTGCTGAATACTTGTTAGAAGAGATTTTGGAAGTATGAGTCCTTCTGTTAGGTTTTTTATCGATATTTTTCATTGGATGCTTTACATCTGGTAAGTGTATTCTTTGTCGTACTAGTGTCAGTCGTCCTATTCCTTCTATAACAATCTGTAAGAGTAGAAGAAATTAACAGTCATCATTATATTTCATGTCACTATGTTTGCTTGAATGTCGATACTAACAGAAGAATTTAAATGAATTTAATAGTCATTTTAAGCTCAATAACCATTCAATGAATGTATACCTAAATCCGTATTTCTCTAGCTTGCATAACTACAGTAGTCAGTTATTTTAAGCGATTTGAAAAGAGGAAGGTATCGACAAATCGAATGCTGTATACTTAATATCATTCTGTTTTCAAGTAGAAATGAAATTTCAGAAGATTGATAAGTGAGCAAAGAATATTCTTTGCTAAAACTTCTCCGTTAGATTCTACAGGTGTATTTTTGTAATAGTTAGAGAACAATGTCAAGTTACTGATATTGAAATTCCAAGAGGTATACGAGTGTAGATTGTTAATGGATTACAGCGGGAAGCATGTTGATGTGATGATATGCATTAATGTAAGACTAAACTTAACGTCAGATTTTAAAAGTAAATGAATATAAATAATGACCAGTATATGTAGTGATGAATATCTATGATCAGTGTAGACACTACACATTTTATCCAGACTGATTATAAACTTCATTAAAGCTAGAAATATCAAATTTGCAGCAGGCTCGCATTTACTGCAGCCTACCTGAAATCACAGTGGCTATAAGAGGATGATAATAACATACCTTAATTTTGGAATGGTAGCAAGGGAAATATTATAAATTACAGTATCCAAAATGTTAACATAATAACTTTTAGTTTCAATCATCATCAATCAATGTGAATTTCAAAGTGGGAAATAGTGACGTCTGGGGAGGAGAAGACAGAAAACAGACGAAAATTATGGACAGTGTTAGCTTCTAAGGTAACATAACAACAGTATAAAATTATGATCTATAAGACTGAAATCAGCTCAGTGAGCTGAAATCACTAATATGGATGGCTGCGTAAATCGTGTATTCAGAATCCAAATGCAGTGACCAAAATATTAAAAGATTGATTATACCCTCCATTTATAGGGGTTGGTGTGGTCAGAGTGCATAATTGCAATTATTATTATTATTATATCCTTTAATTCCTAGAGGAACATAGGGCTTCAGCTGCGTGTCTCCATCGCTTTCCGTCTTCTGCCAACTCTTTCACTCCGCTCCAGGTCTGCCCACATGCTTTCATCTCCTCTTCACATCAACTCCTCCATGTCACCCTTGCACTGACGACCAACTCGCCACTTCCCTTTCGGGTTCCACTCGAGCGATGGCTTGTCTAGTGATGTCACTTGGTGGTTTCCTTAGCGTATGGTCAATCCATCTCCATTTCTTCCTGCCTATTTGTTTCGCAATCGGTTCCTGGTTGGTTCGCTCCTGGAGATATTTGTTGCTGATGTTTTCTGGCCGGCCATCCGATCTTGAGTATTGAGCATAATTACAATGGCCTCAGTATATTGTATTGCTTACATTTTGGGTGCCTTAATTTGTAACAATTTCTCTGGTACTAATCATTCTGTCAGTGAAGTGTTATTTTCATTGTTTTTAACCTATATAATTTCAAATAGCTTACTGCTGATAAGAACTTAGGAAGCAAAAATGACGTTATTTTATACTGGGAATTCGCTCTTCCTTTCTTTATCGAAATTTATCAAGGGCACCGTGCGTATGAAGACTATAAACTTCACAGGAATAAATGGTAATATGAAAAGCAGAGGGAGAAAATGGGGTAGATGGTCGTGTGTGTGCGTGTCACTGTATTACTAAGGATGAATTAAGAAACTGAAAGTATATTTTGTACAATTGTATTGATAAGTAGAGGCAGAGGAAATTGGTAGTTACAGGATGGATAGCTAAAACCAAAAGGTGTGACGTAACGCAACATTTACGAATTTATATATCCCACAACAGGCTAGGGTAATAACTGTGGCTGGACTTGTTTCTTTTGTACACACCGTTCATGCTGTCTTAAGAGAATTGCTCTGGCTTCTTCTGTCTGGAGTATTTGGTACCTAATGATTTCAAGAAGAATAGAATCCTTTTGTAATGTTTAGATATGATAGAGAAGATTTGTCTGTCTGTCTGTCTGTCTGTTTTCGACATAGAACTTTGCACAAATGTGCGGAAGTTCAAGTCGCCACATTCCGTGTAGCACGCGAAGCAAGAGAAGAAAGTACAAGAAAAGCATAATAGAAACAGTGAGCAGAGGTGTGAGACAAAGGAGTAATAAAGAAATACAAAACAGTTTCATTGAAGATCATAAGTCACAGGGAGTGGATGCATCTGCGCCACTGAGAACGATTTTGAGCCATGTCACCAATTGTTTCCAACCATTGATTTTTACCGTCCCGAGGACCCCAGCCTGGAAGTCTACACCTTTCTACGTGGCTTAGACCAACTGTTGTGGATTTCATTGACTGATGCCAAGTTTTTGTTTGACCGCCGCTAGCTTTTTTCCAGCCTGACCCTATATCCGCTAACATTGCTCGTCGAGGGAGGCGATGACTAGGCATACGTAACACATGTCCTAACCATCTCAGTCTTTGTAGCTTCACGACTTCGTCGATTGATTTCCCCTGTTTACCTAGAACTCTACGCCTAACCTCCATGTTGCTCACCTTATTATGCCACTTTACACGGGAAATAGAACGCAGGCACCTATGATCAAAGACAGCTAGTCTTTTCATGTCTTCCACTCTCAGTGGCCAGGTCTCACAACCATAAAGGAGGACGGAGCGGACTGATGAGCAGTACACCCGCCCTTTGGTCGATAGTCGAACATCTCGTCTACGCCAGAGTCGGCGTAAACTAACAAATGCGAAACGAGCCCCTTGTATTCGTGCTGAGATTTCGTCAGAGATCAGCCCGTTGGGGCTGATGGTACTTCCCAAATAAGTGAAGCGGTCAACGTGCTCTACCACTTCACTTCCTATTTTTAAACTAGGCGTCGATGTAGTCCAGTCCTGTAACATCATCTTGCATTTGGCGGGAGCGAATCGCATGCCAAACATTCGTAGATTGCGGCTCAAGGTGTTCAGAAGACTCTGCATTTCGTCAGCGTCTTCGCCTAGAAGGACTATATCGTCTGCATATTCTAAGTCAACGAGATTATTCCCCGGTAGCAAGTCAATTCCTGAGTCGCTGAAGTCACCTAGGGTTAAGTCCATTAACACATCTATGATGAAGTTGAATAGAAAAGGGGATAATGGGCATCCTTGACGGACACCACTGGTCGTCATCAGTTCAGATGACAGCTCGCCGTAAGCCCTCACCTGGCTGTATGAGTACGAATAGAGTGCCTTAATCAGTGCAATATATTTTCTTGGAATTCCCTTTACAGCCAAGCATCTCCAGAGAACTTCCCGATCGACAGAGTCGAATGCTGCCTTTAGGTCAAGAAATATAATGACTGTTGGACGCCGGTAGGAATGACTATGTTCTAGAATCTGTCGGAGGGTGAAGATATGATCAATACACCCTCTTCCTGGTCTAAAGCCTGCCTGGCTCTCTCGTGTTTGTGCCTCCCGAGCACCACTTAGTCTACGCATGATTATTGAGCCTAAGACTTTAGATACTATATTAGTCAAGCTAATCCCTCTGTGATTATCACAGGAAGACTTGTCTCCCTTCTTGTATATCGGGATAATCAGTGACTTACACCAACCCAACGGGACTTCTTCTGATTCCCAGACGCTGCCTAGTACCTCAGTTAATCCGGACAGTAAACTGTCTCCACCGTACTTAAATACCTCTGGAGTGATTCCATCAGGTCCCGCTGCTTTGCCTAGTTTCAGATTGGTGACAGCTTTAGTAACCTCAGTTAGTGACGGAGGACCTGTGTTTATATCCCATTCAGGGAGGTGTTGGATGCTCGGAAGGTTGAGCGTGGCTGTGGGCCAATTAAACTGTTCCTCATAATGCCCTTTCCAGCGTTCCAGTCATCTATCCTGGGAGCTGATTAAGGTGCCATTTTTCTCCGAGGTTGTTTCACTTATCATTTGCCTTTTGCCACCTGTTTCTCTGATAAGCCTAAATAGTTGTCTGGTGTTAGCAATCGCCGATACCTTTCCCATCTCTTTCGCTTTTGTCGCCCACCACCGTTCACGTTTTGTTGGTTTCCGTTTGTGTACCTTTCGCTCCTCATCATAATCGGAGCTTGCAGCAATGGGGCTTCTTGCATCAAACAGTTCGGATGAGGCGGTAGAGATCCAATTGCTTTTACTTACTTTAGGTTTTAGCTTATTAACAGCTTTTACAGCTGTGTCTACAGCTAACTGTATGTTGTGCCAGCCAGGCTACCTCAGGAGAAGTTCTGCTTCCGACCTCAAAAACTCGTTTCGCTATTAGTTCCTTGAATGGGGACTCATTGTCTCGATCTAGTAGGGGACGTACCTGTTTCGCTGAAGTCAATTTCTTATATCCGTTTACTAGTAGGCATAAACGTGCGCGAACCAGAGCGTGATCAGAGTCTACGCACGTGTTCCAGAAGGAGCGACAGTCTTCTACTGACCCTCGCCAACGATACCCTATGGCTATGTGGGCTATCTGGGTCCAGCGTTGATTTGGTGATGGAGGTCGCCATGTAACACAGTCTCTCTTTGTGTCTAAAGTTAGTGCTGACTAGCAACAGGTGATTATCTGAGCAAAACTGTAGAAGACGATCGCCGTTGTCGGTTCGTCGGCAGGGAACTCCATACGTACCACCTATATACTTCTCAGTCAGGCACAACTTCCCTAATTCGGCATTGAAGTCGTCTGCTAAAACAACTATATCTGAACGTTTTGCTTTTTGCAGCAAATTAGACAGTTTCAGGTAGAAGTCATCTTTTATTGATATAAGAATAAAACTTGTGCACTGTGGTAGAATATAATTCCATTATGGGTAAATTTTTGTTTTGATAAAGTCTCACAGTGTTATACAGTAATGTTTACTGGTGACGTTTCGAGCACAATTTATTGCTCATAATCATATCAAGGTAATCACACGACTGTCATCTCTTAGTTCATCCGAACTGCAGTCTGTTGGGGCGTAAGAGCAGACTTCAAAAAGACAACAATTGGTAGCACCGTCTTCCCTTCTTTTAACGGACCCATTCAGACGGACCGCACACATATGACTATCTGCTGGGATCCAGTCAAGAAGTGATTTTTCCGCCCTAACACTCAGTGCTATCCCTACACCTGCGAGTCCTCGCGAGATAGCTGAGGAGTCTCCTGACACCCTTAAAGTGAATTTTGCGGATTCATCTTGTTGACTGGGTGAGGTCAAGTGAATGACCACACTCGGGTCTTGTATGTGTGTCTCTGAAACACAACATGCATCCATGGCTCTAGATTCCAGAGTTCTTGCTAGTGATGCCTGTTGTCCCATTTGGCAGAGGGTCCTGACGTTGGCGACGTGGCTTTAAAAGGCTATCTGGGGTGTTTCTATGGCTCTCACCTTTGTTTGTGGACACAGAGTGAAGTGAAGTTGATTCACTAGCCTGCAGAATAGTGCTAACCGTAGTAGAGAAGCAAGATGAAGAAGGTGATGTGAGTAAAGGAGAATGATGCTCAGGAAGGCTTCGTGTGATTTTGGAAGTGTGTGAGTGGTTGTTACTTCCCGGCTGCCTACACCGTGGAAGTTGATTGATTCTTCGAGAACCTGAAACAGAAAGTGTCGCGTGGCCGCAAAACCCAGGGGACAACTGTTTGAGGCCGGTCACATACGGCCTGTTTTTGTTTGTTTGTTTGTTTAGGTATCAGTAATACCAAGTCAAATGAATTTCCTGAGTTCACTTCATCGAACAGATAGTGGTAAAATTCTGAATTCTGAAGGAAGCTGTAATGAATTTCTCTCCACTTTAGTGGTGTTACTCCTGATATTTAACTGATTACATCTTCTTTTATTATACGTCAATGCTGATTTCTCTTCCACTGGTAACTAATTACACCACGTTTATTAAACCTAGTTTAAACTGTTCCAAGTTAACTCAGTATGGATCCCATATCAGATAAATTCATTTCGTATTATGACAGTACAGACTAGTCTAATAAACTTATCTAATATGGAATTTTGTCCTACCACCTTCTCCATATTCAACTTTTTCACTGCGGATTTTTGCACAGTTTACTTATTGGCTAACCGAAGTGATTTAAATAGTCCTATAACTTATGCTTCTTAATATCTTGTTATTACCCTAGGATTTCCTTGAGAAACTTTGATTGAAGCACTCCATTATAATTTACTACACTAACAGATATTCATACGAACTGCGGCTATCATTGCGGGATATTTCATGACAAACGGTATGTACGTGAACAGTCGTCAGCAGAATACGACACTATAATTATGTACTGCGATAAATTACTTGCTGGCTAGTGAAAATCGTGAAACATAATTCTAATTCAGTGATTGCAAGTACGACAGTTCTGAGCTAAATACCTGTAGATAGCCAGAGTACTTGCAGGTGAAAAATGCTAAGATACCAGATTATGGTTTTTAATGATTCGTCATGAAATCTTGTTCGAATTCAAGTCCTTGTTTTTCACTGTTTTTCCTGCTGACGACCATTTATTAAAAAAATGTTGTTTCGGTTTTTAGGTTTGAATAATGATGCCAAACAGTGAGACCCCTCCCAACACCCAATGCAACCCAGTAATTATTAGTTGAGTAAGAAATTCGGTGATAAGTTATATTTGGAAAAAAACAGTAGTTTTCTGATGACCAAACAATTTAGAAAATGTATAGATGGAATTAATGATATTTATTTGAATTTACTGTTTACTTTCATCTAAACCTGAAATGATCTATGTGAATGAATCCTGAGAATTAATCCCTCGTACTCAGTCATCTCGGAACGCAGGTGGAAGTTCTGGTTCGGTGCTTCGTGGTACTGAAACAACTACTGCAATTACAATGGTGGTGATGTAAATAAAGAAAAACAAACGATCTAATACTATGGCCAGAGTTCGCCATTCCATAGCCACCAAACTTTTACGGGCTGTCTCCTTCTGTCTGTTTACTAACATCTTAACGTATTTCTTCAATTCTCTAACGTCACGTTCCAGTGTAGTGGTTGAATTCAAAAATGACGGTGACTCTTCATGATTTGTTCCATCATTTGGTTCATTTGTTAATGGTTTCGGGCCAGCTTGTCCTAAATTTCCTGAAATTTGAGGAGTACCTTTGATTGGGGTAGCTGCTGCATAGGAATCATATGGGCCACCATAACGTGGACCAGGTTTATGTTCATTCGGACCAAACCAATTACCAGTCATATTTCCTAAATAATCTTCTCCATACATATGGTGGCTACCAGCCATGTTGCAAGGTGGGAACGAACCAGTCCCAAAATTTTTACTACGTTCATCTTGGCAAGGACTTTCCTCACCTGCTGGGTACTTGTTAGGGGACCTATTAAGAATATGAATCTTCTTAGGCGGTTTTGTGGCAATTGGTCTTATCGGCTTTTTCATCTCGGGCAGCGGAATTCTCTGTCTTACTAACGTCAGTCTTCCAATCCCTTCAATGACAATCTAAAAGGAAGAAAAAAGTCATTTAGAACAATATTTTTTAACTCAAAAACACGTAAGGTATATTATTGATGTACTTGAATATCAAACATATCAAAAGTATCGCTTCCCTTCTTAAACGTAGGATTTCGTCGGCAGGGATTTTTAACAATTACTATAGACATTCGATATCGGCATACTTCTTATTTCTCAGCCAATAATTTTGGTAGTTTTTCCGAAGCATGTAAATAATGAGTCACTCGAGCACAAACTGTGCATGTTTTCTCACCCTACTGTCACCTCTAAAGAAAGTTATTAGTATATCTGTGAATGCAAACATTCGGGAATATACGACGTCCTTGTTTATTTCATACGTTATTTGTTCTATCTGCACTATCAAGCAGATCGAAGTCTTCGTGAAACACACATCATAAAGCAATCCTTTGTTTACTAGTTTGACAATTTTCGCTCGTTTCTAATGATAGAATTCACAATGACTGTTTCTTCTAATCCAAGACTAGTCAGTTGTGTTTACTTTCAGTCCAATCGGTGACTATTCTCGCACTAAGGGTCTAACTAAAAATTATCATCTCCAACTTGAAAGTTGTACACACCAGGCTAATAAGTCTAACAAGGAATGCTGTTGTTGCAATTACGTTTTCAAATACAAACCATTGAGCCGATATATACATATATATAAACAATTGCGATTGCTATTTGAGTAATCTCGTAGCAGTTGCAGGACCTGCATTTCTTCCATGTTGATCAAAAAGGGTTACTTCAAGTGTTCAGTAACATGAAATAACAATTTATAAATTCGTTTAATTAAAATATGTTAATTTCTTGTTTTGCTGCATCCAGTAGTTACGTTTTAGGACTATGTGGAAGTTACAACAGAATCTTCCATATCAATTAGCCACCAAATAAATATTACAGGATTTTCATCATGAGTTGACATCAGTTAGAGAACCACTGGAAGACCAGGGAGTACTGGACACCTGTTTCATCCTAGTTTGGGACTCTTCATCAGTACGAACCCATCGGGGGTTCGAACCCAGGACCTTCTGGTTACAACGCGAGCTCGTAGACCATTGGATCGGGTCCCAGTGGCTCAATGGTCTACGAGCTCGCGTAGGAATGCAACCACTTACTTGTCCAGCTGTCAGCCTGTGTTGCAGCAAGCTTGATTAGCAAGAGAGACCTGGGAACAGAGTCGCTGAGAAGGGCACTAAAAGCCGTTAGTAGGGCAAGTGGGATATCGTTAAACCAACTGGTTAACACTATTGTAGATAGACATATTATATCATGTAGGAAACTAGCGAATACAATATTGTCTGACCCCAAGCATCCTCTCTATACGCAGCTGTCTCCTTGCATTTCATCTGGTAGAACTAGAAGCAGCTATAGGCGGTTATATGCTAGGACCACCAAATACAAAAACTCCACAATACCATATCTGGCACAGCTGTTATGTGATGAGAAATCCCTTAGGTATGACACGATCAACTTACTGCGGCACTCTAACAAATAGTCCCATTAGTTTTTGTTTTCCTTTCTTCGTTACTATTACACTGTTGTTCTCATCTTCTATCACACATCAACTTTATATTTCATATCCTGTGGTGCATTGTTTGAAATGTAAACTCTACGCTGTTTTTTTATTTTTATTTATTATTTATTTTTATTTATTTATTTACCTTTTGATTTCAAAAATCTTATATAATTTATGAGGTAATTAGATGCAATATACTGTAATGGACGCTGAAAATTCCATACCTGTACCACAAATACCGTTTGGAATAAAGTTGTTACTATTATTATTACTCGCCAAAGACATTGGCTAGTGGTTGCGCTATGTCATGAATTAGCCGAAGTTAGAATTCATGGGCCATTGGATCGGGTCTCAGTGGCTTAATGGTCTACGAGCTAGCTCGCCTTGTAACCAGAAGGTCCTGGGCTCGAACCCCGGTGGGTGCATACTGCTGAAGAGTCCCAAACTAGCACGAAACAGCTGTCCAGTACTCTCAGGTTTTCCAATGGTTCTCTAACCATTGTCAGCTCATGATGAAATCCTGTAACGAACCAACGAAAAATACCTAATGAAAAAACATATCCGACTGATGTAGCCTAGTAACTTTTAACTAGAACTGGTTTATTCCACGTGAAACTAAAATTGATTTAAAAATCATTTTTATAGAGATGGCCACTTACACGACGAAGGAAAAGCGGTACGGAACCTTTACGATCACCACGGAAATGAAGGTGAATTACCAGAGTTGTTAGAAATGTTGACAATGTGATCATAATCATATTTAAACAATAGAATACCCCTGAAAGGTGAAATAAAAAAGAGGTGGGTGCATATTTCTGCAGTTGTAAGTAATCCAGAATAATGAAAAAAATTGCAATTTAAACTTTAGTCTCAAAAATCATTCATTAGAAACATATTAAACTGGAGCTCACTGGAGACTGAAATCCTCAGAAATGAAGCTACGAGCTGAAGACCGCTGAGCTCCTATAGAATTCATAGGATTAATAAGCAGTTTACTTTCTCCATCATGATAGAATTCATGAACGAACACTTGATCAATCAAAATCTGACAGTCAGTATGTCTTAAAAAACCTCCAATCGATGATATATAAGATAAGATAAGCTTTTTTAATCCCACATTTCTATACAGTTTGGTTTTTTACCAAAAGCTGACGTATTCTGAGTAAGCTATCTAAGCCTGTACTGTGTATCTCTTATAAAATTTTCATACTGAGTATCATAGTTGTCTGGAGACTGTTGAATTATTATTTTTATAATTATCCAAGTTGTCATGACGTTTAGTTTTTTTGGGTCTATTAACAGTCCCTACAAAGGTGCTAGGAATCTATGAATACAAACATCTACACAATCAGTCAACAACCTCGCCAGATACTAGCTTGCTAGGCTACTAGCTTTCTAGTTTTCTCGCCGGTCCCAAGCCCGGGTAAAGAGGGAGGGTTGGGGCGTGGTGCTAGCAACTCCACCCCTGTAAAACAACCAAATCGCTACAGAAACTTCAACGAATAAATATATTAAAAATTCTAAAAACATAAGCAATAGCCTTACTTTTCGCTGGAATCGGGGAAGTGAAATGACGCAGGCTGGTGAAAGCCTTCGGGAAGCCAGTCAGCCGATGTGCCTTCTTTCGATGAAAGCAAAAGTAAGGATGGGTACCTGGAATGTTCGTACAATGTACGAAACTGGAAAGGCTGCCCAGATAGCCGCTGAAATGAGAAGGTACAGAATAGAAGTGTTGGGAATCTGCGAAAGCAGATGGAACGGAACTGGAAGGTGCCAACTACCTACTGGAGAGACAGTAATCTTTCCGGCCACCCAGAGGACAACCATGAGCACACCGAGGGAGTGGCCATCATGATGTCACCAACAGCAACCAAAGCTCTCATGCAGTGGGAACCAATCTCCTCCAGGATAATGACAGCCAGGTTCAACTCAAAAGGAAGGAAAGTTACAGTCATTCAATGCTATGCGCCTACAAACGTCTCAGAACAAGAGAAGAAGGAGGCGTTCTACAGACAACTACAAGCAATAATGGACAACGTCCCAAATGGCGATATCAAAATCCTGATGGGCGACATGAATGCGAAGCTGGGAGGAGACAACACAGGAAGAGAACTCACCATGGGTCGTGAGGCCCTCGGCGAAATGAACGACAATGGTGAACTCTTCTCAGACTTCTGCGCCTTCAATGATTTGGTGATTGGTGGTAGTGTGTTCAAACACAAGGATATACACAAGACGACATGGATTTCACCAGATGGAAACACCAAGAACCAAATAGACTTCATCTCAATTTCAAGAAAGTGGAGACGGAGCCTACTGGACACAAGGTCAAGGAGAGGAGCAGATGTGGGTTCAGACCACTATCTAGTACAAGGGACTTTCAAGGTGAAACTAAAAGCCTCGAGGATAGCTGGGGATAGGCCACAATGCAAGTTCAACACTCAAACTGAAGGACACAACCACAAAAGACACTTTCACTGCAACTGTCAGAGCAAAGCAGGAAACACTACGCGACATCACTGAAGAATCATGCGTGGAAGAACATTGGAAGTCTCTGAAGGCGATTCTCAACGAAACGTGTTCAACGGTTCTAGGAAGAAAGAAGAGACAAGACAAGGAATGGCTCTCAACGGACACTTGGAAATTAATAGAAGAGAGGAGAATGGTGAAAGAGAAAATGATTCAATGCAAGGACGGACAGGAGAAGGAGACGCTGAGCTCAACTTACACATCACTGGACAAAGAAGTGAAGAAGAGTGCTAGGAAGGACAAAAGACGATTCTACGACAACCTGGCCACTGAAGCTGAGAAGGCAGCAGGCAAAAGGGACCTGAGGACACTATATCAGATAACCAAATCTCTATCCGGGAAGAGACCAACACAAGCGAAACCTATAAAAGACAGCCAAGGGAACCCAATTACCAAGGAAGAAAAACAGATTAAACAATGGGCGGATCACTTCAAAGGACTCTTGAACCGACCATCACCTGCAACCCGTCCAGAAATACCAACAACAGCGCGCACACAACTGCAAGTTGACACCAATCCTCCAACGAGAGCTGAAGTCTTGAACACAATCAAGCTTCTGAAAGCTGGAAAAGCAGCCGGACCAGATGGAATACCCCCTGAAGCACTGAAAGGGACCCAGAGACTACAGCAGACATGCTGACTCCATTATTGCAAAAGGTCTGGAAGGAGGGAAAGGTGCCTACTGACTGGAGGAAAGGTTACCTCGTGAAACTACCAAAGAAGGGCGACTTACACCTTACTCTGCAAGAACTGGCGAGGAATCATGCTCCTATCGACGCCAAGTAAAATCCTGAGTCGCATCATCCTGGAGAGATTAAAGGACGCACTGGAGACAGAACTCCGACCAGAACAAGCTGGATTCAGGAAAGGCAAATCATGTACTGACCAAATTGCAACTCTACGCATCATCATCACAGAACAAAGCATGGAATGGCAATCAAACCTCTACCTCAACTTTATAGACTTTGAGAAGGCCTTCGACAGCGTTGACGTGAAGTAATTTGGAAATTACTCGAGTACTATGGCGTACCCCAAATATTCATCAACCTTATTCAACAGCTGTACGACAACGGCGCATGTCAAGTGATCCACAACGGAAAACTCAGCGAGGCGTTTGGAGTAAACACAGGAGTCAGACAAGGGTGCTTATTATCACCAATGATATTCCTAATTGTGGTGGACTGACTGGATTATGCGTCAGACAGTGGGAAACGAGAAGACAGGGATATCCTGGACCGACGTGAAGAACCTAGAAGACCTGGATTTCGCGCGTGGATGATTTATGTTTGATGTCACACAAAATCGAAGACTTACAAGCGAAAACCGACAAACTGGTCGAAGAAGCAGCCGGCGAAGACAGGACTCCAGGTGAACATAGACAAGACGGAGGTTATGAAAATAAACAACCAACCACAACAACAACACCAGCAACATCCAGCGTCAATCACCATCAAACGGAGGGATTTGAAAGAGGTTACTTCATTCACTTATCTAGGGAGCATTGTCTCAACTACAGGAGTCGGAACGGACGGGGATGTCAAATCGAGAATCGGGAAGGCGAGAAACACATTCATCAACCTGAAATCAATCTGGAAATCTTCGTCACTCAGCATCAACAAAAAAATTCGGATTTTCAATACAAACGTCAAGTCAGTCAGTTCTTCTATACGGATCAGAAACTTGGCGGGTCACAAAGAATATTTCCAAAAGGCTGCAGACCTTTATTAACAACTGTCTTCGCTCTATACTGAAGATCAGATGGCCGGAAAGAATCACCAACAAGGAATTATGGGAACAAACAAAGCAAGAACCAATCGCCCAACAAATATGCAGGAGAAAGTGGAGATGGATCGGACACTCGCTGAGGAGACCGCTGGGTGACATCGCGCGTCAAGCCCTCGAGTGGAACCCGAAAGGGAAGCGGCGTGTGGGACGTTCAAGGGTGACATGGAGGAGATCGTGTGAAGAGGAGTTGAAAGAATATGGACTTACATGGATGCAGGCGAAAAGTATAGCAGAAGACAGAAGAAAATGGAGACGTGCAGTTGAAGCCTTATGTTCCAGTAGGAACCCAAGGGAGCAATAATAATAATAATACAATCAGTCAACAGATAGGGATGAACAAAGCAAGAACTACAGTTTTAGCAGAATAAAATGGTACCATCTTCTATTTCGTTGCCTTCTCGTCAGCTGCTTACATGGCAAAGACATTATTAAATATATCTACAACAACAATTTTAACATACTTGCACAGAGTTAAGTTTAAACAAAAATCAATCGATCAATATACTCATACACTAAAAATATATACATATATAAATATGCAATATTAACCACTATTCCGAACAAGAATAATCAAACACAACGGAAACTTTTAGCATTTCACATTCGGATGAAAGAGAGGTGAAATTATCCAGTTACCAGGGTAAAGAAAGACTGATAACCGCTTCTTTCTGGACGCATAAATCAGGTTTCAGGCGCTTGATGGAAATGGCTTCAGCAAATTTAAGGCTGAGTACATCACCAGCCATAGCGTATCCTGCAGCTAAGCCCGTTCCCGTCTATCGAACAACTTGCTCTTTGGTGGAATCAAAAATCGATAGATATCCTTCTCATGTTACCTCCAACTGTGTATACAAATTTACATGTATCTGCGGGAGCAGTTACATTGGAAGGACAGAAAGAAGGGCATATCTACGATTTTCTGAACATGTACCAAAAAGCTTACGTCTAAAGGGAACAAATGCTTTAAACAGTGCCATCACCAGGCATCTTCTCGACACGGGTCATGAGGTGGACGTTGAAAAGTCGTTCAAAATTATCAATAAGCAAAATGGCTCAATTCTCCTCAAGTTTGCTGAAGCCATTTCCATCAAGCGCCTGAAACCTGATTTATGCGTCCAGAAAGAAGCGGTTATCAGTCTTTCTTTACCCTGGTAACTGGATAATTTCACCTCTCTTTCATCCGAATGTGAAATGCTAAAAGTTTCCGTTGTGTTTGATTATTCTTGTTCGGAATAGTGGTTAATATTGCATATTTATATATGTATATATTTTTAGTGTATGAGTATATTGATCGATTGATTTTTGTTTAAACTTAACTCTGTGCAAGTATGTTAAAATTGTTGTTGTAGATATATTTAATAATGTCTTTGCCATGTAAGCAGCTGACGAGAAGGCAACGAAATAGAAGATGGTACCATTTTATTCTGCTAAAACTGTAGTTCTTGCTTTGTTCAAATTCATTAAGGGGAATAAATGTATGAGATAGGGATGAATTTGTGAAATGCTATATAGGATTCGCCTCAAACAATTTCATCTGTAAATTTGTCATATTTTTACAGATTGACTACGTGACGAGATGAAAATTCCTTCCGCCTCATGCACATATATAAATGTAACCGGAAGATTCTCGAATAATCTTTACTAGGCATTACTTACGGCTAAACTATACAGTTTCATCAGATGTCTGTCAGTAACATTGCGTTATATGAGTTAATTAGTTGACTAAAGCGTTGTGTTGTGTTGGAGTATTCATCGAAATTAAGTGTAGACGGTTACTAAGGGGACTTTTCGCTGTTGAAGTAGTTAAGTAACGTTGTTTTAAAGGTAGTTTATAGTGTTGTTGGGGCACAGTGGTTAGGACTCTCGCCGACCATGCACATGGTCCGAGGTTCGATCCCCTGCCGACGCACACCTGATATCTATGGTCGGCCTGGAAAATTTGGGCTACCGATATCCATGCTGAAAATTCCATACTTGTACCAAAAATACGGTGTGGAATCAAGCTGTAATCAAAAATCAAATATAAGCAGCCTTGTAAGTGAAAATCTGTGACTCAGCCTCAACCACAAATGTATCTCATCCTAGAGAAAAATTTCCTTATTCTTTAGGACAGGAAAATCCACCGGATACTGAATACAGTTCTCATCATTAAACCAAACAATCGCTAGTTTCCATGAATGTATTATGAAATGTTTATATTCTTTACTGTATCTGCAGCTGAAATACAGTAGCCTTGCAGCAGTCAAAGGAAATCCCATAATACCACTTCACAAATATAACGACGGGGAATATTAGCTAAGATTGACTAAACAGTTACAGAAAAATTTTGAAGGTGTAAAACCTTTGGTAGTACATACCTATATGAAATTAAACGAGAAGAAATGAAAAACAAGTTTAATTTCCTGAGAATGTAACAATACAAACACTACTTTGTATCAATAATTAGCATATATTTAAACAGTGGAAAGGAAATATGTATACTTTGTAAACAGAGGTAGACAGTTTATTTACCTATTAGTGGAAAATTTTTCACTGCACTTGGTGTCGATTCAGCGAGCAGCAGTAGTAGGACGAAGAATGCCACGAATATATTGACACCTATCGAATGTAATGATATACAAAAGATATACCGAAAGTGAGAGTAAATATTCTTAATATGTACCTCACCCTTATATACGTTGGTACTCACCATCCATTTGTAATGAAGCCCAAATCCATAGACAATAAAGAAGACTTAGTTATCCCGTTTTTATTTTGGACAGTGTACCTATACACGAGTGTGAAACTGCACGAGATACACTTTACTGAGTCATTGTGTCTGTAACAAAACTGATGTTTCAATAGAAGTTAGATTTCTTTCGCATTTTTATGCCATTTCTAGTGGGCTTTACTCAACTATTCATCGCAGTAACTTAATAAATCTTTTCTGATGTTTACAAACATATGTGTATGATTGATTCTTATACTTGCGGATGGTGATATTTATGGTTAGGCTATATGGACATTTAAAAGGATCATCTTTTCATGTGTTAAATTGAAATATTCGCAATAATTTGGTGGTATACTGGGCATGAGTTAAGTATATTAAAGCTGATGTGGTAGACAGTTCACTTTGAAGGAATGGCGTAGTGTATTCAGTTTTCGATGGCTTAACACAATCCATAAAAAACACTGACATTTGTGTTTTGGAAAGGTAAGGACTTTGCTTCAGGTATAAAATACCCACTTAGCTGTTAGACAGCTGTTTTTTACCTTTCTTCTTTGATTAGAATTCACTTGCCTGACTGTCAACATTGAAGTGAGTGCTTCTAGTCACTGTACAGTGTGGACATGAGATTATTATTTTTATTTTATTCTTTTGCGTTCCCAGTGGAATACAGGACTTCATTATACAGCTTTGAAGTTTCCATAGCAGTGGTGCCTTTTAGGGGACAAGGTTACCAGCCTCATGCCCGACCTTCCCTCTTTATGGGGCTTTCAACCAACTAATCAAGGTAAAGGAGTGCGTCGGCCACGGCTTGGACCCCGGCCCATTTGCATTGCGCGGCGGCTAGGACTCTTGCCGACCATCCACATGGTCCGGGGTTCGAGCTCTTGCCGACACACACCTGATATCTATGGTCACCCTGCAAAATTTGGGCTACAAATATCACATGCTGAAAATTCCATACTTGTACCAAAAATACGGTGTGGAATCAAGCTATAATCAAAAAATTATAATTCAATTGAATCACTGACGCGTGAACACGAGAAAACAACCTTAAAATGATAGCATATAGACAATAGCAAAGGTTACTACTTAATTAAGTAGAATAGTTTTCAAGGGGAGGTTGAAATGTTAAAGGAAGCAGCGATGAGGGCAAGATTTTGAATTCTCATTAGTTTGATGGGTCTTTTTTTCTATAATTTTAACCCACACTGATAATATTTGTCATTCATTTATTTATGATGAATGTCAGAACAATTGATAATTTGATTTGGGCTTCGAAAGCGATAATTGAAAGTAGACGACCTAATTATTAATTATGCAAAATTTGTTTATGTAATTGCAATAATTAAAGGAAGGTGGTTTGCCACTTTCAATAATACTTGACCGATTAAGTGACCTGTTCACTACATAAACATGTATGAGAGAATTTGACAAAAACTTTTGAATTCACAAATGCGACTTAATGATAATTAGTATTTGTTGTACTTTTTGATCTGTTTGAAGAAATAAGAGGAAAGCTGGCAACTTCTCCTTTCTCTTCTCAAAAAGGTGCATAGACCCAGGATTTCTTGAATAATTATGAGCCCTTTTAAATAAATTTCTGAGATAACCTGTTTCATGATATGGTTTTTAAAGAACTCAAGACCAGCACAACTATTTCTTATCTCACTGCACACGCTGTTGATACTAGTGAAATATGTATTCACGAGGATGACAACGGATAACGTTCCCTAGTCTGTTTTGTACTATCATGTCCTTTTGTTAACCTGATATGTTGATGTTTTAGGTTCAATGAAATTCCTCCTGCATGTCAAGTTAAAAAATGTTTTCTGGCTTTAATTTATAATAATGACAGTTTGTGCAGTAGTATTTTGTGAATTGTGGATGTTTTCGACATATTTCCGTTATTATTGCCATCCTAATCATATTTCTTGGGAAGATTATCTATTAACCATCTAGTCATATTGACGTTTAGTCAGTGGTTCATTTCAAAAGATAAGCTGTGCAGATGTTGGTAAACCTTTACTAATCCTCTGAGTTCTGATTAGCCATAAGTTGAAAACATCTGGTGGGAATAAAGGTTTGGAATTTTCGTGATGACACTACAGAATTTTCAGCAGAAAATTATCACACAGTCTATCAAGAAAACTTTTTCCATTTGAGGCACAATATAGTATGCATAGAAAATGTGTGTACCTACCAAGCATCATCTTCGCTGGAGATTCTGGAGGTAACCAAAATACAACCGACATTAAAGAGGATAACAAAATACATGGGATCACCAAAATAATTACATAAAAACTTGGATGCCGTCTTAAACGTATTAAATATCGTAGGACTGGATACTCCAGTGTCACTACTTCGTTACCAATAACTTGACTAAGACGTCGATATTTTTTAACTGACCGAATTTGTATAGTTCGGTTAATATGGTGCTGTGTTTGTTCTTCTTCACCATCTGTACGCCATTCGTTACTCCGTGCATACTCAGAAAAGTCCAGATATGGCATTTCCACCAAAGGTGGAGCGTCTGGAATCCACCAAAGAAGATCCATTTGTGTCCTGTCGTATGTCAATGATCCAAATTCCAACATACATATCTATATTCACAAAAATGAAAACAATAGAACACTTAGGGTATCTCTTATCCTGAGAAACAATAAATTCTGAACAGCTACTAATCACAATATCACTATTTTGTATCATTAAATGACAGACTGCAACCTAATCCCATCACGTATAGTTGTCAATAGTGATTAGAACAAGGCTGTCAAATATTACAATTTCTTTCGTGAGTGGGAGCAAAACCACGTGCTACTGAATCACTGAAAAGAAAGCCTATCTGCAGTTCATGAATTAAATACCTAGCTTAAAATTCAGCCAGTACGCTTTACTAAAACAACTAGACCTCTAAGTTTCACCAGAGAGCTAATTCAGTGTCAGATACATGGTAAAATATGCATTGATTGGTTGAAACAGTAGACAGGTATTCTTATTTGGGGGAAGGGTTAGAACAAGATCTAGGGCAAATATACACTTTGAATTTTATACTGTATCTCAAGAACACAAAACTGAAATGTTCAGAAGTCAAACATGATACTGCAGAGCCGTAAAACCCAGGATCACAGAACAGATTCAGAATATTAAAAATTAATAATAATAATAGTCAGTTACAATTTGTCAAAGACGCTTACCCCAATTCCTTACCAATTAACTGGCTGATAAGTTTTAACATTTTCTTTATTTTCCATGGAGTTCGATTTTTTTCGAAGGATAGGCATCTAAGATACATTTATTTCCGGATACAAATTTCAAGCGAATATGAAGTGTTAATAAAGAACTCGATGAATACTTAGGAATTTCAGTAGAACTCTTTGACTGACTATTTTGCATACACTTTTAGACGTGTCACGTGACATAAACAGGGAGATATGTGACTTATAAACTACAGTGAACTAATCATGCAATACTAAGTCTTGTGCAGTTAGGCTGTATAAACTCACACTGTGTCTACAAAAGTGAATGGCGACCGCTTCGAATCTGTCTTAGTGATATATCTGACTTGTTATTGTTATCATTGCCATTTTATTATCCTTTATTCTTATCCGTCTAACAGCTAATACTATCTTTTGTCAGTTCACTACCTCAACACGTCTCGTCGTTATTGTTATTATTTTTACTATTCATTTTGGAATTTTTGACATTCTCAGTTTCATTATTTCATGCCCCTTCCCCTCTTATCGATCTGGACTTGGTGTGTAAGATGTTTTCAGTCTAGTTTTGCATGACTGTTTCACTGTAGTTTATATATATATATATATATATATATATATATATATATATATATATATATATATATAGATAATGCCGCTTTGAATTTTGGCTACTTCCTATTAGTCTGCATTCATATACTGATGATAATTTTTGTCATTAGCACACGGCACATTAGGAAATGAGGGGAAGTGAGCCTTTCCTGAGCTACTTATTTTATCATAATTGACAATCACTTGATTTCCCAGGTATTCGTAACCCTAACATTAGAGCTTTGTATTTTTTCTTATTAAAAGCCCAGTCAAATGAAAAAAATGGCGTTTTTTAAGAAGCCTAAGCATAACACATAATATAAAACGGGTATTTTAAAATTTTTGCAAAAAGTCTGGAAAAATCAGTAGATATTTTTTTTGATTGCAGCTTGATGCCACACCGTATTTTTGGTACATGTATGGAATTTTCAGCATGGATATCGGTAGCCCAAATTTCGCAGGCCGACCATAGATATCAGGTGTGCGTCGGCAGGGGATCGAACCTCGGACCATGTGGATGGTCGGCGAGAGTCCTAACCACTGTGCTACCGACGCACATGATTCATATAAATACATCAAATGTGGACATGACAGAATAACTTACTTGAGAATCAAATGGAAAGTAAGTAATTTCTACTTCACATGTGCTCTTCAATAATGCCTGTGGAACCCATAAAATTTCTCCATTACTTGACACCACAGCACGAGCGTCACGATGTTCACGTATGCGTTCATCGGCACTAAAATCATGACAGAATTACCATTCAGAAATTCTAATAAACTGTTTTTTCTTTCATACATACCTTCTAATACTTGGTTAGAAAAAAGATTCGTAAAATTCTTTGGATGTTTATGAGGTAAATTTACCCAAAAATTACTGTAATTTGAAATCGAATAACGATTTCAATGAAGAAGCAAGATATGAGAAGAAAGTGAGTTTACAATTAATATTTGGGTAAGTACTTAGGGAAAAATACATGGAACTACCTACTAGTAAGTAAGTTACAAGTGGGAAATACTAAAGACTGATTCCACGTTGAAGACTTTCTGATTCTATCCTCTGTACTCGTTTCAGTGACAGACAGAAATATAACTGACTAAAAAGCATTGATATTCACGTTGTTAAGACGAGAATACAGCTAACAAGCCTAATTTACTTACCGTGTCAGTAAAAAGCAAGTCTAATTTCAATCACAGTAATGCCTCTGAAAATGAAAATTTATGTTCAGGTATAACGTGTTGCTCTCTTGAATATACAATACCCATGAAACCTTCAGCTAACAAACTCATCAGTTTTCCTTACAAGTCCCTGAGAGCACCAACTGACCCTAGCTGAAATAAAAGAGAGACTGAGATAATGAAATGGTATTAAGACTCCAGTCTAAATTGTATATAATGATTACACGGAATATACATTTTGAAGGATTTACCCCAGTTGCGACGAAAAAGCTGTTTCAGAATTGTGTGTATCGACTCTGTTTTCATGGTTTTAATTGCCACCTAATCTTTGGTTTTTGATGGAGAAATCTGCTTATATCAATTTATGAGTCATGTTAAGTACAGATTTACATTGAAAAACAAATAGTCTGTTCTTCCTTATTATCCGTCCACATGATAATCGATATACGAAATAGTAAGGTCTATTGCTGATTTATCAATAATTTCCGTCTACAACCGCCACATCAGTACATTTATAGCGTCATAGTTCTTTTTCCATCGATCTGACTATTATCCTATCAAATGAATGGATTATTCTCATCGGTCTGGTGGCAGAAACTGCATTTTACTTACAGCTGATATCCTTTTGCCTTTAGAACCCTACATGATGTCACCTGACTCGTTTTAAAGCTTCTGTTTAAGTTCAATAGGCTTTGTTTGTCTACGTTAATTTGGTGAATCCTGTACGAACTTATCTTCAATCAGTAGCTTCAAACTACTATACGACAGTAGTTGTAATAATTAATTCCATTCAGAAGAAATCTTCTTGATTCAGTTGAATATTTATTACTGTTTGAAGTTTTGCCCTAACACATTATTCTTGTGGCATGCTTGATAACTGATTATTTCTTTTGGTGACTGTCATGATCTCCTTGAAGTAACAAGTTGTGTGGCGTTTGCCTACAAATCACATATTGTGTGAAATGTACTGTTGTATTTGGAATAGTCTTTTAGTGTTTAAACGGTATATTTTGACAGAAATTCATCTCGCAGACAACTCTGTGCTTACTATGAAATGAGGTCTTAAGTTATAAAATATTTTTGTCACATTACATTCTACACATGTGAATCTGGAATATAGAGTGTAACAGCTACAATGTCTATTTTAGAAGCTTACTGAAATAACCAAATGACTCATATTTGTTAAAGTTAAGGACAGGGTGATTATCTTCTAGAACTTATTTATTCCTAACATAGATGATCAATGACAAATGATACTTTCCTTCCCAAGCTTCACTAAAACAAACAAGCAAAATGTCTCACTATTCAATACACAGAGCTGACTATGCAGGTCACTTGGGTGTTTAAAGCATTTGAAAGGCGTCTGTAATCGAAAAAGTAGTGTCTTTTATGCACTGCTTAAACACTGCTTTCTGTTTAGTCTACTTCCTCCTGCATCTTGACATTTTATAAAATAGATAATCTACTGTTTTTTTCATTCTGTAAGTTAAAAATTAATAATATTTCATTGTCTTTATTCCAAATATTAACAAGTGCACATTTTCCCTATTCTGATATGAATGGTAGTAATTTCAGTGTTTGGATTTCTCCACAGATTAAACTACACTGGTGTATTTGTTAGCTTTATCAATTAGGAAAAGCGTGTATATGTCATGTACCACCAGATTGATGAAGTTATCATGGACAGTCCATTAGATGCCATTCTATTGGATATTTTTACTGAGCACTTTTACTAAACAAGCTTGAAACACGCAATAAATGATACTAAACATGCCTCCGATTAACGCCACCTATTTAACTAGGCACTTTTGGTTGTAGATTTCTCTATTGAATATCAGTAAAATGGAAAACTCCATTTTCTGTACCTCGCAGTTTTACGAACTTCACACGGAAGTGTTTGAAGATTTATTCACCATAAAGAATTTTGGAATGAACTATGTCTGAATTTCGAAAAAGGAACTATCTTTAATTACGAGTATTGTTAATTCTTTTCTTATCTATCCTTTGCAACTGTTCCCTTTGTGTTGAGATTTATGCTACTGATAACTGATATTTTTTTAATGTGCTTTTTCTCGTAACCGTAAGAACTGTTTGCTATTGAATTTTATCTTAATTTTTCACTAATCTATGTAATCTGTTTTTATTATCAACTTATAGTAAAATTTCATCTGCTTGACATGCCTCATATATATTCTACTCTAATTTTCAACTCATGATAGTTCCTTTAATTGCACACTGTTTAATATGGCCAAGGAACATCCATTGACACAACTTTGCTATTTTTCCTTATCGACAGTGACATTACATTTGATGGTATTCAGCCTTAGACAGTTTAAAATTTAAGGTCCGTATGTGATTTTCATTATTTAATACATTACATAGCTCGGTACTTGGACAAATCCTATGGTTTTGATTAATTTGATTAATTAACAGACCACAATATCGCTCCGGATTTCTTAGAAGAAATCTAGAAATATTCTCAGGTATTTGACAAAACTCGAATGCACTGACTCCAAGGGAGACTTTTTTGAATCCTCAATGTAGTAATAATTTATTTCAATCAAATATATTTAGTGTTATGCATGGATGGAGGCAGCCAGGAAAAAAATCTCAGAGAAGATGTAACTATTTTTCCAAGTAGTGGTCTAATATATATATATTCTTTAATTCCTAGAGGAACATAGGGCTTCAGCTGCGTGTCTCCATTGCCTTCCGTTTTCTGCCAACTCTTTCACTCCGCTCCATGTCTGCCCACATGCTTTCATCTCCTCTTCACATCAACTCCTCCATGTCACCCTTGCACTGACGACCAACTCGCCACTTCCCTTTCGGGTTCCACTCGAGCGATGGCTTATCTAGTGATGTCACTTGATGGTTTCCTCAGCGTATGGTCAATCCATCTCCATTTCTTATTGCATATTCGTTGCACAATTCGTTTTTCATTGGTTTGCTCATTGCCAGAGATCCCTGTTGCTGATCTTTTCTGGCCGGCCATCTGATCTTGAGTATTGAGCGAAGACAACTGTTAATGAAGGTCTGTAGTTTGTTTGAGATGCTCTTTATGACGCGCTGGCCAAGTCTTTGATCCGTATGGTAGCACTGACTGACTTCATATTGGAGTTGAAAATCCGGATCTTATATTTCATTCTGAGTACTGTTCATCTTCACACAGACTTAAGAGTAATGAAAGCTTGTCATGCTTTTCCGATTCTTGCTTTGATATCCTCGTCAGTTCCGTCCGCCTGTAGTTGAAACGATGCTTCCCATGTCGGTAGGTAAAGGAGGTTGCTTCTTTCAGGTTCCTCCCATTTATGCTGACTGTCGTCTATTGTTGTTGTTGCTGTTGGCCAGGAATCTTCAGCATCTCTGTTTTCTCTATGTTCACCGGAATTCCCTACTATCTTTAATGCTTCTTCAGCCAACTTGTTGCTTTTCACTTGCATATCTTCCAGTTTGTGGGAAATCAGACATATACATGTCATCGGGGAAGTCAAGATCCTCCAAGTTTTTTGTGTGAGTCCATTTTATGCCTGTTCCCTCGTTGGTTGCCGTTGTCTATCGCATTATCCAATCTAATGCAATCAGGAAAATCATTGGGGATAGTAGATAGCCTTGCCTCACTCCCGCCCTCACTTCGAAGGATTCTGTAAGTTTCCCGTTGTGGATTACTTGGCATGCAGCATTGTCATATATTTGTTGGACGAGATGTATAATTGTTGATGGCACCCATTAGTAGCGAAGTGGTTCCCAAATGACCTCTCGATCGACGCTGAGCCATCGAAGGCCTTTCCGAAGTCGACGAAGTTGAGATAGAGAGGTGACTGCCATTCCAAGCTTTGTTCAATGATGATCCGTAGAGTGGCGATTTGATCAATACATGACTTGTTCCTCATGAATTCAGCCTGTTCCGGTCGAAGATTTTCATCCAAGTTGGCGTGTTTGATTCTCTCCAGGATGATGTGACTTAGTATTTTGCTTGGGATGGACAGGAGCATAATTTCGCGCCAGTTTTTGCATTGACTTAAGTCTCCTTTCCTTGGTAGTTTGAATAAGTATCCTTTCTTCCAATCCTCAGGTACTTTGCCCTCTTTCCACACCTTCTCCAGCAATGGCGTCATCAAGTCCGCTATTGTCTCTGGGTCCATTTTCAATGCTTCTGCTCCATCGTATATATATATGTATATATACGATGGAGATGTGTACCAATGTAACAACAGAAGACAAGGGCCAGGCAACAGATCGTTTTATTATGAAAATCAACACGTATTTATACATATTTCACATACATTATTATAGCTTATGCAAGTAGACAAGCGCAGTTATCTGATTGGTTGTTTATCAGAAGTTAGGCAGACAAACGCAGGCTTCTGATTGGTTGTTTCGGGATTCCTCGACAAATAGAGTTCTCTATCTGCGAATCATATTTTGCCACGTTAACTTTGCTGTGATTGGTTGTTGAATCAGCCTTGCTCATATTTTCTCACGGCCTGCTCTCACCACACCAATATCTCAAATGGCATGCACTAAGGGTTATACAATTTTTATTGGGCTATACATTCTAGGGTATGTTATATACTACACTAGTTGATATGCCAATCTCAGCGACTAGTAGTTGATATTCAAATGGTAAAGCAGAAAAGTCTTATCTTCATGATTAGTGAATAAGGAGATTATTCCTTCTGGAAATTAATAAGATGGTTCAATCTAATTTGAAGCTGCCTTCATAATACAGGTAATGAACTATGAAATAACTAATATGGAAGATTTTTAGTGACTGTCCTTCCTCTTATTGCCAATCATAGGTGGTTAAGTGTATTTGCTTCTAATGATTTCATGGATTAAGCGTTCAACACACTTCATGATAAATCTCTTCATTTTTCATCTTATAATGATTATTTAACCATTTTATAACCATTTTACCATTTTACTTACATTTATGTGTTCATCAGTTATCTTGCTTGTCGTTTATACTCTACTGTAAAGTATATCTAAGCCATAGTGTAGCGTTAGCTATGAAGTGAATTGTCTTTTTTGTACAGAATATTCCGAAGTGATGATGATGGTGGTGATAATGAGAAAATATGGTTAAAGCATGTCAATTCTGTTCGAATGACCCAACAAAATATTTAGTGAACCACAAAGAGAAACTTTAAAACTAAAACTATATGAATAGTTCGTGCCATACTCAAAACTACAGTTTGCAGTGCTTAAAAAGTCAAATTTAGTTTATTTCCACTGCGGAGGATGGAACCCCGGATCATGTGCACGGTCGGCGGGGAGCCTAACTGCCGTGCCACCGACACACGGACTACGACAGACAATAACAATCAGTCCTCTTTTGTGTGTGTACTAAAGTTTGACAGTCAGTGGAAATACTAAAGCACGATAATATTGGTGTATGGGATTATGAGTTACCATTGTTTAGATATATGAATGAATAGATAGACGTCATAACTAACCCTTACAAACCAAACTATAGAAAGTTAATATGATGCTCGCTAGTGACTTACTACAGGTTGGAGTTTCCTGAGTTCTAGTGAGATGTCGTGACCAGTGAGGTCCAATTAGATGTCACGTGTGTGGGTGGATGTCCACCGACGACAATGGTTGGGGTCGCGCTAAATCACGAATGGGTAGAAGCTAGAATTCATGGGACATTGAATCGGGTCCCAGTAGCTGAATGGTATACGAGCTTGCCTTGTAACCGGAAGATTATGGGTTCGAATCCGAGTGGGTGCGTACTTCCAATGATTCCCAAACTAGGATGAAAAAGCAGCTGTCCAGTACTCCCTGGTTTTCAATGGTTCTCTAACCGATATCAATCCTTGATCAACTCGTAAAATCCAGATTTATGTATATTCGGTAGGCTATAGAGTCGAGCAGTGATTGATCCAAAAGGTCTTAGCCTTTCATATAGCTCGGTTGTCAATGATGAGTCATTCTTCATACATTTCAAAACCTGTGTGATATGTTTCTCTATCATTTCGTTTTACTTTATGTTATCTTATTCTAACGCTTTATCTAATCTACTACTTTAACAACTCATCCAATGTTTCCATCATATTATATTCACATTCCCGAATGTACTTTATTTTCCGGTCATCTATTATACACTTGTCTATTGAACTTTAGGTTGACCTCTATCTATTCATTCATATGATATCTCATAATCCTATGCACAGATATTAGTATTTCCACTGACTGTCAAACTTTAACACACACACACATACACACACAAAAAAACTGATTGTTATTGTCTGTTGTAATTCATATATATATATATATATATATATATATGTATTTGTACGATACCACAATAAGCATAAATCGGAAGAACCTGAAAGAAACAACCTCCTTCACCTACCTGGGAAGCATCGTCTCAACTACAGGCGGAACTGACGAGGACATCAAAGCCAGAATCGGAAAAGCAAGACAAGCTTTCATTACTCTTAAGTCTGTGTGAAGATGAACAGTACTCAGAATGAAATATAAGATCCGGATTTTCAACTCCAATATGAAGTCAGTCAGTGCTACCATACGGATCAAAGACTTGGCCAGCGCGTCATAAAGAGCATCTCAAACAAACTACAGACCTTCATTAACAGTTGTCTTCGCTCAATACTCAAGATCAGATGGCCGGCCAGAAAAGATCAGCAACAGGGATCTCTGGGAGCGAACCAATCAGGAACCGATTGTGAAACAAATAGGCAGAAAGAAATGGAGATGGATTGGCCATACGCTGAGGAAACCATCAAGTGACATCACTAGACAAGCCATCGCTCGAGTGGAACCCGAAATAGAGGAGGCGAGTTGGTCGTCCAAGGGTGACTTGGAGGAGGTCATGTGAAGAGGAGATGAAAGCATGTGGGCAGACCTGGAGCAGGGTGAAAAAGTTGTCAGAAAACCGAAGTCAATGGAGGTGCGCAGCTGAAGCCCTATGTTCCTCTAGGAACTAAAGGATACAATAATAATAATAATAATAATTTGTACGATTATACAGCTGTGAAAATGAAATGGTCGAAAAGAGAATTTTTATCTAGGTAACTTGCTTGCCCATACACTGTTAAGAAGACATTTTAACGGTACTGTCTTCTTCCACCTTTTGGACACTAATTAGGCAGAAAACGAAACTGGCACTGATAACCCTATACCTGATCTTTTTTTTTGGAATTTGCATGTCTGTAATTATTTCCAGTAATTCCCGGTATGAGACGTTTATACACCTAAGTCACAAGATCGTAACATATTACCAGCTATAATAAGGCATTTAGACAGGAGACTGAGTAACAATGTTTAAAGTCAAACAGCTGGTGCTTTTGAGTGATTGGGCTTAAAAGAATAATTAATTGTCACAAACGAAATCAGAAAATTAGCAATATACTATGTTGTGAGACAACTCTTCCAGTGAAGTATCTGTGATAAATAAGAAGGGATCTATGGAAGCACAGCTCATAGTATTTTGGCTCCTTTATTTGGGCAACACGTCAACTAAGCTATACTAAATTGTGTCTTGTATTATGTTAAATATTTGGAATAAGTTGTATAGAGGTTCTGAATTTATAGCTTCTGTATTTCCGGCATTCATTGTCAAAGTTGAAGATTTCGTGGCAGAGCTATTAATAGAATAACTGAATTACGACTTAACAGAGATAAGAAATTTCCAAGTGGGGCAATCACTCATCAGTACATACATTGATTATGTACGTTTAAAAATACCTTGGTACTGTCACTGTCTAACAGTCACCATACTGAACGTCTCAACGGCTTACTTAAACTCATTATTGAACTATACTTAGATTTAATGTTATGAAACAACAAAAAAACAGGGGCAAAAATGACTACTGATTTCCAAGACAAATAACAGATACCGTTTCACTTACAAGTTATTTAATTTGATATCAGGGGTCCAAATTTGTGAAGGAAATATACTAACTGTTTTAATATTTCCATATTCACTTTCATTCCAACGAAGAAGAGAATCATTCCATTTCTGGAAAAAATTATTCATATAAATTCAACATGATATTTTCTAGTCACTTATTATTTTTTACGGGTTTTTCAATGGATTTAAAAAAAGAGATTATATATATATATATATATATATATATAAACTATTACAAAATCCGTTGACTATAGCTAACTAGCGATTGTGATATTCTATTCAATGTAAAATGCAGGTAATCCAGACATCTTTTGGTTTACTATGGAAAGAATAAATTATTAACACATTGTCCATACAGCTATATTAGTGACTAGAATTTGTATAAACGATGAAGAGTAGCATAATAGAAACTAAAGTAGACAACACACTTGTTTATTATTTCAGGTAAGGATTCGAAGCGTCATGTAAGCCTCATTTTATTTCAACGGGAAATTAATGTGTCCAGGCATACTACAGATGAATAAGGCTTATTTACTACAAAATTCCATAATTCATTTGGCAGCATCGAAAAAGTTTTTTAAAAATGCTCACCTATGATTGAAAGCTTTTTCTTCACCTCATTCCTTACAAGGGGAACATGGAGCTTCAAGCGTTTTTGACGTTTCAGTAAGAGTAGTGTTGTTTTTTCCGTGATGGAGGTGCCAGGCTCATACCCAAACTCCTCTCTTTTCCTGGCTTACCACTGACTAGTAAACAAGATGAGGTATAGGAGTGAGTCGATTGAGGATCGAACCCCGACGATGTGCGTTACTGATCAGGATCGTACTACTGAAACGTGGACAAACTAAATTTGACAGTCAGATGAAAACTGGTGCATTCGACATGCTTTGGTTGAGGATCTTTGTAAATACAAAATACACTCATTATGCACTTTTTCCAAACAAATATCAGGGGTTATTAAATTAGATTTCTAGTCAAATTCGAAAATACACAATAAAAACAATTTTGATCAAAATGTTATATGTATCCAAAACTCAGCATTTAGTGCACTGGCCAATAAAAAAAATGTTGGTTTTTATTTTGACCCATATTACATTCGCATTTTGACACTAGCTCATTTTTAGCTTCATTTCTAGCATTTAGTGTCAATTCTCATTGGTCACGTGTGTTGCCATCTTAACAGTAGTTTCAGTTTTATTTTTAGTAGATGTTAATGCGAAATGTTGTATATGAAAAAGAGAAGACGTTCAGCGAAGAGACTCTTTTCGGCGAATTCATTCACATAGCTGTACAATCGCATTTATATATAATTATTTGTGTGTGTGTGTGTGTGACAAACCTCATGTACACACACACACACACACACACAAATAATTATATATAAATGCGATTGTACAGCTATGTGAATGAATTCACCGAAAAGAGTCTCTTCGCTGAACGTCTTCTCTTTTTCATATGACTAAATGGGGATTTTCAAGATACTCAAATGTTGTATAATCAGCTCACTGCATCAGCAATTATTTCTCAGGAATGTGAAAGCATCACTTCCATTTGTAAAAACGACTTCTACTAAATGAACTTAAATTATGCAAAAGTTTTTTTAAAGAGTGATATTTAATCTCAATTGTACACAGATATAGAAATACTGGAATACCATGATGGATTGTTTTTACACATATTAATTTTTCAATAGCAAGTTTAAAGAAAGAGTGAATACTTATTACTGTCATAAAATATAAGCAATAGCTTAGTTTAATGCTCACATGCATACACCAACAGTTGGTTCGTAGAATTTGTTTATTCTCATCCAGATCCAAAATTTGGAAAAGTTGTAGCCCATAACGAACATCCACTTTGATTTTACTGTCGTTTACTGGGCGTCCGATAACTCCAAACCGTTCATACCGACTCAGTAACATTCTTATTAAGTCTTTTTCCACAGATTTGGTCTTCATTACTGTTCAATGCATATAAAGACAAAGTGTTTTATATGTACTTCTAAAAACTATTTTTAGATTACAAAATTAATAGTATTTTTGTGATACAACGGAAAATGTACTTCAAATTTAACTAAAAAAGACTACTGCCACTTAAATCCGTGGATTTTGTGGGCTTTACAGTTTGTCATGTAACAACTTGGAAGATGTATGCTGCACATCGATGTCTAAGTCCGCAAGCTGTTTGTATCATATACCTGTGCAGTTGTTAGACCAAATAAAAACGCGATAGGTCGAAGGATTTATACACTTTCAAAGTGTAGGATTTTTATAAAATTCCAAAAAATAAAGTTAAATAAAGTTAGGACAGTGCTGTTAACGAGTTAGCATTTCAAACCGTGTTATCTGTGTCAGCTACAAATATCCTCAGGAATATAGATCAGAGTGAAGTAGCCTGTGGTGGAGTAAACAACTGAGAAGATTCCAACTGCTTATAAACTTTTGATGTGGTAGCATAGCTAAAAGTATCTTATAGATGCACAGGAATTTTTCATTAGCAAACGCCTAACTGTGAAAGCTAACTGATACTTCAGAAACAAAACTAGAAATTCTAGTAAATGCATATGTAAAAAATGTCAAAGTAAAAGGCCAGTGTCAATTAGGTTAGCGGAATCTAAGCTAAGATAAGAAGTCTACGAAGAAGATCAGCATTCCCACTCAGTCATACAATAGGATGATCGAAAGTAACAGTCCTGAAAACTTATATAACACGGTGAAGAGAGAGATAGAGAAAAGTAACATAAACTTTGTTTTTTGAATCAAGTGACAATACACCCAACAAGAGTGATGCAGCACTCCTCCAGTAAATCTGAGAGATTCTTCTATCCCTAAAATAAATGGAAAACACGAACTAAAACTATAAGAAGCAAGTCTCAAAGTTGTGGATCTATACTTAAATGATTATGAACAGTATATACTGTATGGAACTTCATTTAGTAAATAATAATATTTCGTCGTTTGGTCTATCGAGTAAACGTACAAACGAATTGAGTCATCAGAAAATCAGTAAATTAAATAGAGACGAAGCAGTTTCTGTCAGATAAAGGTAAATCTAATTAGACTTATGATGTTCATACCATTTCTGGATAATAATCACATCACTAACAAGTTGGTGATTGGTAAGTTTATCGTGTATGTTCATGGAAAAAATATCTGGAGTAACAAGTTTGTGTATAATCAGTGAACTGGTAAAAAGCTGAGTCTTATGCTTCAGAAACCTTTACACAGATAAATGGTAGTAGTGAAATAAATAATATTTAAAATGTCACCAACATAGTGCTAACCCCAGCCTGACTACTGCAAGTTGGTGTCATTGTTTATCACTCTTATACAATAAAGTTTATCTCAATTTTAACTTTATGCTTTATTGTCAAATTAGCTAAGTAATGCAGTTACAACGACATTCCAGTTACATTTTGTGGAAACGAATTCAGTCTGTTAGCCTACTCTAATAGTACTTAAACTTGCTTATTAAAATACCTACAAGCATTTTCATCAAACAGCAACGAGAAATTCACACTCTTAGTATGATATTATAAAGTGCCATTTACATAGAACCGTCGTGGCCGTGTAGAAATGTATGTTCAATTTTTACTTCGTATACGAAGTTTTAAGTTACTGATTATGTTTTTTTTAAAATTTCCATGTTCATGAAAATAGATTTTCACTTCATGTTCAACAACTAACATAAAATATATCAATTGCAACTAAAGGATATTTCTGTTCTCGATCCTTCTTCTAAGATCCCATCTATTTAGGAAGAAACAAGCATCTTAGGTCATCTGAATGTTACTAGGTTATTCACAGATTTAAGACGATTCCGCTACATAACTGTTGTTAATAAAGTGGATATAAACTTTCGTTTCAGCTTAATAACTGGAATTTTCAAAATGATGATGATATAAAATTCCCCAAATAAATCTCTTAGTCTTCATATAATACTCATGGTTGTAACAGCACATCTAAAGTATGCCACGTAGGTTTTTGATGAAATCAGCTGAAAACAAGCATAATTCTCATTGAAAGGCTTGTCAGTGGCACTAGGTGCTGCCTACACTTTTACACAGATTTATCATGCAGAGTGAATTACGAAGTCGAATAAAATTTACCAGAAATGGTCAACATTCACGTATTTATAGCAATCAAACATGCATAATTTCGCAAAAATAAACAAACTGCATGAAAAAGCTCACTTTTTAAACATGATTTTAGCCGCAAACTTCATGAAGTACTTTCTCTACAGTCAGGGGTATCAGAAAGACTCTCATTTCATTCGTAGTAAATTTCTAAAGGAGTACTTCACTTTTAAGTTAATTCTGTAGCTGCTATTGAGAAGAACATAAAGGCCTTACAAATGCTGAAAGAACATAACCACACCAATAAAATACATTTTAGCTGCAAATCTCTGCTGTCACCATACTTAATAATCTAACCGCTTATTGATTAATGGCGGTTAATTAAAATTTCACAATAAAGGAAAGGAAAGTTTGACGGTTAGTTGTCCTCTTAGTCAGCAGCATCAGGCCAGTAAGGGTACTGACTTATAGTAATTTCATAATGAGGTAAAAACAAATACCTTTTGCTGGCTCAATAACGAAAAGACAATTGTAATTTCAGTGAATACATGCGTAACTTCTAACCCACTTCAAGAAATAAAAACATTGATTTATCAAGGGAAACCATGTGGTAAGAAAAATTCGAAATGTGTAAAAATGAGAATGAGTTCAGAGGAGATTTGAATGGACTACAAAATAGACTGAATACGTCTTGATCAACAGATTTTGATTAACACAGTGTGGATAAGATAGTTGTATTGTTTATCAGTGCCCATTAGTTGTACAACAGATCCTTTTCCAATGCTCACTGGATTTATCACTGATAGACAAATGTCCTAATTCAAGGGGTGGCATGAGTTTTACCAAGGATGAAAATACATCTTATTGATGAAGGACAATATGCGAAAAAACCTAGGTTCATAGCATACTGTCCGCTTATTTCTTATATCTAACTCATCTTTATCTACAACATAGGATTACTGACTTAAACTACTCTTCCAACTTCTGAAGGTTTTTTTTCTCCTTCACGTTCCCCAGTGGAACATAGGGCTTCAAGCTAGTGGCTTGAAGTTTCTATAGCACTGTTTATTTTACAGGATAGGGTTGCTAGCCTCATGCCCAACCTTTCCTCTTTACCAACATTATTTCTGGCTTAGCGAGGTAAAGGAGTTCGTCGGCCGGGGATCGAACCCCAAACATGGTAGGCGAGTGTCCTAACCGTTAGGCCACCGACAGTTTGAAAGATTACGGACCCGTAATTCTACTTGTTACCAAAATTCCATGAACACTTTATACATGAGTAGCATTGTTCTTTCTGTTAACTTTATATCTTTCATAAACTTACATTTATAGGTTTCTATAGATTTTCGCATGTAACGTTTTTTCCCAACAGTTTCAAATCAGTTAAACACGGGTAGCATCATTTGGAGATTCCTTCAGGAGGTTTCTAATTTTACAGTCCATGGGTAAGGTGATAAATTCAAAAAATAAATTGTCACTTTTAGAAATTAACCCAAAATACTCAGAGATTTCCGGAAATCTATTCCGCTGATGTGATACCCAAAATGGTCTGTTGACAGATGATACAGTTTCAACCACCAACATTATGTGGTTTTTATGCCTCTAGATATTCAGTTTATACACTCAATATGGTGATGACATTTATACCTAACTCACGTGACAAAGATAGACAAGTGTGAACACGGGCAGTAATTTTGCTCGAAATATTACTAATAACAAAACTTATCATTGTGTGTAAATTATTGAAATATAATTATACTTTATTTGATAGACAAGTGTATTTCACAAATCTAGTTGCTTTTTGTAGTAATTGGTGACCCTTCCCTACAGACACACAAGATACATGCTAGTTGGTAGATCATATTTCCTCTTGTATGAACTGTTTTGGTTATAAACTGTAATGTGAATGCTTTTTCTTAGCTTTTGATACTGAATGCACTGGACCTGTTTACGAAAAAATACACGGAGATTTTTTGTAGACATATTGTGATACAGACAAGTATACGCGTATGCACTTAAAAAGAGCAGAAATGGAATGACTTCAAAGATTAAGATAATAGTTAGCTCTGGGCATAATTTTAAAAAAATTCTAGCTTGAATAAATTACCACGCATAAGTAGTATTTTAAGATTACTGGTCTGTCTTGTTGTACTTAATTTTGTTTCCAATCTATCGATTTCTGTCTTTTTAATTAACCCCAGAGTTTACTGGGTTTTTGTCACTGAACCAATAAGCCGTAAAATCTCTCTAGCCTCCATTTTAATAGCATAAGTGAATGTATTTGAAAGGAACTGAAATCATATTTGTCTAAAGATTGAACGGTATTCTTCTTTGTGTAGGGATGAATTTTAAGACAATACCGAAGATTGAAACACAGACAAGAAGTTCTCCGGTTTCACTGTGAAGCGAATGTGAATCTTTACTTCCAGTGGTTTGGGGTTCAATTCAGCCTTCAGCCTTGTAATTTGAACTTGAAAATACTTTGAGGGTACTCGTGGAATAATTTTATGCTTGTTAGAATTAGATTTGTTAGAAACTGAAGGTTTACCAAAAACGTTTACATCTTCCCTATTGATTGTTTATTTTTGTGAATCGGGGCCTGCTTTGCATAAGCATTGTACTACAAAGGATTAAACCTCACCTAGTTTACTAGTTCGCTAGTTTTATAGCGGATCCTAAGCCCGGGGAAAGAGGGGAGTTTGAGAGTTAATATAGTGACCCTACACAAGAAAATAAATCCTATTACTACAAAATCTTCGAAACATAAGAAAGACAAGAAACGAACTTATTGTTAAACGGTATCAGAGAGACGGAATGACGCTGGCTGGTAAGAGCCTTCGGGAAGCCAGTCAAACGATGTGTCTTCTTGTGATGAAAGCAAAATTAGTATTACAACATGAAATGTTTTTACAAAGCACTAAGCGAGGAAAACTACCCCGGTATCCAAATAAATGAGAAGATATCCCATAGAAATCCTAGAAATGTGACAGCAGATGAAATGAATGTGTACCCACCAAATTGTTAACCGAAAATTCAATAATCTACTCCGGTTACCGAATCAACAACTAAGAGGACAATGAGGGAATGGTTATCAGGACGTCACCAACAGTAACCAAATCAGAGAAGTGAGTGCTAAACTGGGAGTAAACAATAGAGAATCCATCATTTGTCGAGAGGCTCTCGGTTATTTGAATGAGAAGGGGGAACTCTTCGCAGATTTCTGTGTCTTCAATGATTTGGTGATTGTAGGCAGCTTATACAAGCCCAAGAACATAAAAAGACAAAATAGGTTTCACACGTTGGATACACCAGAACTCAGGTAGACTTCATCTCAATATCAGAAAAGTGGGGACTAGTCTGTCGGATACGAAGTCGAGAATTGGGGCAGATGTGGGCTCAGATCATCATCTAGTTCACGGAACCTTCAACGTGAAGCTAAAATCTCTGTAAAAATTGGAGACAAGCCACAGTTAAAGTTCAACAGGCAGAAACTGAAGGAAAAACTACAACGGATATCTTCCCTATAGATCAGACCAGAGCGAAGTCAGCGACTAACTGCGTGGCATCACTTGGGAAACCTGTGTGGAAGAACATTGGAACTCTCTGAAGTTGATGTTCAAGGAAAGGTGCCAGACCGTTTAAAGGAGAAAGAAGAGACAAGACAAGGAATGGCTCTCAATGGACTCCTACCTGGAAGCTAATGGAGGAGAGGGGGATGGTGAAAGAGAAGACGACTCAGTGCAGAAATGCACATGAGAGAGAGAGATAAGCTGAGTACAACGTGCACTGCACTGAATAAAGAAGTGGAGAAGACTGCTATTATTATTATTATTATTGTATCCTTTAGTTCCTAGAGGAACATAGGGCTTCAGCTGCGCACCTCCATTGACTTCGGTTTTCTGACAACTTTTTCACCCTGCTCCAGGTCTGCCCACATGCTTTCATCTCCTCTTCACATGACCTCCTCCAAGTCACCCTTGGACGACCAACTCGCCGCCTCCCTTTCGGGTTCCACTCGAGGGCTTGTCTAGTGATGTCACTTGATGGTTTCCTCAGCGTATGGCCAATCCATCTCCATTTCTTTCTGCCTATTTGTTTCACAATCGGTTCCTGATTGGTTCGCTCCCAGAGATCCCTGTTGCTGATCTTTTCTGGCCATCTGATCTTGAGTATTGAGCGGAGACAGTTGTTAATGAAGGTTTGAAGTTTGTTTGAGATGCTCTTTATGACTCGCCAAGTCTCTGATCCGTATAGTAGCACTGACTTCACATTGGAGTTGAAAATCCGGATCTTATTTTTGATGCTGATTGCTGTTGACCTCCACACAGATTTGAGAGTAATGAAAGCTTGTCTTGCTTTTCCGATTCTGGCTTTGATGTCCTCGTCAGTTCCGCCTGTAGTTGAGACGATGCTTCCCAGGTAGGTGAAGGAGGTTGTTTCTTTCAGGTTCTTCCCATTTATGCTTATTGTGGTCTGTTGTTGCTGTTGATGTTGGCAAGGAATCTTCATCATCTCTGTTTTATCTATGTTCACGTGAAGTCCTATCTTTGATGCTTCTTCTGCCAACTTGTTACTTTTCATTTGCATATCTTCCAGTTTATGGGAAATCAGACATATATCATCGGCGAAATCCAGATCCTCCAAGTCTTTTGTGTCAGTCCATTTTATGCCTGTTCCCTCGTTGGTTGCCGTTGTCTGTCGCATTATCCAATCAATTGCAATCAGGAAGATCATTGGTGATAGTAGACAGCCTTGCCTCACTCCCGTCCTCACTTCGAAGGCTTCCGTAAGTTTCCCGTTGTGGATTACTTGGCATGCAGCATTGTCGTATAACTGTTGGATGAGGTGTATAATTGTCGATGGGACCCCGTAGTAGCGAAGTAGTTTCCAAATGACCTCTCGATCGACGCTGTCGAAGGCCTTTTCAAAGTCGATGAAGTTGAGATAGAGAGGTGACTGCCATTCCAAGCTTTGTTCAATGATGATCCGTAGAGTGGCGATTTGATCAATACATGATTTGTTTCTCCTGAATCCAGCCTGTTCCGGACGAAGTTTTTCATCTAGGGCTTGTTTGATTCTCTCCAGGATGATGCGACTTAGTATCTTGCTTGGAATGGACAGAAGCATAATTCCCCGCCAGTTTTTACATTGACTTAAGTCTCCTTTCTTTGGAAGTTTGAATAAGTAACTGTTCTTCCAATCCTCGGGTACTTTGCCCTCTTTCCACACCTTCTCCAGTAGTGGTGTCATCAAGTCCGCTGTTGTCTCTGGGTCTATTTTCAAAGCCTCTGCTGGGATTCCATCTGGTCCCGGTGTTTTCCCAGTTTTAAGCATCTTGATTGCATTCAGGACTTCTGATTTCGTCGGGGGGTCAGTGTTCACTGGTAGTTCTGCTTCCGTTGTTGGTATTGCTGGACGTGTTGTAGGTGGCGGACGATTTAGAAGTCTTTTGAAGTGTTCAACCCAGTGCTTTCTCTGTTCCACCTCTTTGGTGATTGACTTTCCATTGTCGTCCTTTATTGGCTTAATCTGTGTCGAACGTTTGCCCGAAAGGTTCCTAGTTGTTTGGTAGAGTGTGGCGAGGTCTCCTTTGCCTGCAGCTTGTTCTGCTTCGTTTGCCATGGTTTCATAATATTTTCTTTTGTCTTCCCTGGCACTTTTCTTCACTCTTTTGTTCAGTGTATTGTAGCTTGCATTCAGCTCCTGTTTTTGTTGCTCGTCGTGCACTGGATAATCTTTTGCTTCACTGTCCTTCTCTCTTCTATTAGTTTCCAAGTGTCCGTAGTGAGCCACTGTTTGTCCTGTCTCTTTTTTCTGCCTAGAATTTCTATGCAGGTTTGGCTCCACACCGTTTTCAAGTTGTTCCAGTGCTTTTCAACGCCGACCTCTTCGCTAGTGTTGATTTGTGTCTCGGCTTTGTCCTTTATGCTTGCAATGAAGATGTCCTTTGTAGCCTGGTCCTTCAGCTTTTGAGTGTTGAACTTGGCTTGTGGTCTATCTGCAGCTCCTGATTCCCTGAAAGCTTTTAATTTGATTTGGATTGTCCCTTGTACGAGATAGTGGTCTGAGCCAACGTCTGCTCCTCTTCTTGCTTTTGTGTCCAGTAGGCTGCGCCTCCACTTCCTTGAGATTGAGATGAAGTCGATTTGGTTTTTGGTTTGCCCGTCTGGTGACACCCATGTAGCCTTGTGGATATCTTTGTGCTTGTATACACTGCCACCAATCACCAGTTCGTTGAAGGCGCAGAAGTCGGCGAAGAGTTCTCCGTTTTCATTCATTTCTCCTAGAGCTTCTCTACCCATGATGAGTTCCCTTCCCGTATTGTCTGGTCCCAGTTTGGCGTTCATGTCTCCCATTAGTATTTTCATGTCGCCAGCTGGAGTATTGTCCATTGTTGCCTGTAGTTGCCTGTAGAATTCTTCTTTCTTCTCGAGGTCTGCGTTGTTTGTGGGTGCATAACATTGTATGATTGACACTTTCCTTCCTTTGGAGTTGAACCTGGCGGTCATTATCCTGGACGAAATCGCCTCCCATTGTATCAGGGCTTTCGTTGCCGTTGGTGACATCATGATAGCCACGCCCTCGGTGTGCGTGTGGTTATCTTCTGGGTGACCGGAGTAGATCACTGACTCACCTGTTGACAATTTGGTGAGTCCACTCCCATTCCATCTGCTCTCACATATTCCCAGCACTTGTATTCCGTATCTTTTCATCTCGTTGGCGATCTGGGCAGCTTTTCCAGTCTCGTACATAGTTCGGACGTTCCATGTTCCTACACAGACTTTTTCTTTTGGTGCAAGGAGGTTCACATACTGAAGTTCTGTAGCAATTTTTGTTTACAGGGTGGGGTTGCTAGCCTCACGCCTGAGAAAAGAATGATTACATTAAGTAAAAGTTTAGAGAGAAGCAACTTTTTGGGTTGCTCCCCTCAAAATCAGAAAATAACGGACAAACAATGAGAACAACATCAACAAAGGAAACAGTTCACAAAAAAAAGGGCAAAAAGCGACGACAACTATACAATAAGACAACATGCAATATAGTTCAGTATATGTAACTAAAATGATATCTTAACCATAAACTCACTGACTTGGAGCAACTTGAACATATAAATCCAACAATATATACAATTATAGATGTGTTTATGTTTAAAAATTCCACAAATCCAAACAGTGAGTTATGTGTATTATCTGTCAATAAGATTGTATTTTTTGGATTCAGTGTTCGAAAGGTTAATAATTGTGATAATTTCCGCAAACACTTTGCATAAAATTTTAGAGTAATAAGATATTTTATTTATGACCAAAATGTAGCGTAATAGTCGAAAAGCGCGCGCGGAGAAGACTGCTAGGAAAGACGAAATAAAATTCTGACACATTGTCAACTGAAGCCGAACAGGCAGGCCACAGGTAGAAGAGACCTCAGGACATTATATCAGATAACCAGTTCTATATCCAGGAAGAGATCAACCCATATGACGAAACTAATAAAAGGTGGTCAGGGGGAAAATAATTAATAAAGACGGCAAACAACGAAAACAATGAGATGACTGCTTTAAAGGATCTTGAATCGACCACCGTCTGTGCAACCCATCTGGGAACAACAGCATCAACTATAGGCCTGCTGGTGAACACCAGCCCTCCAATAAAAGAAGGAGTTTCGAATGTCCTAAAGCTACTGGAAGCCGGAAAGACAGCAGAACAGGACAGAATTACCCCAGGAGCACAGAATATGGACCCAGAGGCTGCGGCAGATGTTCTCACGACAGCAAGCAGGATTCAGGGGAGGCAAATCATATGCGGATCAAATTGTCGGGCTACGAATAATCATTGAACTGAGTATAGAATGGAAGTCAAACCTCCACCTCAATTTCATCGACTTCGAAAAGGCCCTCGACAGACAGTGTTGACCGAGAAGTAATTTGGAAACTGCTGCAACACTATGGAGTACACTGCCACTAACCTCTATTTGCGTCATTAACAGTTATATGAAAGTGGGACGTTTCAGTTGATCCACAACGGAAAACTCACTGATGCCTTCGAAACGAATACAGGAGTAAGACAAAACTGCCTACTAACATTGGTGGCCATCTGGGTCACGAAAGTGACCGGGGCACGAGAAGGCGAGCACATGTTGGATCAAAAAGGAGACACTGGAAGATTTTGACTTGGTAACGATTTATATCTGGTCTCACACAAACTCGAAGATTTATGGGCAAAAAACAAGAAGTTGTCAGAAGAATCAGCAAAGGCCGGAATTCCACTGAGCATAAAGAAGATGCACGTGATGTAGACAACCAACAAGCACTGACCATGATCAACGGAATAAATGTGAAAGAGGTCACCTCCCTCTCTTATCTAGACAGATTCGTCTCAACTACAAGCACGCTTCCTGGATGAAGGTGTCAAACCAGAATCGAAAAGGTAAGACAGACACTCTTCAGTCTAAAATCGGTGCCGAAATCCTCTTCACTAACTCAGCATATAGAATAAGATTAGGATTTTCAACACCTATGTTAAGTCACTACTTCTATGAGGTTGATAGACTTGGTGAGTGCGTCACGTAAAGCATTCCTAACAGGTTTCAGACTTTCATCAACAGCTGCCTTCTCCCCATACTCACCATCAGATGGTCAGAAAGAAATAGCAACAAGAAACTGTGTTAACGAACCAGTCAAGAAGATATCGCTCAGAAGATATGCCGAAGCAAGTTGAGGCGGATTGGACACACGCTAGGGAGACGATGGAATGACATCGCTTGGCAGGCCATTGAGTGGGAAACGATGAGTTGGGCGTCCGAGTGTTACACGCAAGATGCCATGTGAGTAGAAGATAGGAGCCTGTGGGTGTGGCATGTCCAATGTAAATGCGGACTGATAGGAAGCAGTCAAAAATTGAAATCTACGTTTTAAGTAGATGGCTGAAGGGATAGAAATGCTCATTCCTCAGATGTGGATCCAGTTTAAGCTGTAATCTGGAAATAATCTCATTGGATAACTTTCCATCCTCTTGTTTTACCTTGGGCCAATCACCCACCATTCATAGCAGTTTCTTGCTCGGTGACCTAGTCAACTGTTAATATGGTTAATATCGTATAAATATTATTCGGTTTTGCTTAATAAATATCTCCTATCTTCTGCTGATACACGGGAAATCCCATGTGCAAATAAAGAGGACTGCAAAGAATAGAATAAGATGGCTATGTTCTCTTGAAGTCCTATATTTCACTAGTAACCCAAGGGAATAATAATAACGATGAGCTGACTTACTATTTCAAAAACGCCGCAAGGCAGACAATGTCTAAACTGACTTCATAAGATTTGCCTACGAAATATTCAACTTACTAATTAATGTTTAGCTCTTTGAAAATTATTAACGTATCATGTTGAGATATGTAACATTAACCTTTCAGTTAACACTACATTATCCAAAGATTTAATACTATGACATTAGCAACAAGTTTAGATCGACTGAGGAAGAATCATGGAATATTTTACCAGACAACTGAAATGAAGATATTGTAATTTCTACTGTACATATTGAAAGATATCTCCAAGGTAGATATGAACAAGCATGGGCCTCGTATTCTTATGAGCCAGAGTTTCTATCAGCTTTCTTTCATCATCTTCAAGTGTATCTTCTGTGCAAATTTGCTGAATCAAACTAAAGAGGCACGTCACTAAAAGCTCTTTTATACCAAACAGGAGAGAAACTATGGTAATTAAGGTAGGTTTCCTATAAGTAGATCGTTACAGTTATTCATCAGGCTATCGACTAAGCAATACATCTGGGAAAGATAAATAGCTATCTTTCTCTTCTATAGATGTAAGTGATATACTCACTTTCACTTTATTCATTCGATCAGAAACTGAAGTGGCAGAATAAGGATTATCACTTACGACTGAAATGTCATTGGTGTATCCTCTGTATAGTGGTAGATTTTCAGCTGAATATTCTGATAAACTCCTAATGCACGATAAATAGATATCTGCTAAATGGGGCCCCAACGGGTTTCCTATGGCAACATCACCAATTTGACGGAAACAATCTACTTTAAATGCGAACCTTACATTACTAGTACACAGAAGCAACAACTCCTTAAATAAGATAGAGGAAACCGGAATAGGAAATTAAGTGTAGAAATGTAATCATATAAAATGTCAACTGTTTTGAGTAAGGGTACATCAGTAAATAAACAGTTCATATGGAAAGAATACATAGTTTTATTTTTTTTTATATTGACGCCATCAGTGTTAATTAATCAATTCAAATTTACCTCTCAGTGTATACTTACAGAGTTATCTTTTAAATGAGTGTAATGATTCCACTAACCATCGAGAAATTATTTGTGTTGGTTATCTACATATTAACACTATAGGACGTAGAAGATTACTGGGTTTATTTATTTCGAGTCAACAATACGTATGTGAGAATTTACATCCTGATCGATATAAAAAGTAAACTGTGTCTTTGTTAATAACACTTAAGACGAGAATTTCCACTAAATTAGCCATCACTGTGTCTTACAATTATTGAATATCTTTTGAAGAGCAATCCCGACTGAATTCACTCTCATCATCAAGGTAGATAGCATTTTAGGTTTATAATCACTTATGTCCATGATGAAAACTTTAGAGCATTTGTAGGGTTACACTAAAGTTTTTCTGAAGCTCTTTCAAGACTATGGAATGCTGAGGAGTAGAAATACTTCTCTGTTTCAGATGGTCGTTTGAGAACTGGTTAGCTGTATCCACCAACTTAGCCTCAAACCAATCTCAATCTTCATATGAATGTTGTGACAAAAGGTTTAAGTTACCTGCACAAATTTTCAAACTTGGCATAGATGGAAAAATCTGTAAATTGCATAGGAAAATTGACGCACCGATATGAAAGGCAGGTAGACCTTGTAACTTTTGTTTAACATTTTCGATATACGGCTTTGTAAGACGAACACAATTAGAAATATTTGGTGGTAACTGAATAAATTCCAAGGTTCATTTTATACAAGTGTCTGAGAATAGTATGAATTGTAATACATATACTAATAAAATTCCAATGTATGGCGTTCGATGATAAATTCATACCTTGGGTTAACGAGTTCATCTAACTATTTAATACTGTATGGAGGGAGTCTTCTCTTTAAGAATTTGAAACAACTTGTTCTTTTTATGAATTTCGACAAAACAATAAGAAGGCACTCCTTAATTAAGTTTGATTTGATACTAAAGCAGATGTACTATTATCTCGTCTCTGGTTTATTGACCTCCATCATTATTTATACCTCTAATATAGCCCTGTAACTTGATCTATGTCGATTCCCTGACTGCTTAAAGCTTTATTATTTTCATATCTACTCCTGTGACGATTATTTTTGTGATTAAATTGTTCGAAGTGAGTTACGTAGATACATTACACGACTCTGATTCGTCAGGCTAATCTTAAAATAAGGACGTATTTTCGCATGCATATATATAATGATGTCTATTGAAATGTAAATGTAAAAATGTAAAAACATTTAAAGTATTACCTTTTGGATGACCTACAGGTGCAACTGCTGTGATCTGCAATAATCCACATGTGATATAGATAGTTAAAATACGGTAAAAAGTCAGCTTCATTTCTAAGAAATGTACTTCTCTGAATTATAGTTATCAGTTAAGGTGGAATTATATAATGGCGTAGAACTAGACGCGGAATTATGGTAATCTAATTTGCCTATTTCCATTCCGTCTGTCTGTTTGTCTAATTGGGTGTTTGTGTTTCTATCGAACCATCTAAGAATAGAGACAATTCTCTCGTTTCCCACTAAAATATCTTTTTTGGGAATGTCATATTGATCATATCATTTGAAATTTGACTGGGCAAGTAAATTTTTCCAGACATGCGCAAAATTCATAGGGGTGTTGTATAGTCAGAATAAATGTTTTTATCGTAAAAGCTATTCGACTATATATATATATATATATAACTATTTTAGTTTTCATCCCGCCGACTACTTATTCCACATCGCTAAATAACTTTAAACTTGGAAGAATACTACACACAAGTCTCATATTTTCCAATGATTTGTTATGACGTTCCACTGATATTTGGACTCTGTTAGTTATAACGGTAACAACTATGTAGACGTAACCTTTATACGCAGTTCTGATGGTTGAGATTAATGCAGTACAGAATAATTATGACATGCTTACAAAAAATGACACCACTTTGTCAGATGACATCAGTGCATTTTGGAAGCCCTTCTGCGTAGTTCCGAAAGACAGTATCAAAAATCTGTTTATAAGTATCGGTTCATCTGAGCTAACTTCATTTTCTTGCACTTTTTTTGATAGTGCACTTTAGCAGTCATGTAAGCATAAGTCCAAAGCTTGAAAAGTCCATAGTAATGGCTATTGATTCGATGAGTTCAATGCTTTTAGTGAAGCAGTAGTGCAACACTAACTCATAAGTTATGCAGAACTAAATAACTGTAGCTTATTTACTGGGAAATGTTTATTTTTCTATTAATTTACCAGATAGACAAGTGCACACCAAGTTTTTATAAAAGAAACAGACTGTGTTTAATAGTCTCTAAAGTTATCCTAGCACAATTGGTGATTATTGCGGCCTAATGGAATCTGATTTTGTATTTAAGGAAACAGAAAGAGGGATCTTGACAACTTGGAAACCTTTCTGGTTAAAGCGCATCCAGATTAGATACGAATTGATATCGGTAAGCTTTATTAGTACATAAACGGTAGACATAATTACATATGCAAAATTCTACTTCATAAGAATGTAGCTATATACTTTATACTACTATTGAGTAGTTCGGAATTTTACTAAACGGTTTGCAGCTCTAGAGTCCTACGTCATCACGTTTCACACAACCTAGAAGCTACAGCCACTTAATTTTCACATAGTCTTTCTTTTTTCGATAGAGTTAGGGACTTTTGTGAGCATTTATATATAGATATAATGCTGATATCTTCAAATTATTTTCTTTGGTTTTTACTTTTGACTTGACTTCCATTTGTTTAATACTTAGATGTGCATTTTTACATAATGTCTAGCAGCCATACGCTCGGTTAAGTTGCTTGAACGTCATTATTCTCCAGATCGAAAATCAGCTCAAACTATTTAAGAAAACGCTTATCCTAATCCTTTTTCAAATGTTGGTTTTCAGGGATCTGAATAATTTCACTTTCGATCATGAATTGATTTCAGTTGGAGAACTATTTGAAACTAGGAGGTACTGAACAACTGTCTCGTCTCTGTTTAGTAGTCGCCATCAATGCGTTGCCATAACCCCACCAGGGATCGAAAACAGGACTTTCGGGTTACAAGGTAAGCTGGTATACCATTTAGCCACTTGAAAATTGTTGATGTCTTTGTAATGGTCATCATGCTCATTTGAAATACACAAATTTCATTAAATCAGTATCACGTAAATTTTCTGCACGAAAACATTAGAACACTGAAGGAAAACTCTTCTAGAAGGACTACGGGGTGTATTTCGTGTCAGTAACTGTGAGTTAAATGATGTATATTTTCTTCAGCTAATTGTTTCTCAGATGCTTCTTTACGTTTGCTTTTGAAAGGATGTTTAGGTATCTGTCTGTCTGTTTTCGACATAGAACTTTGCACATATGTGCAGCAGTTCAAGTTGCCACACTCCATGTAGCACAAAAAGCATGAGAAGAAAGCAAAAGAAACGCAAAAAAGAGACAGTAAACAGAGATTTAAGGCGAAAAGAATAGTACTAACGAAGAACAAAACAGATTCATTGGAAATCATAATTCACAAGCAGTGGATGCATCGGCGCCATGGAGAACGATTTTGAGCCATATCACCAATTATTTCCAGCCCTTGTTTTTACCGTCTCGAGGACCCCAACCAGGAAGTCTACACCTTCCTACGTGGCTGATTTAAACTAACTGTTGTGGATTTCATTGACTGGTGCCATGTTTTGGTTTGACCGCCACTAGCTCTTTTCCAGCCTGACCCTATGTCGAGGAAGGCGATGACTAGGCATACGTAACACATGTCCTAACCACCTCAGTCGATGTAATTTCATAGCCTCGTCGATTGATTTCCCCTCCTTACCTAGAACTCGACCGACGCCTAATCTCAATATTGCTCACATTATTTTACCACTTCACATGGGAGATAGAGCGCAGGCACCTATGATCAAAGACAGCTAATCTTTTCATGCCTTCCACTCTCAGTGGCCAGGTCTCACAGCCAGCCATAAAGGAGGACGGAGCAGACTGATGAGTCGGATATCTCGTCTACGCCACAGGTGGCGTAAACTGGCATATGAGAAACTAGCCCTCTGTATTCGTGCTGATATTTCGTCAGAGATCAACCCGTTGGCACTGGCTGATGGTACTTCCCAAATAAGTGAAGCGGTCAACGTTCTCTACCACTTCACTTCCTATTTTTAAACTAGGCGTCGATGTAGTCCAGTCCTGTAACATCATCTTGCATTTGGCGGAGCGAATCGCATGCCAAACATTCGTAGATTGCCACTCAAGGTGTTCAGAAGACTCTGCATTTTGTCAGCGTCCTCGCCTAGAAGGACTATATCGTCTGCATATTCTAAGTCAAGGAGATTGTTCCCTGGTAGCAAGTCAATCCCTGAGTCGCTAAAGTGAGTTAGGGTTAAGTCCATGAGTACATCTATGATGAAATTGAATAGAAATGGGGATAATGGGCATCGTTGACGGACACCACTAGTCAGATGGGAACTCGCCGTAAGCCCTCACCTGGCTGTATGAGTACGAGTAGAGTGCTTTACTCAGTGCAATGTATTTTCTCGGAATTCCCTTTACAGTCAAGCATCTCCAGAGATCCTCTCGGTCGACAGAATCGAATTTCGCCTTTAGGTCAAGAAATATAACGATTGTTGGACACCGGTAGGAATGACTATGTTCTAGAATCTGTCGGAGGGTGAAGATATGATCAATACACCCTCTTCGTGGTATAAAGCCTGCCTGGCTCTCTCGTGTTTGTGTCCTCCGAGCACCACTTAGTCTACGCATGATTATTGAGCCTAAGACTTTAGATACTATATTAGTCAAGCTAATCCCTCTGTGATTATCACAGGAAGACTTGTCTCCCTTCTTGTATATCGGGATGATCAGTGACTTACGCCAACCCAACGGGACTTCTTCTGATTCCCAGACGCTGCCTAGTACCTCAGTTAATCCGGACAGTAAACTGTCTCCACCGTACTTAAATACCTCTGGAGTGATTCCATCAGGTCCCGCTGCTTTGCCTAGTTTCAGATTGGTGACAGCTTTAGTAACCTCAGTTAGGGATGGAGGACCTGTGTTTATATCCCATTCAGGGAGGTGTTGGATGTTCGGAAGGTTGAGCGTGGCTGTGGGCCAATTAAACTGTTCCTCATAATGCCCTTTCCAGCGTTCCAGTCATCTATCCTGGGAGCTGATTAAGGTGCCATTTTTCTCCGAGGTTGTTTCACTTATCATTTGCCTTTTGCCACCTGTTTCTCTGATAAGCCTAAATAGTTGTCTGGTGTTAGCAATCGCCGATACCTTTCCCATCTCTTTCGCTTTTGTCGCCCACCACCGTTCACGTTTTGTTGGTTTCCGTTTGTGTACCTTTCGCTCCTCATCATAATCGGAGCTTGCAGCAATGGGGCTTCTTGCATCAAACAGTTCGGATGAGGCGGTAGAGATCCAATTGCTTTTACTTACTTTAGGTTTTAGCTTATTAACAGCTTTTACAGCTGTGTCTACAGCTAACTGTATGTTGTGCCAGCCAGGCTACCTCAGGAGAAGTTCTGCTTCCGACCTCAAAAACTCGTTTCGCTATTAGTTCCTTGAATGGGGACTCATTGTCTCGATCTAGTAGGGGACGTACCTGTTTCGCTGAAGTCAATTTCTTATATCCGTTTACTAGTAGGCATAAACGTGCGCGAACCAGAGCGTGATCAGAGTCTACGCACGTGTTCCAGAAGGAGCGACAGTCTTCTACTGACCCTCGCCAACGATACCCTATGGCTATGTGGGCTATCTGGGTCCAGCGTTGATTTGGTGATGGAGGTCGCCATGTAACACAGTCTCTCTTTGTGTCTAAAGTTAGTGCTGACTAGCAACAGGTGATTATCTGAGCAAAACTGTAGAAGACGATCGCCGTTGTCGGTTCGTCGGCAGGGAACTCCATACGTACCACCTATATACTTCTCAGTCAGGCACAACTTCCCTAATTCGGCATTGAAGTCGTCTGCTAAAACAACTATATCTGAACGTTTTGCTTTTTGCAGCAAATTAGACAGTTTCAGGTAGAAGTCATCTTTTATTGATATAAGAATAAAACTTGTGCACTGTGGTAGAATATAATTCCATTATGGGTAAATTTTTGTTTTGATAAAGTCTCACAGTGTTATACAGTAATGTTTACTGGTGACGTTTCGAGCACAATTTATTGCTCATAATCATATCAAGGTAATCACACGACTGTCATCTCTTAGTTCATCCGAACTGCAGTCTGTTGGGGCGTAAGAGCAGACTTCAAAAAGACAACAATTGGTAGCACCGTCTTCCCTTCTTTTAACGGACCCATTCAGACGGACCGCACACATATGACTATCTGCTGGGATCCAGTCAAGAAGTGATTTTTCCGCCCTAACACTCAGTGCTATCCCTACACCTGCGAGTCCTCGCGAGATAGCTGAGGAGTCTCCTGACACCCTTAAAGTGAATTTTGCGGATTCATCTTGTTGACTGGGTGAGGTCAAGTGAATGACCACACTCGGGTCTTGTATGTGTGTCTCTGAAACACAACATGCATCCATGGCTCTAGATTCCAGAGTTCTTGCTAGTGATGCCTGTTGTCCCATTTGGCAGAGGGTCCTGACATTAAAAGCTCGTATATGAAGTTGGCGACGTGGCTTTAAAAGGCTATCTGGGGTGTTTCTATGGCTCTCACCTTTGTTTGTGGACACAGAGTGAAGTGAAGTTGATTCACTAGCCTGCAGAATAGTGCTAACCGTAGTAGAGAAGCAAGATGAAGAAGGTGATGTGAGTAAAGGAGAATGATGCTCAGGAAGGCTTCGTGTGATTTTGGAAGTGTGTGAGTGGTTGTTACTTCCCGGCTGCCTACACCGTGGAAGTTGATTGATTCTTCGAGAACCTGAAACAGAAAGTGTCGCGTGGCCGCAAAACCCAGGGGACAACTGTTTGAGGCCGGTCACATACGGCCTGTTTTTGTTTGTTTGTTTGTTTAGGTATCAGTAATACCAAGTCAAATGAATTTCCTGAGTTCACTTCATCGAACAGATAGTGGTAAAATTCTGAATTCTGAAGGAAGCTGTAATGAATTTCTCTCCACTTTAGTGGTGTTACTCCTGATATTTAACTGATTACATCTTCTTTTATTATACGTCAATGCTGATTTCTCTTCCACTGGTAACTAATTACACCACGTTTATTAAACCTAGTTTAAACTGTTCCAAGTTAACTCAGTATGGATCCCATATCAGATAAATTCATTTCGTATTATGACAGTACAGACTAGTCTAATAAACTTATCTAATATGGAATTTTGTCCTACCACCTTCTCCATATTCAACTTTTTCACTGCGGATTTTTGCACAGTTTACTTATTGGCTAACCGAAGTGATTTAAATAGTCCTATAACTTATGCTTCTTAATATCTTGTTATTACCCTAGGATTTCCTTGAGAAACTTTGATTGAAGCACTCCATTATAATTTACTACACTAACAGATATTCATACGAACTGCGGCTATCATTGCGGGATATTTCATGACAAACGGTATGTACGTGAACAGTCGTCAGCAGAATACGACACTATAATTATGTACTGCGATAAATTACTTGCTGGCTAGTGAAAATCGTGAAACATAATTCTAATTCAGTGATTGCAAGTACGACAGTTCTGAGCTAAATACCTGTAGATAGCCAGAGTACTTGCAGGTGAAAAATGCTAAGATACCAGATTATGGTTTTTAATGATTCGTCATGAAATCTTGTTCGAATTCAAGTCCTTGTTTTTCACTGTTTTTCCTGCTGACGACCATTTATTAAAAAAATGTTGTTTCGGTTTTTAGGTTTGAATAATGATGCCAAACAGTGAGACCCCTCCCAACACCCAATGCAACCCAGTAATTATTAGTTGAGTAAGAAATTCGGTGATAAGTTATATTTGGAAAAAAACAGTAGTTTTCTGATGACCAAACAATTTAGAAAATGTATAGATGGAATTAATGATATTTATTTGAATTTACTGTTTACTTTCATCTAAACCTGAAATGATCTATGTGAATGAATCCTGAGAATTAATCCCTCGTACTCAGTCATCTCGGAACGCAGGTGGAAGTTCTGGTTCGGTGCTTCGTGGTACTGAAACAACTACTGCAATTACAATGGTGGTGATGTAAATAAAGAAAAACAAACGATCTAATACTATGGCCAGAGTTCGCCATTCCATAGCCACCAAACTTTTACGGGCTGTCTCCTTCTGTCTGTTTACTAACATCTTAACGTATTTCTTCAATTCTCTAACGTCACGTTCCAGTGTAGTGGTTGAATTCAAAAATGACGGTGACTCTTCATGATTTGTTCCATCATTTGGTTCATTTGTTAATGGTTTCGGGCCAGCTTGTCCTAAATTTCCTGAAATTTGAGGAGTACCTTTGATTGGGGTAGCTGCTGCATAGGAATCATATGGGCCACCATAACGTGGACCAGGTTTATGTTCATTCGGACCAAACCAATTACCAGTCATATTTCCTAAATAATCTTCTCCATACATATGGTGGCTACCAGCCATGTTGCAAGGTGGGAACGAACCAGTCCCAAAATTTTTACTACGTTCATCTTGGCAAGGACTTTCCTCACCTGCTGGGTACTTGTTAGGGGACCTATTAAGAATATGAATCTTCTTAGGCGGTTTTGTGGCAATTGGTCTTATCGGCTTTTTCATCTCGGGCAGCGGAATTCTCTGTCTTACTAACGTCAGTCTTCCAATCCCTTCAATGACAATCTAAAAGGAAGAAAAAAGTCATTTAGAACAATATTTTTTAACTCAAAAACACGTAAGGTATATTATTGATGTACTTGAATATCAAACATATCAAAAGTATCGCTTCCCTTCTTAAACGTAGGATTTCGTCGGCAGGGATTTTTAACAATTACTATAGACATTCGATATCGGCATACTTCTTATTTCTCAGCCAATAATTTTGGTAGTTTTTCCGAAGCATGTAAATAATGAGTCACTCGAGCACAAACTGTGCATGTTTTCTCACCCTACTGTCACCTCTAAAGAAAGTTATTAGTATATCTGTGAATGCAAACATTCGGGAATATACGACGTCCTTGTTTATTTCATACGTTATTTGTTCTATCTGCACTATCAAGCAGATCGAAGTCTTCGTGAAACACACATCATAAAGCAATCCTTTGTTTACTAGTTTGACAATTTTCGCTCGTTTCTAATGATAGAATTCACAATGACTGTTTCTTCTAATCCAAGACTAGTCAGTTGTGTTTACTTTCAGTCCAATCGGTGACTATTCTCGCACTAAGGGTCTAACTAAAAATTATCATCTCCAACTTGAAAGTTGTACACACCAGGCTAATAAGTCTAACAAGGAATGCTGTTGTTGCAATTACGTTTTCAAATACAAACCATTGAGCCGATATATACATATATATAAACAATTGCGATTGCTATTTGAGTAATCTCGTAGCAGTTGCAGGACCTGCATTTCTTCCATGTTGATCAAAAAGGGTTACTTCAAGTGTTCAGTAACATGAAATAACAATTTATAAATTCGTTTAATTAAAATATGTTAATTTCTTGTTTTGCTGCATCCAGTAGTTACGTTTTAGGACTATGTGGAAGTTACAACAGAATCTTCCATATCAATTAGCCACCAAATAAATATTACAGGATTTTCATCATGAGTTGACATCAGTTAGAGAACCACTGGAAGACCAGGGAGTACTGGACACCTGTTTCATCCTAGTTTGGGACTCTTCATCAGTACGAACCCATCGGGGGTTCGAACCCAGGACCTTCTGGTTACAACGCGAGCTCGTAGACCATTGGATCGGGTCCCAGTGGCTCAATGGTATACGAGTTCGCGTTGTAACCAGAAGGTCCTGGGTTCGAACCCCCGATGGGTTCGTACTGATGAAGAGTCCCAAACTAGGATGAAACAGGTGTCCAGTACTCCCTGGTCTTCCAGTGGTTCTCTAACTGATGTCAACTCATGATGAAAATCCTGTAACCCATCAAATCCCTACAAACCAACACTTGAAAATAAATATTAATTAAATCTGCATGAAAAGACTGAATTTTAACGGTTTGAGATCTCATAATAATCCCTTCTGTGATTAAGCTATGGCTTTGAGACAGACAATTAATTTTTTTGTTATTCATTAATAACAGTGAGGACAAATGGACATGACACTTATCATTTGTCTCATTCACTGGGATACTTACTCTTCTCAAAACAGACGGCACTGATCCGTTACGATCCCTCGGAAATAAAGATGAATTACCAAGGTGGCCAAGAACGTAGAAAGTGTAATCATAATCATATTCAAACAGAAGTAAACTCCTAAAATACAGAAATATCAAAATAACCGGAATTCGATTAGTGATTGGTTATATTAGGTGCAGTTATTATTACTGTTGTTCCTGTGCTACTTACAAGATTTATAAGTAGTATACAGACGCAGATATAAATATGTTTATCATCTAATGTACAGGAATATCGAATTGTGCAAAGATGGACTTAATGTTGCAGCGAAGAAATGAACGATGCTTGTGAAACGACAGGAAAGAAGGATAAAGAATCAAAATACGGAAGAAGAAAGTATCACAATACCGAAGATATGTGCAAAGTGTGATTCTAATATATGGTAGACGTATTTTACCTCTATCTGTACAACCACGGTGTTAAGCTGCCGGCAAGTTTCTGTTGTGTGAATTCAGTCAGAAAGGAATAAGGCTTCAAATCTGAGGGTTAGGATTCTCGAAACATTTTCACTCGTCATACTATCAGATAACATCAGTATTCCAAACTGTAATTGACTAAAACGCTTTCGCAACGATGCAGTGAAGTTGTAGGTTTTCTCACCTGTAATTTACAAGACCGATCTCAACATTCCATTCTGATATTCGTCGTAATGAGACTTATAGTTGGTGGCTTGCAGTGACACCTAGGGTGCGTACTTCATTCTCTTTAAGAGACTTTAACTTGATATAACTGGTTCGATTTTCGGTGGTTACCGTGAAACAACTTAATGGTTATTGTTTCAAACGCCAAATATCCACTGAGTTAGGGTGAGTGCCAAAAACGGACGAAACACGTATCGTGGATTCCACTATCAGCTAATACCAACTAAAGTAAAACTTCAATCACCACGTGTATCACTAAATAAAAAGACATACCAATTAGTGGAAAATTTTTCACCGCGCTCGGCGTGGACTCAGCGAGTAGAAGCAGTAAGACGAAAAATGCGACGAAGATATTCATACCTAATATGAAAGAAACAATCAAAAGTATTTGAAAGTAAAAGCCGCCGTTTCAACTGTAAAAGAAGTGGATATTCAAAGACGATACATGAAATGCAGAAATATTCATTAGTTTTAGTTTTGTGAAAAAAAAAATTTGTGAAAAAAATGAAGACATAAATTAATCTCTGCAAATCTCGCAGATAGTTAAGTAGGGAGAATTGAAAATTCGTTTTTCAATCAAGAAACAATTTTTAGCAAGCCAAACCGGAATATATCGACCAGGACTAGCTGGTTTATGACTAATAAAGTCAGAAAACAAAGTAATAATAAGTTTTCATCTCCCCAAACAGTGCTGAACATACGTATAAAACGTTAGCGACTCTAGCATTCATGTCGTCCCTTAGCGTGTATCTATACATTATCACATTAACGAGTCACTGTTTCTTTTCTTCAGTGAAATATAAATAAATCGAATTTTCGCTTTGCGGATATAACGAGATTGAAGCTTACTGGAGGATCAGACTGACTTCGAGACTGAAGAAGTTATAGGTTAAATGTTCCTATGGTTGTAAGCTAAGTTTAGTGTGAACAAGTGAGAAACGGTCAAAGTTTGAAAATGTTCTGTTCACGTTCATGAAATAAATTTTATTGTATCCTAGATATGTGAATGTTATCCCCCTTGTACTTTAATCTATCTGAAAGGTTTAATGAATCAGTTGGTTGTATGATTAATTAGTCTGTAAACTTTGTATGGTTCAGGTAACTGTGTAGTGGGAATTTTAAGGCCTATAATCCAGTGCAATATATTTTTAAGTTAGGTAGAGAGGTATATAGCTTTTAAATGTATTGATCCATTTCAAAGAATATCTTATGTGGTATGCTATTATATGCACTAGGAACCACTTGCGCCAGTCTATACTATTTTTTGAACAGTTAGGAATGGTATGAGCACCAAACCTATATTTTATTTTTTCGAGATAAAAGTCAGAGAAACAAAGCAGACGACCCACTGACTTGAAGTGTTCAGATAAATTAAGGTAGCCGAGATGGCTTGGATGAATTGATCTATTGCAGACTTGGTTTTTAATTTGGAAATACCTGCCAACCTTATGTTCTAAAAAAGTACTTTTCACATAGATAAACTTTTCCATCTCTACACCAACTCTGTCTAGCCTAACATCACCTGCTTTTTTCTGTATGACATCTCGATAGTTCGTGACCCCTTTCTGCTAGAATTTACCACCTGTTGACACTACAGACAGACTATGAAAAATAGCTTCTCTGTGAAACCTTTTACCATGCATCACGCAATCCACAAATTAATTACTGCTTCATATATTTTTAGCGCCTTCTGAATTTGAAATACACACTGGTTACTACTTTTCGTAAGCCCTTGTACTTTTTTGGAAGGATTATCTTAGTCTTAATGATTTCCCTTGGACATGAGTGTTATGGTCAAAAAATATACACGGTTAAAAGTTGATATTTCTATACACGAACATAAGATATGTTTACGCCTAAAAATGTAATCCTAATTTGCAGTGATGTATCCAGTTCCGTAAGTTATACAAAAGTTCAGTTTTCATCTGAAATCTAAGCGGAACTTGGCAAGAGGTTGTCTAATATATAAAACACTAAAAAAGTGATTGATCGGTGAATCACTTACATTTGTTTGACTCATATTGTTTAATGTGTAATGCAAAACCGAATCGTGGATTTTATGTTTCTGTCTAAATAAATGATCTGCGTTTATCTTGCAGAAGGTTAGCAGACTATGTACAAAGTCAAAAATTATGCTGCTATTATGCACTAATTAGTTTTCATATTTATAAATTTCAAAGGCTATAACATTATAAGTAGGTATCCAACAGCAGACGTTCATCATAATTTATACAAAATATCCTACTCACCGAGCATCATTTTCGCTGGAGATTCCGGAGGTAACCAAAACACGACCAATGTTAAAGAGGATAACAAAACACAAGGAATCACCAACATAAATACATAAAAGCTTGGATTACGTCTTAAACGTATCAAATATCGTAGAACTGGATATTCTCTTGTGATCACTTCGCTTCCAACAGTTTGACTTCGCCGTCGGTGTTTTTTAACTGACCGAATTTGTATAGTTCGATTAATATGGTGCACATCCCGTTCCTTTTCACCGTCTGTACGCCATTCATTACTTGGTACATAATCAGAAAAGTCCAGGTATGGCATTTCTACCATTGGTGGTGCGTCTGGAATCCACCAAAGAATATCCATTTGCGTTCTATCATATGTCCAAGAACCGAACTCAAGCATGCAGATCTATGAAATAAACAAGTGCCTAATCAATAAATTAAATACACCATTCTACGTGACATCGTAAATTTATCTAAGCTAAATAAGTCTAGTGAAATAACTGTGCAGATGAATTTTTAAACAAAACCATAGCTCCTCTTACTTTTTCTGTAGGTTTACCCCAACAGAAGCAATCATCGCTCAGTTTTCACAATAGATATTTTGGTTAAACTCTTTTAGAATCTTATGGATTGCACAAAAGTTAATGGGCAGAACAAATGCAATAACAGTAGACTACATTGATATAAGTATAAAACTTGTGGACTGTGGTAGAGTATCACTCCACTATGGATAAGATTTTATTTTGATAAAACACAACTTTTTGCAAAATGTTGTGTGAGCGACTTGATATAATTATGAGCAATGGTTTGTGCATAACTTTAGAAACTAGTTGAAACAAGCTGACTGTGACATAAGGGGCCATAAAACTAAGCACTTAGTCATAAGAGATACACCTCATTGTTGGCTTGTTTGATATGTATAAACATGATGACTCTAGTATTGCTATGATAACCATCAGTAATTGTTTATCATACAATTAGTAACAACCTGATCACAGTTCCAAATCGAAACCAAACCATTCCACTAACCTTCTCATTTTTACTAAAGAGGCTCCAAAGGCTATCTTAGCAACATGACTGTTGCACTCAAAACGTTAAAAGTTTTCGAAAACGCTCCAGGGATATTGTGCATCATTAAAAAAGAATTAAATAAATAATTCTTAAAATCTAACTTACTTGTGTGTCAAATGGAAAGTATGTGATTTCAACTTCACATGTACTTTTAAACAATGCTTGCGGTACCCATAACATTTCCCCATTACTCGAAACTACAACACGTGCATCTCGATGCTCTCGTAAACGTTCATCAGCGCTAGAAGAGAAATTACTCTAAATTTAGTAGTAACTATAGATTAACTAAAAACAAAAGTAAAAATAATAAACAGCATTCACTTCAGGAACTTTAAATATAATTATGCACTAGGTTATGAAGTACTTCTTATCTTATACGCAGTCATATACAACCACCTGGTAGTCTAATGTGCAGTAGACAAAGTGAGCTGAAATTTACAATTAGAGACTTAGCTTCAGATGAAAGGCTAAATTCTCACAACATTCGAAAGTCTTCTTTTTAACGAATGGTTATGAAAGTCAGAGGAAAGAACCTCGAATAGTAAAGTTACTGGGTACGGAACAAACGTTTATATTTGTATTTGGTCATCATTATATCACACTGAAATACATCTGCAAAACAAGAACTGCCTCAGTAATCTCTCAAAAGTTTCGAAATGAATAACTTGATATGGTCGACTGATTGTCGGTAATACTCAATATTTAGTGAATATCGGTGAAAAAGTGAAATGAATGCTACACAGTTATCTTCTTAACTACTTCAGATTTATAATTTATTTTATAAAATTTTTATCCATAAAGTCTGAAATAAGAGACCCGCCCGTAAATTGTTACAGACTTGGATTATTTTTGGACAAGCGACAAGTTAGACACTTGTAAGTTTGAAATAAACAACCCTTCCCAACCAAAAGCAGTTAATTTTTGTTATTGAGACATATTCCTAACGTTAGGCCCTATTTTTATATGCATTTGATGGATTGAAGCGTAGAAGTACGCATGGACTAACAGTAGCTGAGGAAAGAATGAATACCAATGAGTACTGCGCAGCTATTATATCTTAATCTACGACTTTTCAGAATCGCAAAAACAAACGACTCCACATGGAATTGATTCTGACAGTTTCAAACTTCAAAGCTACAATGTTATCAGTTGGTCATCATATAAGAAGAGAGATCGTGCAAAGACAAATAACTCCAAAGGATGAACAATGATTGGGAAAAATTTGATCACTGACAGTAACTTTCAAAACGATGTATTTGAGAATAAGACAAAGTGTCTCTGGATTCTTCAACTGAGGATAAACCGAGTCTGTCTGAAGAAAAGTGTTTCTCTGAATGAGGGGGGAGGGTTAATGAATTACTTAGAAGAGCTGCTTTAGTTGTTTATTTACAAAATAGAATTTCTCAACACTTTGTTCAGAAACAACAGGAAAAAATATGAAACGATAATGTGGTGATTGACAATTTCTATCTCTATATTGTTAAAATACTTACTGTTGTTTGTTAATATATTTCTTATATGAATTGATATATAATTCCGCCAAATACAAATTCCTAAATTCATCCCACTCTGTATTTTGGTTGAATTCCTTTAATTCAGTCATTGCGAAATACAAATACTACTATTACAAATAATTACAACAGATAATATATTTGTTCATTAAAATTATTTATCCTACGAAAGTCATCACCACCAGTGAATTTCATGCAAGTTTTCTGAATCTAGTTATTTTTTTACTTTTTAAGAATAACCTTGTGCGGAAAGTTTACGAGTATAGTGATATACATATGACCTCAATAAGAAACAGAACTCGAAACCTTCAAATATAGGATTGAAGACATTTCGGGAAATGGATCAAAACATTTAAGTTTGCTGAGATCCGCCAATACTGATTAAGACATCTAAAGACTTCGCAACTAACTACTGAATATCAAAGAGCAAGGCACACCAATCGAGTCTTTTTTTGACGAAGACATCTTCTTACTTCAAGAAAAATGATAGCACTTTCGACATCGAATGCTCTGGATTTTGAAAAGAAAACACCTCGGTGCACACATAAAGCACTAAAAGTGTATGGTAAAAAAAAACAAGATTTATACATCAGACAGTTGTATAGAAACTGTATGTTCCTACACGACATATACACAATCAATATTTAAGCACCATAAATAAAACGTACTGATGAATTTAAACATTTTTCTAAAAGAATAAAGACAAAAACAAATGAATCTTCTTCTTACAAGTTATACAATTTTATATCTGGAGTCCAAATTTGCGAAGGAAATATACGAACTGTTTTAATATTACCATAATCACTTTCATTCCATCGAAGCAGAGAATCAGTCCATTTCTAAAATAAATTATCAAATAAAAAAAATTAGATGAACAACTAGACATTTCGTTAGACTTATACTTTGCTTTCACAATCTACGAGCAATGTGCATAATTTATAAAAAAGTTTGAAGATTGATTTATGCAGTCCAGTACCATGGATACGACTCTTTTGATGACCTGAAACCACCATCAGTGCATCCCAGTCATAACCACATAAGCTTATACTATTTCAGAGTATGTTAAGTAAAAACGAAAAATAACACAGTACGCTATGCTAATAAAAGTCAGCTATTACTATTGTTATTATTTCTATTATTGTTATTACTATTAAAGCTATCGTATTCAGTTTTCTCCCTGTTTCCATATCCCTAAAATTAACCCTGCTCACTTGAACTCAACTCTTAAGATCTCATTTTCAAAGCATAATTAACAAGACACATGATTAGAATCCACTGACTGGCAAACCAAAGAATCAGCATAAAATTTAGCATGAAACTTTATCACCTTAACTAACAACAGTCTCACAAATAATAGAGGGAGGCAGAAACAAAATAACACCAAAATGGACAAACACGGGGGTGGTGATGAAAAGAATAATTCAACAAAGGTTACTGTAGGTGCTGAGACAAGAGAAGATCAAAAGGTTAACCAGGAGACATTTCACTAAGCGTCTTAGACCATTCACTCTTAATATCATAAAAGTACCAACTATGCACCACATTCCTTATTTGGTGAGCTGAATCAGTCCTCATAAATTTTTTGCTGACGAAATCTCACTATGGATAGAAGTGACTTGTTTGGCATATAGAAGAACCTGACAAGTAATATATATATATATATTTGTACAGTTGGATAGTAAACCAGTTGAAATGAGTCTCTTTGCCAAATCACTTGTTTTTTTTTCTATTTGTTTGTTATTTGTCTCTAGTGGCGGCCAGATTTCCAGCGTCGCAGTTATTTCTTGTGACTATAGTAAATTAAGAAAAGGCTACAAATCCTTAACCATTAGTGTCTTCATCCATCTGAGGTAATAAGTTTCTAACGAAATAATTAGTGTAAGTGAACACTGCTCGGTTCTCATCCTGAAATTACTGCTGTGTTACTTGGGTAAATAAACTATGTGCACTGAAAGGACAAATTAATTATTTGCATGCATTCGAATTCAACTTGAAACAACTGAAATGTTGGGAGGAACAAATGATAATTCATTATTGTTCTTTAGTATATCATGAAGGGATACATTCAGTTATATTTATACAGCGAATGTTGAAGTAATGTAATGTACAGTACAGCATTCTTAAAACATTCAGGAGAACTATACAACTTAGGTGAGGACTACTACTACTAATATATTTTCAACAATAATCACAAATTCTTAAATTATGAGTGTATTTGTTATGGGTTTCAACACAAAGTGTTAAGATCTCTTTTGCTAAAAATACTATCCATGGCAAACACATTTAGGAGAGTCTGTTATGCAAAAACCCCTTCAAATTTTTTTACACAAGTTTCGGAACGTACATAGTGAAACTGTTTTCCTATGGTAAACTGGCCTAGCAGAATTCATTTTATGAGAACCTTAAGTTCCCTCAAGCTACAACATGGAAATAAATGGTGACGAAAACAAAATGGTAGAATACTGAATTTTCTCTCATTTATTCAATTAATGTAGCATCTGACACTCGTATTCACTTCTATTCAGGTCTAGAAGATAAAATTATTTAACTGTAAATACAGACAGAGAACTTGATGTTTAAAGAATACAGTTGACAGACTACTGTATAGGACCAATTTTTTATGTCCACTACATGTATTCTAGAAAAGAGTAGACACCATTAGACATTCCATGATAACGCCTTCTTTGTCGAGTTACATAAATTAAAACCAATGGACTTTGGCTATGGTTATGTGTTCATGAAGAACTGAGTTTAGAAAGGGCCAGGAATACTGTGTGGTATTTTGAGGTGGTTGTGTTTTCTGAGACGGATAGTTAATTTGCGAAGCTTTCATTGCCCTACCAGGCGACATCTTAAGCTCATACTACAATTTGAAGTGAGCCTTTAGGTTTCTCCACGAGTTTATTGATCATCTCCCCTGGTGTGTTTTCACACCATCTAGGCTACTTGTATTGGAACTGATAGTTTCTTTGACTTGAACTTTGACCCTTTGTGTGTGAGGTTTCTTTCTTATCGGTTGATAAATTTTGTCTATCTCGATGTGTCTATTGATTGATGTTTCATTGGAATGCCAAGCTTCTAAAAATTCTCTAGCATTCTTGTTGTTTCCTCTGTCTAATATTTGAACGTTGTCCCAGTCGAATTGATGTCCGTGGTTGTCTGTATGTAGTGATATGAGCGTGGGAGTGGATATCATGTCTTTTGACGGCTAGCTTATGTTCGTGGATACGAAGACGAAGGGGACGTCAACTTTGGTCAATGTAGTGTTTTTCGCACTTGTTACAATTTATTTTGTAGATGATGTTGGTTTTATCTTCTTTCGCTGTTGATTCTTTTGGTTGACATTGAACTGAGTGAAGTGACTTTGTTGGTTTGTGTACGACGTAAATTCTTAAAGGTTTGAATAGTCTTGTAGTGATTTCTGAGATATCCTTTATATATGGTAAGGCGATTTTCTTTGTACTTTCCTTGGGGGCTTTTGGTTTGATAGGTTGGCTTAGGGCATATGTCTTTTGATGAAATTCCGTAGATATCCACTCTTTTGGAAGACGTCCATGAGATATTTTTCTTCAATTTTCCTTAAGATGGGAGTGCTGCAATGAGTCCTTGCCCTCTTGAATAGTGTTTGTATGCAATTCCTTTTGTGTGTTATTGGATTGTTGCTGTTGTAATTCAGGATTTGGTCTGTGTGGGTTGATTTTCTATAAACTTGAGTTTCTAATTCCCCTGTGGTTTTTCGCTTGACTAAGACGTTCAAAAATGGCATTTGGTTCTCGGATTCCCCTTTTCTTGTAAATTCAACGTCGTTGAAGACGTTGTTTATTAGGTTTGAGTTTTATCTAACTCGTTTCTTTTGATTATTACAAATGTGTCGTCGACGTATCGTATCCAAATCTTGGGTTTGATCTTTAGTAGAATTATGCTTTCGAGCCTTTGCATCACTGCTTCTGCAATCAAACCTGATATTGGCGATCCCATGGGTGTTCATATACTGACTTGTTCATATACTTGGCTGTTGAATTGGAAGTATGTTGTTAGGTATAGGTTTATGCATTCCATCCAGCTTGTGTGTTGCATTTTTGATTGTTGTGGAAGGTGTTCGTCGTTGCTAAGTAACTATTCCATAGTTTCTTTTGCTAGTTTTTGTCCGATTGAGGTATATAATGCTGTGACGTCGAAGGATATCATTATTTCTTGTTCATCTATTTGGATACCTATGATTTTCCCTAGGAATTGGATAGCACAGTTGATGGAGTGGTCACAAGATTGTATGCTGTGTGGTTTATTGTACATTGCGTCTGAAACACTACCTGTTGTTTGTTCAACTTATTAAAAAAAGATTGTGAAAGCTCAACACTCAACTGTTCGTTTCATAGAGAACTGCATCAGTAAAGAGAATTGCATGGATATTTCGATCTCGATGTCAGAATCGATATACTCTTATTTTCCTGTTTTTCACACTTCCTTTGTGTCTAACAACAAAGACTGATGAACATTTATTGATATAATTCCACAAGTGTGAGGTGTTAAAAACCTTCTTATATACCCTAAATGATATCATTATATTCACTTGAATTAGGCTGTGTAACTCCAAATCATTTTGAGTCAAAAAGTGAAAACTTTTGAACTTCGTTTGTCCGTGAAAAAGATATGAGTCTAGATAGTAATGCAACTTTCTTCCTAAAATGTTATCATACTACTGAATTTACTCCACTGATCTTATGATTTTTGTGATCAGAGCGCAAAAATGTATAATTAATTTATGGGACCGTGGCTGTAGCCGACTCGATCTCTGAAACGAACAGGTAGTTGACGGCCATTAAAAGACAACTAGCCGCTTGCATTATCCTACACTAATCCGCAAGATATAATTCTGACCAAGCTTTATTTAAATTTTAAAAAAAATCAATAGTGGGAAGAAAAGCAGAAACTCAACTCACGGCGTCTTATTTGAGTTAAGAGGTTATAAGATACTGTTAAAGCAAAACAGTATATGTTATAAGATGAAAAAATTAAACGGAAATAAAATTCCTCAATCTACTTTTATTTAAATAAAATTAAATGGATAAATAAACAGTCATTTACTCGGAAATCACTTTTCGTTACTTTCTTACTTAGAATTGTTTTTAACTAAACATTTTCTTCATGTTAGAAAAAGTAATTTTAACTACATGTTACTTACATACATTGACCAGCAGTTGGTTCGTAGAATTTGTTTATTCTCATCCAAATCCAAAATCTGAAAAAGCTGTAGCCCATAACGAACATCCACTTTGATTTTACTATCATTTACTGGTCGGCCAATAACACCAAACTGTTCATATCGATTGAGCAACATTCTTATTAGATTTTTTTCCACAGATTTAGTTTTCATCTCTGTTTAAAACGTTTTAGAAATGCAGTAATTAATATGTAGTGTCCAACCGTATTACTTATAAGAATATGAAATACTTCTCAATGTTAATTAACCAAAATTTTCATATGATTTCAGTTTATGGTCATTTCCAGTGCATAGAAATAATGTCTCCCTACATTTTAATAGTTTTGTCCAAGATTTCGCCATAGGAGTAAATTTGCCTATAGACATTTGATTCCCTTTAACCAAATCATATATTTCAGAATGGCATTTCGTTACACAAAAAAGTGGGCTGATTATAACTTGACTGGGGGTTAAAATACATTTTGTATTATCAGACAATAAATAAAAGCATAGTGTGAACTTAGTATAACAGCTGAATGAGGAACAAGAAGGTGGGTGAGGGTGCCCAAGACGTTGAGGTGTAGGATATGACCTCCAGAAAATGACATAACTCAGTGTGTTTGCCATAACAATGATTTTGAAAAATGTCAATTTAACTGAAGAAATTCGAAATGAAGCAATAAACGCTTTCAGTTTCCGAATTGATTGATTACAAACAAAATTTTGAACTCCTATACCAGAAACTTGAAATTATGACAGGGTAGTTAATATTCGGGAAATAAACAGATGTAAAAATCTTCGTAGTCTCAGATTATTTTTCGATAGACAGATGTTAGCAGTAAAAGATATGTGTTTCTTGCGAATCGTTTGATTAATATGACCTTTTAATGATTTTAAACTTAACGTATAAATATACACAAGGGGATCAATGGGATTGATGATATGCACTTAACGATACTTCACTGTTGTCAGCGTATCCATTCACCCTGACGAACTCCAGGTGAGTTACATTCAAAAGCCTATGTTGAAAACCCAGTTCAAACAGTTAATATGTTAAAATAGAACCGATCATTTCGGTACAGTTGAATAAATACTGGAAACTTATTATTATCATAAAGAAATCCTGAAAAAAACCCAGAATGAACACAAAGGGGTTCTCAGTACTTAGTAGTCTAGTGGATGATGCTTCCTCTATTGAAACAGTATGTGTTGAATTAAAGTCTTGGTTTGAATGTTACCACTGAGATGACGTTAAGTGATGATTTTCAAATAAAAGGAAACGCACAAGTTGGTTCCCACTATTAGATATAAGTTTATTCGCCAAAGACAAGTTATATTAAGTTAGGGACAAAGCCTTGAAGTTGTTCAGAACTGCCGCATAAACCACTTGTTCAAAAGTTCGAACCAAATAGATTTCCAAAGACCTTCGACAAGGCCAGTATGCGCAGCTTATTGAAGCGTTTAGGGAGATAGTTGTGGTTATATATATATATATATATATATATATATATATATATATATATATATACCTCAACAATGATTTATCACCTTCTGAATTATTCTAAACAAAACAGACGTCAGATAATCTAGGTCGAATCCCACTTATATGCTATTTAAACCTGTCATAACTAAAAAGGTTTCCTAATTCATTCACTTACATTCCGAACTTTTTACGCAATCAACAATATCCACTAATCATAGCTGGTAACAACAGAAAGAAGTAGTATTCTTTTGGAAGTAAGTTCATTGCATAGAACGTGACAATGTGTTAATGTCCCTTTTTTCCATGAATACTGAACTTCTTGGTAATGAGACTTCAGTTATGCTTCCATGATAATAATTCATTCATCGGATTACTTTAAAGCTCCACCATTGGCAAACATGATAAATTCTTTAATATGATTTTGTACTGTTTTCAGCCATTTTTATTTATTGTAATTAAACAAAATATTTCTATTCAGACAATAGTACAAGTAACTGGATAAGTAAGTGGGAAAGCTACGAAATATTTAAAGAAAATTGCATGTTTTTTTTGTGTTTCTTGTTCGGGAATGTTCAGTTATTGATGTTATCATTATTGAGATTCCTTGAGTTTCAAGTGGAGCATTGGGGATTGGTGTCACATCTCCATGCCCATTGCTTCTCTGGTATCACATTTAGATGACTTTACGACTGCTCGCATTTTCTGTTCACATAATCTTCCCCTTGTCACCATCTGACACCTAGTCCATCGCTTCTCCTTCCGTTTCCATTTGAGAGCATGGCGAGTGATACCACTCAGTGATCACAACAGCGTATTTCCAGTTCATCTCCTCCTGAACATTTTTTCGGTAATAGGTTCTTAGTCAGAGTCCCTTGTTGCTTATGCTTTATTGCTGACCATCTGATATTTAGTATCGAGGCAGAGAAGGAAGCTGTTGATGAGTTTGCAGCCTGTTGGAAATACTTCTCGTGACGTGTCAAGTCTCCTAACCACATGGAAGCACTGGCTTGAGATAACTCTGAAAATCCAGATGTGTGTGTGTTTGTGTTAAGTCCTGTAGATCCCCACACCGATTCCAAAGTAATGAACTCCTTTTGGCTTTGCGATCCCATTCTGGCTGACTTCGGCCTTCTTGGTGTAGCTGAAACGACAATATCTGCCTATTTTCAGGGGAAGACATGACTTCCTTCAGACCTCTCCCATTGTTGGTGACTAGTATTCGTTTTCTTTGATTGTTTTTCTTTATCACCTCTGTCTTTTCGGCGTTCGCCTTCTCTGCAGACATGTTGGTTTTCGCTTGTACTTCTTCCAGTTAATGCTAAATGAGAGACAAACTGTTTGGGATATGCAGATCTATTGCTTTTCTGTCCACCCAACGTATGACTTTCTTCTCCACCCCACGTTCTGTATCATCGTCCAGTCAACCATAATGGGAAAGTTCATCAGTGATGATGGACAACTTTGTCTTGTTTCAAGCACAGATTAAATGTATTCCAACACTGACTCAGTAAAAATTCCAAATCATTATTTCAAATGATAATCTCTTTCTACGTTTTCAAAAGTTATTCACAATTTCATTTTACACATCTTAACTTCTCAAATATCACTTACTGACAGAGAGAAAATACGAAGACTACAATCATTGTATCCTTAAAAAGAATACTTTATTCTCAGTACGTATTTCAACTAACCTCTTATACTAACAGTCAATCACTGAACTAACTGGTGCACCACCTCAATATCAACTAGGTTTAGAAGTCTTCATTAAAAGAGGTAGCAATATTGTCTGGCTAGAAATCAGCTGCCTTTGTTCAAGCTTCTTATAAGCATCTATTCTGCGAACATTGAGTCGACTTCAGTAATCCTAATCTCATAAATGACCTATCCATCTTCCAACTTTCTAATGTTACTAGTGTGCATCTGTATTTAAACAACCTAAACATGTAATTATGCATCGTGTAGGTAATCCAACTGCTCATAGACTCCCTTGTTACTTGAGGAATAATAATTATGCTCGCCTGTATTTGACATCAGCCAAAAGTCACTCGACTTATGTTGAATTCCCCGCTATACACGTCAGTGAGTTGCTGTCTTTACTGGCATTAAAAGATTTCACCACACTCCGGTATTTTCTCACCGATACTCTAAAGAAAATTTCAAAGCATTCAGAATATAAGGTAAGTCGTGATAAAACCTAGCCTAACACCTATCATATTAAATAACTATTTGGTGACACGGATAAGTTTTATGACATGTTCTAATGAAATATGTTGACAAAAATACTGATCGATTCGATCACTTAGAGACTTTTTGATTTGATTTTAATTTTGATTACAGCCTGATGCCATACAGTATTTTTCGGTACAAGTACGGAATTTCCAGCATGTGATATCGGTTGTCCAAATTTTGTAGGCCGACCATAGACATCGGGTGTGCGTTGGCAGAGGATAGAACCCCGAATCATGCGCATGGTCAGTGAGGGTCCTAACCGCTGTGCCACCGATACACATTGTTCATGAGTTAAAATCAACGCACATGCATCACATAAATTTGCTAGTGATTATAGGTTGAGACTGAAACTGTAAAGAACAGTGACTGAAACTAACATCCCGCCATATAACACAGACCAGAAACCAGACAGAATAATTACATGATGAGAAGGCATTATAGACTAAAAAATTTACCTAAGAGAAATAAATGAACAAAAATGAGTTTAACCAATGTGACACTTTTTAAATTGTTGTAAATTGTGGTCTTTAGGAAATCGGCTCTTAATCTGTTGGCAATTCCAGAACCCTAAACTAAGCGATCACTTTAATCCTGACTGCAACCACCAACTGAACCTCTGACTACTCATTTATCATAAGCCTTTTATCTTAACCCTAAGCAAATCCTAAACTTTGACTGAAAAATATGAGCATGAAATCGCACAGTAGCTCGGGAATAGAATATGTGCTAAAACAGGGACGAACTAATGGGTTTTCAAGGTAATCTGGTAGGTTACTACTTTTGAACACAATACTTTATGCCTACCGATGAGACAGTCAAGTTGATTTACTTCACAATGATATATGTCTAAACCTTTTGAATTCAGCTGTATTGCTTGAATAAACAGGTATTCCATTTAGCCGAGGAACAGTTTGGAGATTACTTGCAAATCCGTAGTCTATTCATTAGTTGTAACATAGTGACTTTCACTTACACTGATGCAGTCATATCTCCGTGGTATACGCGACTATATTATTAATGCGTTTTACAAAAAATAACTTTAAGAAAATTGATATAGAAACGTTTACCTTTGGGATGACCTTTAGGCGCAACTCCCGTGACATGAAATACTCCATTTAAAACGCTAAGCAATAATACGAAATAGTGCTTTAGTTCCATTTTCTCCTTTAGGAGCTTTGAATTAGTAATTTCGAATTCCCCACTGGAAATTCACCATATTTACAAAAAATCAGCTAAGGAACGAAATGGATGATAAGAATATAATGCAGTTAGCTTACTTTCTTCATAACTTAGCCAATCTGCTTCCTCTCTCTATTTTCTGCCTTGTACATTTGTAGAATGAAGACTGTATTGATTAGACAACTTGAATTCTGATTGGCCTAACAATTATGTCTAAAAATTTACCCTTTAATTACAGCCAACTGGATTTAGGTTTCCTGCATGCTTTTTATTATAAAAATAACTTTATTAATTAAAACAGAACAACTAGATGGATTTAAGCTCCAGGGGAAATCTAATGAGTGTCAACCTA